>CAMZMU010000096.1:14764332-14873048 GCA_947311845.1 Poa pratensis | reverse complement strand
TTGGCTCCTTCCTCTCGAATTACTGCAAGCATGATTCAGAAAGGTCCATTTCACAAGTCAGAATGCTTCCTGAATTGAAGTTTAGAAACCACATCCAATATCTAAAACCGATTCTTTCACCTACGGGAACGTATAAACTACGCATCTACACAAATCTTTATCTTCAGATACTTAAAACTGATTTTTTTTCCAACCGGACGGGTAAATTAGACATAAATATGAATCTATCCTGCTAAACAATGACAAGGTGCCAAAAGGAAGACAAATACAACGCTGGGCAAAGATATACCAAAAGAAACCACCACCGAGTAAACCCCCAAACGAAACTAATTCTACCGACAGAAATCGGACGAAGAACTAATCGGCCGGATACCCCGTTGCGCGGGCGGGCCAAACTTGGCACCAGGAAACGGGAGGAATCAATTGCTGGCAGAGCTCGCCAAATCCGCGAAGGACTGGACTGGTCGGAGTGATAACTGGAGTAGATTTCTCAGAGCATGTAAAGAGACCAAAAGAAAGGTCCAAGCAGGTTAGGGTTCGTCACCAGGAATAGAAACTCCGGTCGAATGGATCTCCACTTCTCCAGTCCGGTTGAGGGCGGCGTCTCGGGGAGGGAGGAGTGGGGAAGAGTTCCAGGCGGCGTGGTTCAGACGGAGAGCCTGTGGCTTCGTGCGAGGGTTGCGAGGGTTTGTGCGGTGCCCGCGGGGTCACCGGCTGTTTGGTTGCGGTTTTTTTTTTTTGAGTAAAACAGGTCACAAAGTTGCCACACATGAGCGAATTGGTCACCAACTGGAAAAATGCTAAGTTTTGGTCACGAAGTTGTCAAACATGAGCGAATTAGTCACTCCGTCAAAACAGACGTTAAGTCGCTAACGTGGCAGTTTGTTTTTTACAAAATACACCCTATAATTTTATTTCTTCTAATTGTTAGGTCCTTTTTCGATTTGTTTTTTTTGCCTCCACCATCCCCGTCGCCTTCACCTGCAGGCTTGCCACGGGTGTCTGGCGGCGGCGGCGCCGGTGCGGGGGCGATGACGACGCCGACGACGACAGGTATGAGGGCGGCGTAGGTGGCGCCGGCCTCGCGGCGGGCGGCGATGGCGTAGGCGATGAGCACGGTGAAGTAGGGCGTGGTGGCGCCGACGGCCTGGTTGAAGGAGACGGGGAGGTAGCGGAGCGAGACGTTGCCGGTGACGACGGAGCCGCAGAAGACGGCGCCCAGCACGGCGACCCTCGCCGCCTGGCCGCGCGAGAGTGGCTTGCGTGGGGCACAGGGCACGGGGCGCGGCCGGTAGAGTCCCCGCCCAGGTCGCCGCCGCGGTTCCTGGTTGGGTCGTCCGCCCCCGCCGGCGCGCGGCTCCTGCCGCAGGACACGAACATCGGCGGCGTGACCGGTGTGCACCGGGACGGCCCCCCCGCACCGGCGCCGCCGCCGCCGGACACCCGTGGCAAGCCTGCAGGTGAAGGCGACGGGGATGGTGGAGGCAAAAAAAACAAATCAAAAAAGGACCTAACAATTAAAAGAAATAAAATTATAGGGTGTATTTTGTAAAAAAACAAACTGCCACGTCAGCGACTTAACGTCTGTTTTGACGGAGTGACTAATTCGCTCATGTTTGGCAACTTCGTGACCAAAACTTAGCATTTTCCCAGTTGGTGACCAATTCGCTCATGTGTGGCAACTTTGTGACCTCCCAAGCGTTTTACTCTTTTTTTTTTTGTCAATAATCAATTCACGTATTTCACAAATCACTAATCCAACCAAAGTTTACAAATAAAGGATTAGGAAATTGCCTCAAGGACGCATTATATGCTTTTTTTTCAATCAACGCATTTCAAAATGCGAAAATTGTGATAAAAAATTTGAGCATACATCTCAACATCCTATGTGTGTTGTGTCATAAAGTTTTCAAAATCCTGCGATCCAAATAGTCCCTTACTTTGGGTGGTATCTTTAATTTCCAAACTTTTTTCCAAAAAATAAATCGATGTGTTTGTCAAGCTTAATGCTACCCTTCATCATGGTTCAGTGTGTTGGTTCTTTGCATTTTTATGTCTCGAATTACTCGAAATATTGAGTTGTTACAAATACCGGATGTATTTGATACAGTATCTACTTGATAATAAAATATTATTACTCTTTATGAAGAGAAAACTTTTATCACGGTTACAGCTGAGAATGCTTTATGCAAATCTTACCGAGAAGCGCCCATTGTTTTCATGAGCCCACGCCGATTTTCCTAAAGAATGCAACTAAAATTTTAACATCCCAAAGAGTGAAAATTTCCGTAAGCTTTTACGAATCTCTTTCACCCGTCACCGCCCACAATTAAAGTCGACCGCGAGAGCCTCTGTAGGATGGACAAGAGGCTTGTGATTCCCTCATATCCAAGGATCAACAACCGGTTCTTATAGAAGCTTCACTTCCAACTGTTTTAATTATACCATTTTCAAGTGCATGTCTGCCAAACAAAGATTACCCGTCATACATGAGATGAGTGTTCCTTCTTGCATGCATTTAAAAAGTTGTCACTGTGATACCAAAGTTGATATGCGTCCGAAGATTTCCCTTGATGGTAATCAACATGGTAATGTGCCATTATCGGACATGAATCAGACAAAGAGTGTCGGATGCAAAGTCCAATATATGAACATGGATGTATACGAATAAGGTTACGACCTTATGGCTTACTAGTCGATTGATGCTTGTAGCAAAGATTGCTAACCACGAGAGATTTCACTTCTAAGAGGCCAAAGATTTATTCTTGCTTTTTCACGTAATTTACATAGCCAAGCACTTTGTTCAAACAAGTTGCATTTTCATTAAGAAGAAGATAATTGACTAGTTTATAAGAAAAACTAGCCGAAACTGAATAACCTATCACTTTGGATTTAAAATCACTTGTTTTTCTCTCCGAACCTATTATCTTGCCTAAGAAACAGAAAAATCTAACCGCCGCCTGTCTCTTCCATATTCGTCTGAATCTTCCATGCCTCCTCTGCTAGCATCTCATGCGGCGTGGGTGAACCTGCTCTCGACGATATACTCGGGTCTCTAAAGTTAAGGGTTTGATCAATCGACATCCGTGCGTCGGGTCGTTAGGTGGTACAATGATCTCGATGTAATTTATGCTACTCCTTCGTCCCTTTTTATAAAACGTTTTGGCAAGCTGGTTAAATTTGCCAAAACGTCTTATAAAACGGGATAGAGGAAGTACTTGAGTTAGAGATCTTTGTAGAGGGCGCGCTGTGGCGCGTTGGTTGGGACTGCCGGTGTGCATCTCGCACGCCCGGGATCGACTCCTCTAGGGAGCGATTTACGGGTGCCTCACCCCGGCTACTGTTCACTAGGAACAGTAGCAGGCGCGCTGTTCAGTGAACAGTGTTCGTCAATAATGCCTCAAGTTCGCCGTCTGTATGCCACAAAGTCATTCCCGTACCAGACGCGCGGGATATATAGTGTAGGTCTGGATTAGCCTCTCAGCAGTGGTGTGAGTGTGGTGTGCGTGGGTGTGGTGTGTGTGTCTGTGAGTCTGATCAGATACTACATCTTGTATCCCTGTAAGGAGGTGCAAAAAAAAAAAAAAAAAAGAGTTAGAGATCTTTGTACTTTCGGTGACCCTTCTAGAAAAAAGAATCACTTTTAAATTTAAGTAGAAGCTTGTTGTCCTGATCAGACATTCTCATGCTGTGTCATGCAGCGAAACAGTAAACACACACGGTCACCCGCACCTCCGTGCATTCTGAAGGAGCGTCTGACAAGAAACAAGGTCCGATTCGTGAATCCTGGCCCGCGGACCCGTTCCACGGCCAACCACGGCCTCAGAGTTACCGGCCGGCCACCGCCACGCATCATCACCTCCACCACCACCACCACCACCACCACCAGAGCGCCGAGGCAACTCATCGAGAAATAAATATTTTTCGGGCCATTCAACCGCTTCCTCCTCCGCACCTCTCGCTGCTCCGCCTCCTCCTCGTCCCCCCCCCCCCCCTACCGTCCACTCGCGGTCGCCCCTCCCGGTAGATCTGGTGTCAGGGCTCGTGGCGCCGGCGGCCAGGGGGAGGAATCGACGCGTGCCGCTTGCGAGGATGGGGAATCCAGGTGGTGGCCTCGACGGGCAGATCGAGCAGCTCCTGCAGTGCAAGCCCCTCGTCGAGCCCGAGGTCCCGCTTTTCTCTCCCCCGCTTTTGAGTTCTGGCTGTTTGATTTTGCGTGTTTCTTCGGCGGTCCCCGGTGGGTTCCGGCGGATCGTCCGGCGGCCGGCAGGACGGATCCGTTGCCCGCCATTTCTTATTTATTGAAAAGAACGGAGCTTTAAAGTCGCACCAGGTTGCATTCATTCTGTGCATGAATTGTTCGGTTTGCTGCCGATCTCAGTGTAATAGTTTGATTCAAAATAATCGAGCTTTTTAATTCTCAATGATTGCTGGTGTAATTGTGTTATTTCGTACAGTGCTTATAGGAATTCTTGTAAGATGGTGTAAGCGACATGCATAAGAGAGAGACCGCAACACTGATACCTGTTTTTCTTATAGATGAGGATATAGTTGGTATTGACCTGCATTTTATTGGCCCTGGCCAATTGGACCAAAATGTGTACTGATGTTATTCTTTGTGAAGAATTAATTTGCTATAAGTTTGCCTTCACGAGTTATCATCACCTTAGAAACTCTTCTTTTGCAGCTGAAAGCACTGTGTGAGAAAGCTAAAGAGATTTTGATGGAGGAAAGCAATGTTCAGGTATGCCACCGCATTCTCTACATTAAACCTGCAAGGCAATGTTCTGAACATCATTGCATGATCTCAAACGAGTCAGCATTTTTTTGTTCTTATTAAATGGATTTGTCCTCCTACACTATCTACAATTTTGTTGATGTGGAAAGAAATTTTGGCTAGATATATTGTGATGCATGCCTGGGTACTTTGATAAACAGGACACTGCTTACTGGTCCATAGCTTAATTTTTAATGCAACCTAAAGGATTTGTCTGAAGAGTGGGAATTAATTGAGACAATTGTACAGTATGATCAGCCTGGAAATTGTGTGGTTGTTATGCGTCCTTGTATTCATTAAGATGTTCAGGAACTGTGGTGGGTGTTGGTCAACTTTGTGGTAATCAATTGAGGTTTTTTCTTCTAGGTTCTAGTCAAATTGAAGTTACGCTACTGTCAAAATGTGTACTCAACGTTGCAATGTTGTAACTTGAAATTTAGAAAGTTTGATTGTGATACAATTTATCGTATGGTTATTTTCCTAGTGGAATTAACCTAGGAAATGAAGATTGAACTATTTCAGGGCATGAATATATCCAAGCTTTCAATTTTAGAAAAACATGCCACTATGCATTGTAGTCGTAGATGTCAACAGTTGTTTTTTTGCTCTTGCGTAATTTCTAGTTGATGTTTGCCATCCTATTAAAATTTGAACTTCCTTTCAGCCTGTGAGAAGCCCTGTCACTATATGTGGTGATATTCATGGTCAGTTTCATGATCTTGCAGAACTATTCCGAATCGGTGGAAAGGTATTATCTTTCATTTACAACCGTTGTTCATTCCCTTTTATTTTCATGATTCCTCTATCCAATTGTACTTCACCCTGAATCAGTCGATTCTTATGTCAGCTTGTTTTTCTATGGTTATCATCACCAGTGTCCTGATACAAACTACCTATTTATGGGAGATTATGTGGACCGTGGTTACTATTCGGTTGAAACTGTATCGGTAGGATTTCTAACCAGCACCATTTTCCCTAGCAGTTATTTTTAAAGCTAAAGTGCTAATATTTTCTTGAAATTAAACAGCTTCTGGTGGCTTTGAAAGTTCGCTATCCACAGCGAATTACAATTCTTAGAGGAAATCACGAGAGCCGACAGGTAGCATTTTATAAGAAATATTAAAACTATTCTGCATTCATATTTGTGATTTTTGATACATTAGTATAGACTACTGAGCACTGAACTCTCAACATCCTGCAGATCACTCAAGTATATGGGTTTTATGACGAGTGCTTACGGAAGTAAGTAACATCCATACTTTGTGTGTTTTAAGTGATGAAAACAGCACATTAGTTTTGTATTATGTTAAAGAAGATATCTGTAGTCTATCCAACAATAGTATACAGTTTCTTACGTATGGATTGATAGACATATTTGTACATTACTTGGTAAATAGTCCATATTGGTCACTTTGTTATTAAAACCCAACCGCTATGTTTTACTGGTTTTACTGTTATAATTAAGATCATATTTAGTAAGATATGCACATTTTGCATTGCAAATGACTGGGATACCTTGTGCTTCTTGAGATGGCTGAGGTCTAATTGACCTAGTGTAACACAAGGTATAGGTTTAAGAGGCCCACTTGTAAATTTAATATTGAAAAGAAGCTCTTTTGTAACACTTTATGATTGGGAAAGGTTATGCCCAAAGATGATGCACTTTCTTACATAAAATTGTGAAGAATCCACTTGGGTTCTTCATCATCAAATGCCTAACGAAAATGCTATTACTGCTTGTGTTGCACTGTTATCAAATGAAGATCTAATGTAGTAATGTATGCACATGCATGCAAAATGATTGATGCCTTGTGCTTCTGTTGAGATGGTTGAGGCCTAATTTAAATGTGATAAAAATATGGATTTTAAGATGACCACTTGCAAGATGTAAGACTAAACAAATGACTTACATAACTTCACCTAATATTGGATATAAGGTCTTGTGTAACCTAACCTATATTTTCTGATTTTAAGCCTGTCAAGCAAGCATATTCAAACTGCTCAGTTGTGTGTAGACTTCTGTTTTTTAGCTCAAAATATCGTCTATCCTATGCATGCTTAGGATAGCCATCTTGTAAATGGCTGATAAACATATGACAGATCATCATTTGGTTCTTCTCCAAATTTCTGTTCAAGCTTTTTCATTGCGGTCATATCATGCTGAACTGATGATGCCCTGCATGGTTGTGGTTGTGACGTGTCATTGCTATTGTTGCATTAAACTTATGGCGTCAATGTATCAATGAGTTGGTTGGCGTATAGTTCAGGAACACTTTGCAGCTAGATCTTACTTGAATCCAAACTATTTGACATGTTTGTTGCAGGTACGGAAGTGCCAATGTATGGAAAACCTTCACGGATCTTTTCGACTATTTACCGCTGACAGCATTGGTTAGTATCAGCTCGTTTCATCTTGTTGGCTCTTATATCAAGTTTTATTTTCCTTTTGTCCCCATGTACTTGTTTATTCTGTTGTTAGATTGAGGACTTTGTCTGTTTGGGCATGCCGTGCACACTTCTTTATAGTCCGAATTATTTCAGAGGTTTATCAAATTAATTTCTGCAACCTGGTTTTGTGCGAGATCCACTGAAGTAATCCAAGTTGACATTTGTGAGTCTTGTGATATATTTATCAATAGTCAGTTTTGAACGATATAGGTAACAAAGGATGTAGTGTGTATGGCGGAACGGGAACTACATATTTCTATTCTTTTAGATCTCCAGCCTGAAAAAAATCAATCTTGGTTGCCGTACCTTGGAAATTCAGTCAATGTGTTGTCATCCATCATGCATTGCTTCTTAGGGAATTCAATGCACGTTCAAAGTTCCTAACATTGGGGGAAATCAAATTAATCCAGGTAGCCATGTTCCATACAGCATTTGATCCATTTAGGTCGGTCCATGTTTGTATCCGTTCATCACAACGATTCTTAGTTTGATAGCTGATAATATCGTGCAATTTTGTTTTGTGTAGTTGATGATTAGAAAACATGCTAGTTATGTTTGTATTATTGAGATTTTATATTGATAGGCATACAAATGCCTGGTAACACAACTAGTGTTTTTTACTGATTAAGTTTTTTTTTGCTTCGCTGAATATAACAATCTTTTGCATTGCTATTAATCATAGGTTGAGTCAGAAATATTTTGCCTGCATGGTGGACTATCACCATCTATCGAGACACTTGACAACGTTCGTAGCTTTGACCGTGTCCAAGAAGTCCCTCACGAGGGGCCGATGTGTGACCTTCTATGGTCTGATCCCGATGATCGGTGTGGTTGGGGCATTTCACCGCGTGGCGCCGGATATACATTTGGCCAGGTTTAGCTCATCACATTATTTATCCACTGGATTTTCGGTTTCTGTGTTTGCTTGGGTTGACATTCGACCCCCTTTATTTTGGCAGGATATCTCGGAACAATTTAACCATACCAATAGCCTTAGGCTAATAGCAAGAGCCCATCAGTTAGTCATGGAGGGATTTAACTGGGCACATGTAATCATCCCGTTCTAAGCTTTTCACCTGTTATTCATTTTGTTTCCAGATCCTCTAATGACCTTTTGCATGAAACAGGAGCAAAAGGTTGTGACGATATTTAGCGCGCCTAATTACTGTTACCGCTGTGGTAACATGGCCTCGATCTTGGAGGTGGATGATTGCAGGGAGCATACTTTCATCCAGGTAATTCCTGTTCTGTCCTTGGCACCATGCTCAATCTTGGCCTTTTGATCTGTCGGTTGTCCTGACATGTATCGTGCTTATGATCGCTTGCAGTTTGAGCCTGCCCCAAGGAGAGGAGAGCCTGACGTGACCCGAAGGACGCCCGACTATTTCTTGTAAATGTAGCTTAGGTTATTTGTTTTTTCTGCGGGATAGCTTGGTTCATTCCCCCAGCAAACAAAAAAGGCGTGTGATAGCTAGATGCGTCGTGTGTTGTCATAATTTTTGAGTGGGTCAGCCTCACTCCTTTTGTATTCGCCCGGTTGTAATCTGCTCTTGCTGGGCTCAGGGGTGTGAATATGATGCTGGTAAGTTATTAAAGGCGTTAAGACTCGCGTAGTAACTTTATTTTTTGGTTGTAGTTTAGCTGTGTAGTGTAACATCATAACATGCAACGATGGGCATTGATTTTCCGGGTACAGATGGACTCATACAATCTTTTTGTTGTTTATGTTTGCAGTTTTTTTGTCAACATGTCCGTACTTTTTTTGAACTACTACACACATTGCGCTCTTTTGCTGGAGCAAAAGTTTCATCTTAAACAATGCACCTTTTTTTTTAAAACAATGCACATCTTGGTTGTGCAATGTTTCCTATTTTTGTCTGTTGGTCCTTTTTTTTAGGGATGTTGGTCCTTAAATTGATGTGCTCAACATAACCCTGAAGCTTTGTTGGCCCAGATCATATATATTGGGCCTGTACAAAAAGATGTCGCTTGACAAACAACCAGCTCTCGGAAAAGAGACTGATGTGTGATAATCTAAAAAAAAATTAGAAGAAACTTTCCCTTGACGCTCAACAAAAAACTTTCTGTATCAAAAAAAAAAACTTTCCCTTTACGCCTACTGTACATCTCGCAATTTCCTGACAGATGGAAGCATGTTCTGTGATGAGTACTACTGTACTATTTGCCAAGATCCACCAGCTCCCGTATAAAGACCACCCCTTTCCAGTTTCCACCAAGATCGATCGAGAAAAGCTGCGCTCGATCTGCCGGCCGGCGGCCTCAGGATTCTGCCGGCGCCGGCCGCGTCACCGCTCGAAATGGCCAGGAGCCAGGGATTACAGTAGTACTGTAATTAAAGCTGCCGTACATGTGCTGATGTGCATTGTGTCTGTGCCCAGCTGCGTTCTGTACACCACATTCATTATCTAGTGTCGTTCTTAATTGCTCGAGTAATTAATTAGTAGATGGCTCAGTGCCATGACTCTGGGTCTCTGGCTATGTTGTACTGTGTGTGCAAGATAATTAAGCTCAAAGAGCTAGCTAGCATGTGTGAGACAATATGATATTTATATCTTAATATGCATCGGCATGAATTTGTTGATAAGAAGGCGTCAACTAACGGACCAGTGACATCGGCTGGTCAACTCGTGTTTATTTGCATGGTAGGTTAGTTGGGTGAGAACGAGATCCTAGTTGCATGACCTTAATGGAATTCTTGTACGTGAGTACTGTTTGTGCAAGTACAATATAAACTACTCACCACATGTATATGAGAGAATCAAAGCCTAGCTACTTGTATATGCCTATATATATGAGCATGCATTTTCAAACAAACTTTCATTCTTTCCATAAAGTGCACATTTGAATAGTTCAAGATATTGGGTAGGATAGCTAAGCTACTGCACGATCGTCGGAATATGGACCCAAATCGACAGTTGAACCACCCGGCTAACTAACTAACCAGCTTCCATCCATTCATCCTTCATGCATGCAGAATGCGTGATGGTAACCTCCTAGCAGCTAATGTCTGTTAGGTTGATGATTAAGCTATAAACAAAACAAGATATCTGGCGGGCTCCAGCGTGCGTGCGTGCTTATCGACGATCGACCACGACCCGATCGAATCATTGCCGGCAGGATTTCCATGGATATGACCATTTGAAAGAGAAAGTTCATCACACCTCTCGTTGTCCGTACCTTCTTTTTTCTCTTTGTGACAATCGTCGGTCTTTTTCAGTTATTAATTAACGTGCATGAACAGGGATTAGTCACGGGAATAATATATATACTTGAGCTCGATCACGGGTGAGCACAGTTGATCGGAGGAATTGAATGGGGACTAATTAGCGTTGTTGGGGGGACAAGGAGATTTGGCTCATGGGTGCATATGCACCCATTATGTAATTTTTTTACTTTTTTTAGAATGTCAAAAAATTCCGGAAAAAAATCCGGGTGTAGATTACAATATGATGTGTTAGCACAAAAAAATGCAGAGTGAAAAAACTTGTTTTGTGATCTGTACAAAAAAGAGAAAAAACTGACGCGTATATATACGTTTCAGTGTGTCCGGATTTGTCTTTTTTACACAGGTTGCAAAAAAACATTTTTCCTCACGAAACTTTTTGTGTCAACATGAAATGCCATGAACTACATGCAATTTTTTTTTGAAATTTTTTGATATTTCAAAAAATATTTTCCGGGTAGTGGGTGCATCTGCACCCACTACCCGTAACCCACTACCCGTATTGAATTTCCGGTTGTTGGGGGCACTTCTCTGGGTCCATGGATGGTGTGACAGCAGTGGTCTTTTCCCCGGAACAGGAAACAGTACTACCAACAAGAATGCTAAATCTTCAAGGGCCTCCTAATTGATATGGTACTCCTACTACTAATTTGTCTGTCATTTGCGGTTTTGTACCACCTAAGTTTTGGATGGCACTAAACTGAAATTTATATCCTCGCATATCCGATTATCCAGAGCCTGAGTCAAATTAGAGTAAATGCACCTTGGATGTTCTGGTTGTGGTGTGATCAAGTTGGAAACGTGGCCGTTTCTTTGGTAGTATGAATCATGTAGGCAATAAGGATTCACCAGATCAATTGATAAGCTTAGATGAAGTTAAAAAAAAAGGATAATCGTGAGGCGCGGCTTTAACATAATAAAGCTCAAGCATTGAGCATAGAAGCCGGTATTCTGTTTCGAAAAAAGCCTGTATTTTGAGCTTATCAGTAAAGTACAACTCAAAAAAGACAAGTGTGCTTAAGCTTAACACTAAACAAAAAATCTTGAAGATTAGTCAGGGCATGTACAATGGTAGGGAAGGCGCGCATTCTCTTAGCCATCCACATCATTTAGAGAAAGCAAAATTATAAGTTGTACAATGCATTATCTCTTATTGCCATCCCTAACAATTAATGAGAATTAATTATAATTTAGTAGGATTGTATTTCTAAGTGAAGACAAATGATACAATGGAGAAATTATCCTTCTCTTATCGAAATAAGAGATCATCTCTTAGCTAAGGGAAGACAGTCTTCCCTTTATTCATTCTCTCTTCTCCAACTAGACAAATATCATACGTGTCAACGGTAAGAGAAGGCTGACATCACCCCATTGTACATGCACTCATCCAAATCAATAAGGTTTCTTAAAGGGCCGGTAAATACAAGATTGCCTCGGACGGGCTTTTAAATATCTCTAGTATTAATGTATTATGCATCAGCCCAATAATTTCAGAACTGCAATATGGCAGTGAGTCAACATGTTTGAAGTGAACTGGATAAATCTATCATGGTGCCTATCAATATATGGAAGATCACAGAGTTGGACACCACAACAACACTTCTTCTTCCAAGAAGACCCTTTCCGAGAGTGGATTTTTGGAACCCTGTCTACATGGAGTCCGTCTTATGAAAAAGAAATAAAAAATGACATTTTTTGAGTGTCCAAAATTCGTGAGAAAAATCAGAGATGTGGATAGTGTCGATATCTACAAGTGTGCAAAATTTTACCTTAAAAATGGTTGTATTTTGGGCTGTGCAAAAAATAAAAATCAGGGAAAATTCAAAGTTTTGAAACTGTGTATTGTTCACCACCCAAATCCAGCCATTTGTCTCTTTCGTGCAGCCCAAAATACAATGAATTTGGAGCTAAAAATTTGCACAATTGTAGATCTTGACAATATCTACATCCGGGAATTTCTTTTTCATTTGTGGAAACTTAAAAATGTCGGCTTTGAATTTTTGAAAAAACGTGCACCATGTAGCCCTGATTCCATTTTGGGTTTCAGGATCCTTTCCCTTCTATTTACTTAGGCCTTCCCTATATATTACAAACCTTACCTAGAGTACTTTATCCATACGATCTAAAGGGTAGATAGGATGTTGTATGGAATTTCGCAATTTTCAGCAAAGCGAGGAAGAAAGCAAGGAGATGGAAAAGAAAGAAAGGAGGAGGGGTAAGGTGCAAAACTTTTATTTAGAATAACTTTGCAATCTTTCCCAAGTATAATTTGGGGTTTTATATGAAATATAAAAGAGAGGATTTATAAACCCTAGAATTAATTTCCAAAAAATTAGAGTTTCCAAGGTGATATAATGCATGATGTCCATGATGCAAAAATAGAATAACGGGAAAATCTAATATAGGGTAAATAGAAGTTACCGGAGCTGACCGGAAAACAAAATTCTTGGACTCAACCAAGGGGATAGGTAGAAGGCCGCCTAATACATAAATGATATTGCTACAACATTTTAAGCTACCCCCCCCCCCCCCCCAATTGTCAAGAGACGGCTCTTTGTGACAACGTGTGGATTTTTCATATTTTAATTTTTAAACTATTCTAGATCTCTCTAAAATCAATAATGCTACTGGGATGTTAATTTATGCAAATTATTTTTGAATTTGAAGACCATATCTGACTTGGGTGCAACTCGGAAATCCATCACAGAGTTTTGATACTCTCATTAGCGTAGGGAGTAGCATACGATGAGTTGCTTGACATGCATAAATTAGACTTAGTACAATAACAAAGATTCACTACAGCCAAGGGGCCTCAAGATGATGGATTTCTTACCAAACATCAATTATGCTTAGTGTAATAATGGAGATTCACTGCAACCTAGCTAGCTAGGGGGGCCAAGCCCCCCCCCCCCCCCCCCCCCCCCCCCCCCCAAGTACACATAGTGCGTTTTTGAAAATTAAAAACAATATACTTGGACAATTTTAAGTGATTAAGTTTCAACACGATCTTTCCAAATTTTGTACACTTGACCCAAATCTGGAAGGTAGTGCCCGGTGGTGCTCGGAGATGTTGTCGTAAGATCTTACACACCATATTTCTGTAGGTGTTAATCCTACAAGTTTTCCATTGACAATTTTTGGCTCCCTCTTGCAGCCGTGTAGAGAAATCTCCTTGAACATTGTGCATCCCCTTTGCTCCGTAGCCACTGCCAATGCAAACCTTGTGATGATCTTCCATGGTCTCGAGAACCTTTTTTTGGATTTGCTGCAGCTCGTCAATTGGTCTATAAAATAACTCTTTCATTTTTTCTGTAAGTAGTAATTATTATTGTTGTTATTATTTATTCTATAGACCTCGACGTAGAGGTGGTCGCATCGTCAACGACAAGGTTGAACACCACCGACACTTCCATGTGTGGGGTGTGCAAAAAGGGATTCAGCAGGTACCGGAACTTGGAGCTGCACAGCCGAGTGCACAAGCTCCCCTTACAGCTTACTTGCATCTCCCGGTTCCATTTTACTCCCTCCGGTAAAAAGGCTCCCCCGTTTCCATTTTACTCCCTCTGTTTCCAAATATAAGATGTTTTAGACTTTGTCTATATACACATGTACACAAATATATCTAGACACATTTAATGTATATGTTCACTCATTTGTGTATGTATCTAAACAATATGTGTAACATCTTAAACATCTTACATTTAGGAACGGAGGGAGTATTATGCAACTACACCACAACATCCAGGTTTAGTACAAGCTGTCTTAACTAGCAATGGACTCCAGGCCCAAATTTAGGAAAGGAAACTAGCAGACAGCAGAAACGACCTCAAAGCTACACCCTAACCGAAGAGAAACATGACGAATTACATGAGGCGTGCACTCTCACTAGGGCGTCGCAGGCCAGTCCCTGACACCATTTCTGCAGCAGAGCCAGAGAGTTTATTGTGTGTGACGTTGCTTTCATTGATTTGACTCTTTGTGTAGTTGGAATTTTTCTTCGACATTATATTGAAGATTTTCTGGTTTGCCGTCCTACACTTCTAGGAGATCATCCCGACCCAAGTACGGTCATCACTAATGGCTTCCCATATTTTTACATGGAGGACTCAAGGACCTTTCATAAACCCTTTATCCGTAATCAAGTTGTGCAATTAAACAAGTGACACTATCATTGCTCAAGATCAATTGTTGTCTCTAACCTTGCTTCTACGCTTCAATGCTTCGGGGAGGCGACAGGATTGGTCAGGAACATCGCCAAGAGCTCCATCTCGCCGATTCGGTGTGAGGACATTGACCTTGACGCTATCTTGGAGGATTTCCCGGCTGCCATTGCCCAATTCCCTATCAAGTATCTTGGGTTGCCCCCGGCTCTGGGTAGGCTGCGGCAGGCTGATATCCAGCCTTACATTGACAAGATGGCGTCTCGACTTGAACCTTGGTAGGGTAGGTTCATCAACCGTGCGGGTTGCACCGCCCTGGTCAAATCGGTGCTCTCCTTGATGCCTATTTTCCTCCTCACTGTCATCATAGCGGACAAAAGCATGGTGAAGGCTTTTGACAAGATCAGGAGAGGGATGCTTTGGAATTGCACCGAAAATGTCAGCGGTGGGAAATGCAAGGTCAGCTGGGACAAGGTCTGCCGTCCTAAGGTTCTTTGTGGCCTCGAAATCCTCAACCTAGAAAAATTCTCAAGAGCGCTTCGGCTAAGGTGGTTATGGCACGAGTGGGCTTCCCCTGACAAGCCTTGGGTCGGCTATGAAACGCCAAATGATGACTCGGATAGAAACCTATTCAATGCTGCCACCAAGGTCTCCATAGGGGACGGGCACAAAGCTTCCTTTTGGGGATCATCCTGGCTTGCCGGACTTCCAGCTAAAGTTATTGCCCCTGACCTCTTCACGGCCTCTAAGCGCAAAAACAGAAAGGTCCATGACACCCTCGCTGACTTCAAATGGATTGCCGACCTCGACGTGGCCAACTTTAAGGTCAATCACATCTCCCAGTTCGTGCAAATATGGGAGCTCATTCAGGAGACCCCGCTCTCCCCTGGTGTCGAGGACACCATCACCTGGACCCTCTGTACTTCAGGGGTTTACTCGGCGAAGTCCGCTTATAAGGCACAGTTCTTTGGTGCCTCTGCTTGCCCTTTCATGGCCGTTGTCTGGAACACTTGGGCCCCTCTGAAATGCACCTTTCATATCTCCCACCGCACATGACATCTCCAACCTTGCTTCTACGCTTCAATGCTTCGGGGAGGCGACGGGATTGGTCACGAACATCGCCAAGAGCTCCATCGCCGATTCGGTGTGAGGACATTGACCTTGACGCTATCTTGGAGGATTTCCCGGCTGCCATTGCCCAATTCCCCTCATTCAGGAGACCCCGCTCTCACCTAGTGTCGAGGACACCATCACCTAGACCATCTGTACTTCAGGGGTTTACTCGGCGAAGTCCGCTTATAAGGCACAGTTCTTTGCTGCCTCTGCTTGCCCTTTCATGGCCGTTGTCAGGAACACTTGGGCCCCTCCAAAATGCACCTTTTTTGCCTGGTTGGCCGTGCAAAATCGGCTTTGGACTTCTGACCGTCTTGCCATCAGAGGGTGGCCACATCAGCCGGTCTGTCAGCTCTGCAGGAATCAACCAGAGACGGGGAGGCACTTGTTGTTTGAATGCCGCTACCCCAAGAGGGTCTGGACTGAAGCGTCCTCCTGGTTGAAATGCCCTACGCTGATGCAAAGCCTTGGGGTCACTAAACCTACTGTTTTTGACTTCTGGAAAGACATGGCTGCCTTGCCATCCCCCTCTCGCAAGGGTCTCGAGTCGGCGATCATCCTAATCACTTGGGAAATTTGGAAAGAGCGGAATGCGAGGGTCTTCAACAACACTTTCACAATGCCCTCCATTCTTTTTCAACGCATCAAAAGCAAGAGCGTGAACTGGATCCTAGCAGGGCCAAGGGCTTGGCCGAGATTTGCGAGTAATTCGCTTGTGTGTTCGTTGTCGGCCTCCGGCGTTGCCGGGATGCCTTTTAATTTTTTCGGCTTCGGCCGTGTACTCGCATTTGCTCCTTCTCTATCAATATAAAAGGCAAAGGTTTTGTCTTGTTTTTAGAAAAAATGGTTATCTCTTTACCGAAGCCTTAGCAGTATTTTATATTGCACAGACTGATGTCGTAAAGAACGACCGTGCATACTCACGGATATAATTAATGGGAATAACAGTTCATTGTTGTCTTAGCAGTATTTCACTATTATACCATATCGGAACCAAATACTATGTGACCATGTAATTTCAAAAACCGTGTGTGCTTTTACATAAATAATTTGAATGATCTACGATTATGTAGGATCTCTAAGCTACACAATCGATCAACGGAATATCAGACCCAAAATCGACAGTTGAACCACTGCCCTAACTAACAAGGTAGGCTCCATATCCTCCCTGCATGGAGAACGCATGATGGTAACCCTCTAGCTAATGTTTGTTAGTTTCCTCGTGAGCGTTGATTAAGCTATAAACAAAACAAGCTATCTAGCGAGCTCGTGCACGCGTGATTGCTTATCGGCACGAACCAATCGAATTATTGTCGGCAGGATTTCCACGGATATGATCATTTGAAACAGAGAGTTCATATATATCTTTCGTTGTCCATGTCTTCTTCTTTCCTTATACAATCGTCGGTTAATTTTTTGTTAGTTTAACGTACATGAACACTTGGATTAGCTAGTCATGGGGGGATACCTCAGCTCGATCGATAACGGTTGAGTGCACAGTTATGGGAGGAACTGAACGACCCCAAGTCAGTGGTGTTTGCATTGCATGCATGCCGCACTTTTTTGGGTCCACTTAAGTCATGGTGGCAGCGGTGGTCTTAACAGGAAACACCAACAAGAATGTTAAATGTGATCAGCCCGCTCTTAATGCGGTAGTGTACTCGTCCTATCACGATAAGTTGTAGAAGGAGAAGTATGCCGGCCAACACGTCTGCCCGGCAGCGACGGGGCCGTGGTTGCCCGCTCCCGTGCTCCTCGTCACGCCCATGTAGTTACTTAATCGGGATGGATTTTGATTTGGGATTGAATAAAAGAAAGAATTGGGAAATGGGAGGAAGAAGATGAATGTGACACCTGGACCCTACTAAGTGGAGAGTAACCTGTAATCCCGATCGGGACTATTGCGTTCCCAGTGCACTAAACAGTTCCAGGGTTCAATTTAGACCAGGATTAAATACTTCAGGTGCAAACGATAGGGATTCGATTCGCCGGACCTCTATAAATTCAAGGTTTAAAATGGAATTTTCCTTTACTATCTACAATCTTTCCCGATTCTAACTAGACAGTTCATGCGTGCCTGATGCGTATGCTTGCGGGATGCCGACTCAGATGCGTGTATATGGGGTGTTTGACGTGGTCATCCCTATATATGCGCTACACAAAAATTACAGAAATGTGGATGTGAGTATGCAAAATAGTTTCAAATCTCCAAATTTTATCAGATTTGTCATTTTTTTAGCCAAATATAAAGTAGTTGAAATTGATATTTTACACGTTTGTGGGATACACCATTAACTACATCCAGTTTTGTTTTCAGAATTTTTTGAAACTTGAAAATATGATTTTTTTTGAATTTTTTTTAAACAAAACACTTTCCCATAAAATTTTCACAACCTTACAAACATGGAGTACAAGGTGAAATTCACTGTAAAAACATACTACCTTTGTTTAGACATATATTTTTAAGCAAAGTCAACAACGTGTAACTTTGACCGGTCTAATAGACAAAAATATGAATAGTTATGAAATTTAATTAACATACAATGAAAATATATTCTATAGCGAGTATTGAATTTATTTGGTATCTAAAATGCTCATATCTTTATCTATAATACTGATCAAATTTACACTTTATTGACTTTTGACTAAAAATATACTCACTCCGTCTTTAAATATAAGATGTTTTAATCATTTTCCACATTGACATGTATCCACATGTATTGTGACATGTTTTAATGTGTACGTTCATTCATTTGGGTCTGCATCTAGCCAACATGTGAAACGACTAAAATATCACTTCTATTTAGTAACGGAGGGAGTACGTCTTCTTTAAGAAACGAAACGGAGGGAGTAGTTGTTTTGCACCCCGTGAATCACTAGGCTTGTATGCTTATCTTTATGATGAAATTGTTTGTACGAAATCTTCGCGATTCAGATGTCGTTTGTAAGGGTCTGTTTGTATTGTAGGTTTTTCAAAACATTATCATATGATCGATTTGAATCCTTAGGAATTTTTCCCGTGGATTACCCTTTGGTTTAAAGGATTGGTGTTATCAAAATCCTATGAATTGGATTCCTATGTCTTAAATTTCATAGGAATTTGAACATCCACTCTAACCTCTTTTTTAGACTCAAGTGCATAGGGTCGAGACAACTTTCCCGTGTTTTTCCCGCGTTCTATCCAAACGATAATTCCTACATATTTCTTATATTGTACAATCCTCTGTTTTGCACTTATAAAACCCGTGAAATTCCTGTGTTTTTTTTTTTCATATAAGCCCGCAACGCAAAGAGAGGCCAGATGGAAGCTTTCGAGAAGGATTGGATCAAGACGTACATGCATGCACGTACCTACGGGCTACGGCGCCGCAAAAGTGAGTGAATGGAGAACTAGCGGAGGTTTGGTTGGTGGTCCTGTCGATCAGTGTCCGAGATGCCGCCGGCGGTGCGATGCAACTTCCTCAAGATTGCCAAGGTGATCGGCTGCCAGCTGGGTGGGCTAGGATAGACAATGGAGCTGATGCTCCTAGCTAGGAATAGGATCCGCGCCGACGTACGTCACGTCCACCTAGCTATAACGTGGGCCGCGCCGCTGCCACGACTCCGGCCGCGAGGCGTCGGTCTTGCTTGGTACACGCACGCACGCGTGCATGCATGCCCATATATGGCTCCGACCCAACCGAGCTTCACCGACGCAGATTATTAGGCGGGACCGACCGACCGACCGCGCGTCAGGGTGCAAGCGGGAGTGGGCCATCCGCGGCGCCGCAAATTTGGGCCCATTTAGCTATGTATGCGAGTATCCACGGAACTGCAAGAAAAAGAAGCGGCATATGTGGGCCGGCCCGCGGTTGCCGCGTCGCACCGCATAGCTCACTAGGATTGGGATTGGTTTTCTCTTTCGGCTCCGCGGCGGACACGGCGCAGGCGGTGCGCGCCATGAGGCCGACGGCCTTCTCCTGGCTATGGCTCCACAGGGACTCCTCCTTGAGCCGCCGCACCTTGAGCAGCTACGTCTTGATCTCCTGCCGGAGCGAGTCGGCGCCAAACGTGTCGGTGCCTCCGCCAGCATGAGCGGCGGCGGGTCGGTGAGCTTGGCCGGGATGGGCCCGCTGTGGCGGATCCAGCCGCGGGAGGTGAGCTTCCGCTCGTCGGCCTCCAGATCTCCGAGCGCCTCCATCTCGGAGCAGAGTTTGGAGGTGGCGGCGGCGAGGCGCTCCATCTTCTTGGCCTTGACCTTGAGCCCCTTGGCCATAAGCAGGTCGATCTGCGCGTCGTGCGCGCCGGCCTTGAGGCTGGCGTAGACGCCGCCGAAGTCGAAGCCGCCGCGCCGCCGGCGACTTCCCTCTCGCTCTCGCTCTTCCTGCCCGGCTTGGTCAGCCCGCTGCAGCGACTCAACAACAGATGCCGCCGCCGCCGCCGCCCATGCCGTTCCACGGTTCCAGCTCCAGCCCCAACCGCGTCGGCCGCGTCATCAGAGTGTCAGTCTTGGGGAGCAGAGCGTCGGCGGCTTCGGACGCGGGCCGACGTGTGGCGCCTGCGTCGTGTTCACCTGCCGCGTGCGCGTCACGGACGCATGCCCTCGCCGCGGCTCCCTACTATGTGTGGCGGCTACCTCTGGCGGCTCGACCTCCAGGTCACCCTCACCATCTCCCTCGGTGGCCTCCGCCCTCCTGTAATAGCACAGCTACGTACGCCCGTCGACCAATCAAACCACGTGCCTACCAAGCTAAGCTAGCGATCGGTAGGTTTGCCTGGTTAGCATTTGTATTTCTGTAGCGAGCGGCCAGCAAGACGAATAGATGATACGGGTCTCGCTCGATAGCCTAGCGCGTAAGCGGCGCGCGCGGCGCCGCAAAAGTACCCGGCTCATACGCGGCTCTACGCGGCATACCGTGCAAGTATAGCGGCATATGCGGCAGTACGCGCGGCTCCCGCGGTGCGTCCCGCTTGCATCCTGAACCGCGCGGCTTGGATTCGGGAGCTCTGTCGAACGCTCTGCCGCATCCGGGAGCTCGCGTGTCGGCAGGGCGTTAAATGTGATCAGGCCGCTCTTAATGCCGTAGTACTCGTCCTATCACGATAAGTTGTAGAAGGAGAAGCATGCCGGCCAACACGTCTGCGCGGCACCGAGGATTGAATAAAAGAAAGAAATTGGGAAATGGGAGGAAGAAGATGAATATGACACCTGGACCCTACCAAGTGGAGAGTAACCTGTATGTTGCGTTCCCAGTGCACGAATAAACAGTTCCAGGGTTCGATTTGGACCAGATTAAATACTTCAGATGCAAACGACAAGGATTTCGATTTTAGGATTCGATTCGCCGGACCTCTATAAATTCAAGGTTTAAAATGGAATTTTTTTTCCTTTACCATCTACAGTTATTTCCCGATTCTAACTAGACAAATCATGTGAGCCAAATGTGTATGCCTGCCGGATGCCAACTCAGATGCGTGTACATGGGGTGTTTGACGTGGTCATCCCTATATGTGCTACACAAAAATGACAAAAGTGTTGATGTGAGTATGCGTAGTTTCAAATCTCTAAATTTTATGAGATTTGTCATTTTTATGTAGCCCATAATATAAATATTTGAAATTCATATTGTACACGTTTGTGGGATATACCATTACCTACGCCCAACTTTGTTTTCAGATATACCATTACCGGACGCGCACAGATCGCGGTGGTCACAACCTCAGGAAGGTGTATATCACCTAGTGACTTTCAGTAGTAGCCAACACTCTAGCCAGATTGATTTTGTCCTCTCTCGAAGAGAAGATAGACGCGCTTGCCTTGATTGTAAGGCGATACCTGGAGAGAGTGTTGTCCATCAACATAAGCTGGTGGTGGCTGACTTCCGTTTTTGGATTCGTGTCCAGCGGGATAAGCGGCCAAAAGTTGCTAGAACAAAGTGGTGGAAGTTAAAGGGAGAGGCAGCTCAAGCTTTTAAGGAGAGGGTTTTTAAGGAGGGCCCTTGGGAGGAAGGAGGCGATGCAAACAGTATGTGGATGAGGATGGCGACTTGCATTCGGAAGATTGCATCAGGGGAGTTTGGGGTGACCAGGGGAAGTAGAAGTGATGCTAAGGATACCTGGTGGTGGAACGTTGAGCTCCAGAAGGCTATTAAGGAGAAGAAGGATTGTTTCAGACGCCTACACCTAGACAGGAGCGCAACCAACATGGAGATATACAAGGGGGCAAAGAAGGCCGCAAAGCGAGCGGTGAGCGAGGCAAGGGGTCGGGCGTATGAGGACCTCTACCAGCGTCTAAACACGAAGGAAGACGAAAGAGATATCTATAAGATGGCGAAGATGAGAGAAAGGAAGACGAGGGATGTCAACCAAGTCAAATGCATAAAGGACGGAGCGGATCAACTCCTCGTGAAGGACGAAGATATCAAGCGTAGATGGCGAGAGTACTTCGACGACCTGTTCAATGGAGAGAATGAGAGCTCTACCATTGAGCTAGACGATTCCTCCGATGATACCAACCGACGCTTTGTGCGGCGTATCCAAGAGGCTGAGGTTAGGGAGACTTTGAAGAGGATGAAAGGAGGCAAGGCAATGGGCCCTGATGGTATCCCCATCGAGGTGTGGAGAGGCCTTGGAGACATAGCGATAGTATGGCTAACTAAACTTTTCAACCTCATTTTTCGGTCAAACAAGATGCCCGAAGAATGGAGGCGGAGTACATTAGTGCCAATCTTCAAGAACAAGGGGGATGTTCAAAGTTGCACTAATTACCGTGGAATCAAGTTGATGAGCCATACAATGAAGCTATGGGAGAGAGTCATTGAGCACCGTTTAAGAAGATTGACAAGCGTGACCAAAAATCAATTTGGTTTCATGCCTGGGAGGTCTACCATGGAAGCCATCTTCTTGGTACGACAACTTATGGAGAGATACAGGGAGAAGAAGAAGGATCTTCATATGGTGTTCATTGACTTGGAGAAGGCGTATGATAAGATACCACGGAATGTCATGTGGTGGGCCTTGGAGAAACACAAAGTCCCAACAAAGTACATTACCCTCATTAAGGATATGTATGATAATGTTGTGACAAGTGTTCGAACAAGTGATGGCGACACCGATGACTTTCCAATTAAAATAGGACTGCACCAGGGGTCAGCTTTGAGCCCTTATCTCTTTACTTTGGTGATGGATGAGGTCACAGGGGATATACAAGGAGATATCCCATGGTGTATGCTCTTTGCGGATGATGTGGTGCTAATTGACGATAGTCGGGCGGGGGTTAATAGAAAGTTAGAGCTGTGGAGGCGGACTCTAGAATCGAAAGGTTTTAGGCTTAGTAGAACCAAAACTGAGTACATGAGGTGCAGTTTCAGTACTACTAGGCACGAGGAGGAAGAGGTTAGGCTTGATGGACAGGTGGTACCTGAGAAAGACACCTTCCGATATTTGGGGTCTATGCTCCAGAAGGATGGTGATATCGATGAAGATGTGAGTCATCGAATCAAAACTGGTTGGATGAAGTGGCGCCAAGCTTCTGGCGTCCTCTGTGATAGGAAAGTGCCACAAAAGCTAAAAGGCAAGTTCTATAGGACGGCGATTCGACCTGCGATGTTGTATGGCGCAGAATGTTGGCCGACCAAGAGACGACATATCCAACAGTTAGGTGTAGCGGAGATGCGCATGTTGAGATGGATATGTGGCCACACAAGAAAGGACCGGGTTAGGAATGATGATATACGTGAGAGAGTTGGGGTAGCACCAATTGAAGAGAAGGTTGTCCAACACCGTCTAAGATGGTTTGGTCATATAGAACGTAGGCCTCCGGAAGCGCCATTGCATACCGGCCGGATAAAGCGGGATGAGAATGTTAAGAGGGGTCGTGGTAGGCCAAACTTGACATGGGAGGAGTCTGTTAAGAGAGATCTGAAGGATTGGAATATCACCAAAGAACTAGCCATGGATAGGGCTGCGTGGAAGTTAGCTATCCATGTGCCAGAACCATGACCTAGTTTCGAGATCTTATGGGTTTCAACTCTAGCCTACCCCAACTTGTTTGGGAAAAAAGGCTTTGTTGTTGTTGTTGTTGAAAAATATGATTTTTGATTTTTTTTTTTAACAAGCAGGAGCATTGGTGCGCAGTAGCAAAAACACTTTCCCGTAAAATTGTCACTTACAAACATGGAGTACAAGGTGAAATTCACTGCAAAAACATACTACCTTCGTTTCTTAAAGTATGACATAGTTTTTTAGTCAAAAGTCAACAACGTGTAACTTTGACCGGTCTCATAAACAAAAATATGAATATTTATAAAATTTAATTAACATACAATGAAAATATATTCTATAATAAGTATTGATATTTAAAATGCTCATATTTTTTATCTATAATATCGATCAAATTTACACTTTATTGACTTTGGACTAAAAATATACCCCTCCGTTTTTAAATATATAGTTATTTTCCACATTCGCACGTTTCTACATGTATTTAAACATGTTTTAATGTGTATGTTCATTCATTTAGATCCGCACCCAACAATGTGAAAAAACTAAAATATCTCTTATATTTAGGAACGAAGGGAGTACATCTTATTATCTTATTTTAATTAAGAAACGGAGCGAGTAGTTGTTTTGCACCCCGTGAATCACTAGGCTTGTATGCTTATCTTTATGATCACATGCTTGTAGTACAAAATCTTCGCGATTCAGATGTCGCTTGTAAGAGCATCTCCACTCGGGGCGTCCAAACGGCCGCCCAAAGGCTTTTGGGGCGTGCTGAACAGAAATCGGCTCCCACTCGCGGCACCCAAACGCGAAAATGGTCCGGCGTGGCCCATTTTTCAGTCCGGCACGCCCACCCCACGCCTTCATCTTGGGGAGTCCTCGGGCGGCACCGGACGCAACGCGCGTCGCCACGTAGGACTCCGACGCGCGGGCCATGCCTATCATTGATTCACGAGGCTGAGTGCGGCCTGGTCAGCTCTGACGAGGACTTTGCGGCCGGCATGGAAATGGAGAGGGTTCACCACCCTACGTATTAGATTTAGGTCTCGATTTTTAGTTTGCATGAATTATGTTAGTTTTCAATGATTTTTCAATGAAATGTAACCACTTTCGTATCGAAATTTCAAATTTGAATAATATTTGGGCGCCACGAGTGGAGAGTGACGGCGCCCGAACGCAAATGCAGCAGGTAGTCCGAACGGTAGCCAAATAGCCCGTCCAGGACGGCTTGGTGCGGAGGGTTTGGTGGGTGGTCCTGTCGATCAGTGTCCGAGATGCCGCCGGCGGTGCGATGAAACTTCCTCGAGATCTCCAAGCTGACACTCACTAGTCACTGCTGGCCGGGCTTCCTGTTAAGGGTAGACAATGGACCTGACGGCAGATGCTCCTACTAGCTAGGAATAGGATCCGCGCCGACGTCCGTCCACCTAGCTAGCGTGGCAGGCACAGTGCGTGTGTCTATGCGTATGGGTCCCGGCTGACCGGCCTCGGCGGATCCCCGCGCGCCACCGACACACGGCCGCACGGACGGCAGGCGAGCTACCCCGGTTTCTCATAGGACTGGCTGACTGACACCTCAGTGTTCCCGGTGTCACTAAGCACACGTGTGTGTCCATTCGTCGTCCCTCCCTCAAAACGTAGTTGAAATATCTAGTTTTTTTTTTCTATACTAACGGGAAAAAATCAGCACCGCATTCCACTCAAAAGTAGCCCGACAGACAATATTCTTGTAAACAGATACGATAACTACAGGGGAAAACAAGATAGAGAAGACAATAAAATAAAAAAAGACACAACTATGAGACATGATGAAAACACACAAGGGAGGAGGCAGGTTAGCATATGGAGCCAACCGCAACTCCCGTGAGGCCAACTCCTCAAGGGACCGAGAATGCCACCCTTAGAACCCCGAGCCAGCCGCTAGAGTAGCATCTCCGGAGCAAAATACCTGGACACCATAACATGACCACACGCACACCCAGGAACATCTATGGTACGGTCGAAAGGCGTCGGGTAGCCGAGATCATGCGACGACACCGGTGTGCCACCCGCGTAGCCAAAGGGCGTTGCGCTCCAATCGAAGGACGTCAAATAGCCGAGACCGAGCGAGGGTAACGCATGCCGAGACCATCCCAGAACATATAGGGCACCACACACCTCATTTAATCACAAAATTGGCGTGCATTTAGAAACGTTTTGTGTATTGCTGTCTTAGGTGATAACGTGATACCACTCTCAAAACGTAGCTGATCCACGCGTGCCGATTGCGGTATGACCATTCGCAGCCCACTCCGTTCACATCATTGATGAACTCAACTGAACACGTCGTCGTCATTAGGTGGCGCGCGGCGGAGGGAGGGCTCAGCTGGTCCCGCCGGCCGGCCGACATGGGCCGCGGCACTGCCACGACTCCGCCAGGCGTCTACGTGCACTGCCACTTGTAGTAGCCGGCGCAGGTACACGCACGCACGAGCATGCGCATATATGGCTCCGGCCGGGCTTCACCGACGCAGATCAGGCGGGACCGACCGCGCGGCTTGGATTCGGTGCCGCTTCGTTTGGCGCCAACGCTCTGCCGCGGCAGCGCATCCGGGAGCTCGCGTGTCGGCAGGCGCATAAAATAACTCCCCGGCCTCGTTCGTCCCCGATCGATCGATCTCCACATTGCGCGTGCAGAGATGCTTCTCGGTCGCTTTCTTTCCCCATGGCCATGGTTCCTTTGTTTATACATACGCGTATCACGCATGCCACCCGACCGCCAGCCGGCGGCATCTAACATGAAAATAAACTAAAGTGCGAGCCTGCGGATCCGGTGGCCTCGATCGGGACCTCTCCGGCCGGCGATCCCATCGGATCTCGTTAGCTCATCGGAACCAGCGCATATGCAGACTCGAACGCAGGACAGCACGGGTGCCGCCGCGCGCGACCCCGATCACGTCGATCGTAGCTAAATGCCACGAACAATCCTGCCGCCTTCTTGGCACGGAGCACGAAACAGGGTACCGCGACAAGGACGGTGGAAACGAAAGATTTTCGTCGCAGAGCAGAGCTGGGAAGGTGTTTTCTCGGCTCACGGGCTGCTGCATGCCACGGGGTGTCATCTCGTGGCACTCCCAATCTTTGCTGGATCGGCACTACTACAGTGCAAGGCACCGTGCGCCAGTGAAGTAGGGATCCATCCATCAGGCATAATGAGCTCACTCGACGCAACGCCAGCCGTTTTGCTTCCGTTGCACAGAAAGGTGCACCATTGTCCCCCTCAATGGCATCAAAGAATCTTGTACTCCTACATCTATTCTCTTCTATCCAAATGGAAGAGGAGGTTTATTTTATCCGAAGGGAGAATGTCCATCGATTACGGTTAACAACAAACAGAAATAGATAACCAATCTGGTGGCGGGGTGGAAAGGTTTGATCGGGGGCAGGGCAGTTGGGTAGGCAGCAGCTAAATTTGGTCCGATCTTCGCTACATTCTCCCAAGAAAAACAAGGGACATCGACCAAATCCCCAGGGTCTCACCTGCCCTCCGCCACCCCACCAAGTTAATCACTCTACTCATTCTCGTATCCTCTGCATCAAAGCCTCTATTATATTAGTGCAGCGAGGGAGAGCCGGAGAGATTCGGTGCTCCTCCTTCTCCCTGGCTTAGCTTCCTCTCTACTCCCCGACCGAGCTGTCCATCAGACGGCCACGGCTTAGCCTTTCCATCTCGCTTTAGCTAAAAAATCAGCAGCAGTGGCACGGTGGACAGGCAGATTGATGCCATTGTTCGATTCTCCTAGCTTCCTTTCTCCTTCTCCCCGCTGCCTTTTCCCGGCCGCCTTTTCAACCTCCACATTTGCTCTTATAGCTTTTCTTCCCTCCGCATTCCTAGCCTCGTGGGCTATCTCGTCTCCACCGCTACTAGTAGCACCGTCGGCATTAGTTGGTCATCTTCTCCGTGATCCGTACCCTGCTCTGCTTCTCCTCCATTGTTCTCGGCCGCGTGCTCATCGCGTCGTCGATAACTCAATATCCAAGAAAGCTTCAGCTGCCTCTCCCTCCCAAGTGAGAGCAGCAAGCAAGCGGCTTTCGTTCTTCTCGACGCACGCCGGACATAAGCTGAGCCGCGGCGGCGGCTTGCTTGCTTTACTCAGGCGTGGTCGTCATGGCCAGCTCGCTGTTCTAGCTCCGCCTTAACTGCTCGAGGTGAGGGATCCCCTGCTGCTACGCGCGATTGCGAATTCAGTCCGATGGAATAATACTCGTCGGTGCGAGCGAGTGGCTCGAACCGCTTGCATTTGGGAATCATGATTTGGAGGTGACGAGCCGCTGGTTGCTTGGCAGGTTGCTCTTGTTGCGTGGCCATGGAGAGGGCCTGGAGGTCAGGGGTGCTCTCGGAGACGGCGTCCTGCGCCGGCACGCCCAGGTCCAGCCACTCCTGCAATCTCCAGCACCGCTACTCGCAGAGGTCAGTACTTGAGACTTCAGAGTTCTGCATTAGATATTTCTTCTGAGCTTTATGCAGTCCAAATTGTCCAATATCAATTACGTTGCTAAAATTATTCAGAATATCTACGCATTTTTCATCAAGAATTATTCAGCAACTCGTACATGACTGAAGCATTCCTGATTAGCCGTGGACAAAAACAGAGTAAAAAAACACGGTAAAGTCCGCACGCTGACAACGAACTCTAGAATCCAACCCCTAATCAAGTACGGCGTCTAGTTCATCACCCATCTGCACATACAGAACATTAACAATCTTGCACTGTTTTAGCTGCTGGGCAACTTACTATTGGGTACCGCTGATGCCAACCGTCCTCGTCATATCACATTCAGTACCTTTAAGCCATATGTACGGCGACACTGTGCGTGGATGTTCAGACTTCATGTTCTAGAAAAACTGGTTGACTGATACACTGTGCGAGGAAACGGTAGACCCCCCTCTTCACCTATATGGAATTTAAGATACGTGACTGCAAAAATAGTTGACGAAATTTTGTTAGAATAGTTTAGTGTGCAATTTGTTTTTATGCTGGTGATTTTTTGCATGGAATCTGACCAGATGATAACTATTTCCTTATGTGTCGTTTTTAGCATGCTGAAGACAAATGAAGGTGCAGTGGACATGTCACCACGGTTCTCTTATTGCAAGCCTGTGAGTAAATTGGATTTATCTTGCAAAATTTTCAGTATTTTTTTACAATCTGTTCCCGCTCGGCTCAAAAGATCGAATTGTTCTTCAGTCATTAGTAGTGATTATACAATTTAATTTTAACACATAATGCAGACCGCCAATCGAGACAAAATGCTACACAGAATGCACTCACTTAACTTGCCAGAGATTTTGTCTGGCCATCACTCCAGGAAAACGACGGAAAGAACTCAAAAAACTACTTCAAAGGTTTGTTCCAAATCCTGGTACATTATTTCAAATATGCCAAACCACAAGTTTTTCTATTTTTTTATCCTTGTCTTATATTATGCCATGCATTTTTTTCCCGGAGTGTTTTTCCCCATGAGATAGTCTAAGTAAGGTAGTACACACTAGTTTATAAAAACAAGGTAGCATACCACTAACCCCTGAAGAATAATAGTCCAACACAAACAATTTGATTGCATGCTGGTACATGCATGTTCATCTGTACCTTAAATTATAGTACCTTTGTTCTTAGCCGTGACCTTCCAGTTCTGCAGTCCATCGCAGATTTAGCTGGGGAAATCGCAGCCCTCGAGCAGGAAGTCATCCGCAAGGAACTGCACCTGCTGTCCCTCTATAGAAGAGCATTTGATCAGCATCTATCCGATTCCTGCAGTGTTAGCGAGGTACATAACTCAGGATATATGAGTACTCTTCAGTCAAGTCAACAGCATGAAGTCCAATATGCTAAGATTAATGCCATCAGCAGGTGGATCAAGAGACAGTTAGAAATATCGATGAGGGTGCGCTCCGTTTAAGAGATATCAAGCAATCTGCAGCCTTCAACTTGCCAACCGTCTTAGATTCCAAAAGTGTACGAACTATCTCCCTTCATGAGTCTTTAAGCATACTCATCCTACCTAGCAACATAATGTTCCTAAATGGAAACATCTGTCTCAATTTTGGTATCTTACAGGAGGTATCACGATCAGCTTCGAAGCATTGTAGCCTAGTGAACTTCTTGAGTGCTTCTATTTCTGAGTATGTACCTAAGATATCTTGCAAATTGTCGGAGGACATCTTAAGCTGCATTGCTTCTGTCTACTGCAAGCTTGCAAGCACACCATCTCAAGATGCAGACTCTGTGACTTCACGGAGTCCTTCTGTTTCATCGTCAAGTACCTTCTCTCCGAGGCGTCGTAACGATAGCTGGAGCCCTCGGTACAATTTTGAGGCCACGGCAAGCCCTCGCCTATATGGATACCAAAAAGAAAATAGCGAACAAAACATAGGGATGATAATTGTTCCAAGGATATATATAGATGCCGACAAGTTTGAATATGCCTCAAAAATGCTGGAGACTATCAGGTAAGCAACAAAAAACAAGAAGAACAGTGATTTATTCTATGCCAGAATTTAACTTACGAAAGATGCAGGCTTTCAATACTAATATATAATTTTTTCTACTGTGTCCAGGTCCCTGATACAGCGGCTTGAAAAAATTGATCCAACAAAGATGACACACGAGGAGCAGCTCTGCTTTTGGATCAACATCCACAATGCTTTAGTCATGCATGTATTGCTCTACACTCAAAGCACACATTAGTTTCCTTATGTTGGGGGCAATGCTAACTTCAGAAATCTAACGTATACTGCCTTGTGATGTACAGGCTTTTCTGGCCTACGGGATACATGATAAACACATGAAGAGCACTGACATGATTCTGAAGGTACATTCAATAGCCTAGTCTGATCTCTACTTATAATCTGAACGTGCCTGAGCATTTGAACCCAACGTATTGTCAGGCTGCGTACAATGTGGGTGGTGAATCTGTAAATGCACAAACCATTCAGAACTCAATTCTCGGATGCCAATCCCATCGTCCATCATTGGTATGACCTGCTTCTACGATACGGAAATTTGAAATTCCCTATTAACCAAGACAAACACACTAACAAGCATTACCTTCACAGTGGGTTCGTGTGCTGTTCAAGCCAGCAAAAAGATCCCTGGCAGGATCGACGACGAGGCACCCCTACGCCCTTCACCATTCTGAGCCGATCGCTCATTTCGCGCTCTCCACGGGAACATTTTCAGACCCACCCGTAAGCTCCCCAGCATCTCAAACCCTTCCTGGCATTGCCATACCTCGTCCTCAGCAAAATCTTACCGTGAAAATTCACCGTGTGGCAGGTGCGGCTTTACACGGCCAAGAAGATTCACCACCAGCTGGAGCAGGCCCGGAGCGAGTTCATCCAGGCCAACATCACGGTAAAGAAGCAGGCCCTCATGCTACCCAAGGTGCTCCACTACTATGCCAAGGACGCGGCGCTCGAGCTGCGCCACCTCGTGGAGCTGGTGTGCGAGAGCACGTCGGAGACCCAGCGGAAGGAGATGGCCCAGCTCCAGCACCGGCTCAGGAGGAGGATAGACAAGTGCGTGGAGTGGCTACCGTACAAGTCTAACTTCAGATATGTTGTACATAGGGATCTGTCTGAGTAGGCGAGGCAGGCACCGATTTTTGGTTTCCCTTTTGGATTTGTTATTACGGTGTAAGTAATTACCGGGTTTTAGATAAACCTAACCCATGGTGTGGTGTATAAGTAAGTGTGTAAATACAGGTGAAGTGTGAAGGTTTTGGTTTCAGAGGCTGGGTTTCCTGGTGGTCTAAATGTGAAACCTTCTCCCTTTTTTGTGGTTGTGGTGCATAACACTTCAGTTAATTTGCATCCAGAATTCAGACCATGACAATGGCATAAAGAAAACTCAGTCTATGATGCTCTCTGCACTTCGAATTCAGGGTGGATTCCGAGTCAACCCCAACTTTGTCTACTAATTTGGCTTCCCACTGTGGCCGGTGATCTCAAGACAGTGAAGAAAGTGGTACGAATGCAGAGTCAAAAGAAATAATCAGCAGGATAATGCTACACACACGGACGAAGTTAGCCAGCTGCCAGCAACACCAGGCAGCCAAGCACTAGCAAAACACATGTAAAATCAAGTGAGTTCTATTCAATGTTTCAAATATTTCATTGCTGATTGAATCAATTGAAAGGCATATGGAAACATTTCATTGAGTCGCATTATCCACGAGTGACAATTGATGTTTGGTATAGTAAAGAGACGACATGGGTTTATCTGAAGAAAAGAACTATGACTCGAAAACTGACATGATCCAGACATAGTTGCGATGCGCTTGGCTATGGCTTGTTCATGTTGTCTCTCTCATCACAACGGGCACTCCAGCAAATGGCCCTGATCTTTCAGCGACTCGACGCAGTCGTTAAACATCTCTTGCACCCCTTTGAACTTGAGACCCAGCCCCTGGAGCTTGGATGTGTTTAACTGATACGCCTGCTTTCCATAGGGGTTCTTGAGCCTGCAGATCAATTTCAAGGTACAATTTTTCAGTCAAAATTTTAGCTTACATAGACGAATTGATGTATATTCATAGCAAGAGGAGATATTAAGACTGCTCATGAGCATCAATTGTATGCATTGCATTGACTGACCTCCTTGGAATAGGGAATACTGGAAACTGTTTCGCGAGTAAGCCGACCAATTCGTTGTTATCCAGAACCACTGAACTGCACAGGTATCTGCCAGTTGCCTCGGGTGTTTCGTACACTAGAATGTGGCTTCGTGCAACATCGTCGATGTGAACATAACCCATCCTTCCATATGAAGTGAACCTGTCCGTGTCACCTGCAAGAGCATTTAATGACAGTTAGCGACTAACTACACTGGGTACAGCATTTGAAAAACAGAACAGCTAATGATTCGAATTATGCCAAAAATGATCTTGGATCTGAAGTCAAGGACTTGCATTCAGGAAAAGCCTTGAAAAGGTTGAACAAAATTACTGAAGACATAAAGTAAGTTTTAGCCCCCTACTGGAGACAAATGACTGCAAAAATCTTAAATACCTTGAAGTAAGCCAAGGATATCTGAAGCAGTAGTACACAATTCATGGGATAAACTGGGTCCAATCACGAACGATGGAAGAACTGTCACAAGGTCAATGTCATTTTCCTTGGCGAAGTCCAATGCTGCTTTCTCTGCAAATATCTTTGCCAGGGCATACCATAGCTTTTTGGGTGCATAGAAGAGGAACAACTTCAGATCAAAGTTAATTGCAGTAATGTAATCCGGAGTACAGTGTAGAATGTTCGATATCACCTGCAGCTTTTCACAAAGTGGCACAGAGCTCCATGTCATTTCATCCCATGACAGTTCTGGCTGCTGAGTTTCATCCCTAATCCTTACCGCGGATGATGAAGATGTGAGAACAACCCTTTTGAGAAATGGACTCTTCTTGCACGACCTTAGCACGTTCAGGGTACCATTGATTGCAGGACCAAGTGTTGCTTCCTGTCACATGAATATGATGATTTAGCTGCATGACATGGTAGTAATAATAGAGTTTATATAAAATGCAGCATGCCTTGCAATTGGAATCAGATTTAGCAAGGACAGGCGACGCAATGTGGAAGACACCCTCACAAGCCATGACAGCATCGTCAAAGCTCCCTTCCTCCAATAGATCAGCTCTCACAAGTTGCAGCCTCTCATTTGCACCTGGTAGTTTCCAAAGGTGTCCCACTTTTTTTCGATTCCCTGCCAAGTTAGAGAAATCCCCAAATATAGAGTTCATTTGCTTGCAGATGTGTTAACGAAGGAAATCTACGATACAGTGTCCTCAAGAGAAATGCTAGAAAGAAATACCTGGGTCTCTGACTGTCCCTATCACATGATATCCAGACTCAAGGAGTTTCTTGATGAGCCAAGAGGCAACATAGCCTGAAGCCCCAGTTACACACACTTTGCCCTTGGCTGAGCTCACCATTCTCTCGAACTGTGTGAAGCTGAGACTTGATGCAAATCTACCTTCTCATATAAGCACGTCAAAGACCAGTCTAGAGAAGGAAGATCAAGAATGGCGTATCACCCTATTTCTGTGATCACTGTTAACAAATACAAAGCTGGGTAGGTTGAATGTAGATCCACAATTTACATTCTGAATGTATCTAGGTGACAGGTTGGTGTGGAATAGAACTGATTTTGCTGACTGCTCACTACTGTGTCAATTTGTTAGTTCATTCAATAAACTAGTGACTCAGAGACAGAAAGTTCAGAGATCATCTTCAGGTTCGAAAGCAGCGAAGCTCGTACGGAGTAGTAAACAAACATCAAATACATGCATATTTTTCTCCTACACACAACCAAAATGTTTTGCCTATCAAAACAACATGAACCAGCACTAAACCTTAAACCTGGAACTAATTCTCAAATTTTGAGAAGGAAATGTTGTGGCAAGGGCATCAAGAACCCCATGGAAGCTGCTAAACCTCGAGCTCACGACGTCCACATCGATGCCGAGCCTCCTGACGCCCTCGGCGGTGACCGGCCCATGCGAGGCCACGACCATGTCAGGCCATCGCGCCCTGAGCCGCGACCAGCTCCACCCCGCAGCGTCCAGCCCCTTGAGCAGCCCCTCCACCTCGGCCGAGCTGGTGAACACGATGGCGTCAGGCGTGGCGGCGTCCGGGGCCACCAGAGCCTCGGCGCAGCCCGGCCCGGCCCAGCACGTGGTGTAGGCCGGCGCGCGCACGGCCACCCACCCGGCCGCCTCGAGGCCGGCGAGGAAGTCGGGTACGACGGGCGGCTCGCGGAGGCCGTCGACGGCGGGGACGGGGCAGAGCACGAGGCGACCGGACCCACGCCCCAGCGCCTCCACGAGGGCGGCGGGGGTGGGGACGTCCGGGACGAGGACGGCTACCCTTCTACTGGCGTCTGGGCAGAGCCGGGCGAGGAAGGCGCCGTCCAGGGCGTCGGCGTCGCTGCCGAGGGCGGCGACGGTGAACGGGAGCGCGGAGGCGGCGTCGGAGAGGGGGAGGTGAGCGGAGGAGGAGGAGGGGAGGGCGCGGGAGAAGGCGGCGATGCCGGAGCGGGAGGTGAAGGCGAGCGCCGCGAAGGGGTCGAGGGCGCCGGGAACTAGGTAGGGCCGGAGGCGGTCGGGTTCGTGCGCGCGGATGGCGATGGTGGGCACGGGCAGCGGGTGCGCGCCGCGCTGCCGCAGGAGCGTGCCAAGCCGGCCACCGTATCCGCCGCCGCCGTCGGTGGTCTGGGGCGTCGTGAACGCCACCGTCCGGCCCGCGAGCGAGAGGTGCGCCGGCTGCGCCATTCCCCTCGCAATGCGCGGCGACGCCTCCCCCAATCTAGAAGGGTAGGAAGGATATCCAAACCGCCGTGCACTTGAACTGTCAGAGACGAGAATTCAGAATCGCAGTGAACACAACAGACCTTCAGAATTTAGACAACGTAGAACTGAAAACACAGTGAGCTGACACACAGAAAACAACATCAAACCAGAAAATTTCCAGCACTACGTGTTGAGTGACGATCGTTTGCTGAGCCAAGAAAAGCACACAGGTGGAATTTAACAACAAAAAAGCATCCGAAAGAATCTAACAATCTTCTGGCTTCTATTCATCTTGCTGCCAACATTATTCGACAGTTGCTAATACAATGATACACGTAGTTTGACAGCAGATAAGGAGAATGTTCACATCATAGCGCCAATTACGCACACTTCGCGAGGGCAGTGACCCGACATCACTGCCGAGCTGAGACCATGCTATGTATCTGTGGTAGCTCGACACATTTCAGAATTAAGGCGTGAAGACTGCATGGTGAATGTCGACCGGGGCTCTAGGGGAACGTCATTTTGGCTTTTGACTACGATGCCTCCGGGAGCAGATGCAGATAGCGGCTACTGCAGCTGAGTCTCAAAAGGAAGCTCGATAGCGGTGGCGTTGCCGTAGAACTCTTCCAGGTTGTAGAATTCTCGCTGCGGGGGGAGGAATATATGGACGACAACATCACCTGTAATAGTGCAAGGACAGTTAATTAGGTCACTGGAAAATTTTGTGAATCACCATCCCAGCATTTGAAACTACAACCTAGATTTTTTTTTTCACCAAAAACCACGTCAACCCAGGAAAATTTTGAAGTCTATGAGCAGTTCAGAAACTTGCTTACATAGATGAAAGGCAGCAACAAGAGTGGTGGTGTGTTTTGACTTCTAACTTCTTTAGATTGCTAGAAGAGAGAACAGAACATTACCAATTGTGCCTGGCTACTTAGCTTACTAAACACGGTGATCAAGCAGATCTATGCACAAGGCAATCCTAAAAAAATTGAGTCTTAACCTTTTAGGCTGCTTTCACAACTGATAAGAACACTGCCGTTATCCTACCGTTCAAGTTTACCCAATTCGATAACATGAGTTTCAGTAAGCAAAAAAAATTAGTTTCAGTAAGAAATCTGAACATGTTTCTGTAAATTGAATTTGTGTCTGAATTCTGAAAAATAACAAAAAAATGCGCTTAAACTTTTAAGCCAAAAGGTAATGCTGGTTGTTTTGCTTTTCCATAAATTCAGAACGTTAATTTTGACTTCAAAGACGAAGACCTTTCTTTACCCCTATACATAACAAGCAAGATGTTGCGGTAGAAGTTATCCATATGAATCTAGCAGAACCAATTATACATGACAGAAAAGTACAGAACACGGACCAAAATCCAGTAAGGTCCATGAATTTGGTTTTGTATCACCAGATGCAACTCTGCTGAACTGCTGCTCGCCGATGTCTCTCATCTTAGAACTGCAATTTAGAAATAGGATTGTACTCCAATGCGAAGTTACACAACTGTCATAGAAGCTGGATGTAAATTATAGAGCACCTGATGGCCTCAATCTGTGCATTCGAGTAAGCGGTGAGAATGATGAAGAACTCGGTCCAGTAGACAATCGGCTTCACGAATAGCACGCGGATATCGGCAGCCTTCACCTCGCTTGCCACTTTAGCAAGAGAAACAGCCACTGTAAGACAAGGTAAACAACCATCAGCTGAAGACGAACTCTAGGCAGCAGCATGCAATATTGCTATTTTGGTTCTGCGCTGATGCTACTATTTTTCTGAACATTTTTGTTCAGCAGAGGCAGAGCTCTTTGTTGAACATACGTGACAAGCACTCGGCGTCCTCGTCGGCCTCATTGGCCAGAGTCCCTCCGCCGCCGGCGCTGTACACGACCTCGCCGTGCTTCTGAAGCAAATCGTCGAGCAGCTCGTCCGCACCTTCCCCTGTCCCGGGGTCCTACGCGAGCAAGAAAAGAAAAACCCACACGCCGGAGTTAGAACTCAGTACAACCAAACAAGAGCAACTGCAAAATAGGCACGAGATGGCGGTAGCCGGAGCTATGGCAGAACTACCCACCACATTAGACGAGGAGGAAGAAGAGGGCGGGCAGCGAGCTCGGCAGGGGACGGCGGTGGGCTGTAGCAGCAGCGGGGCGCCCCGGTGGTGGTGGCCGCCTAAGCCGGCACGGCGCGGCCGCGGGTGCAGCGGGACGGCGGCCGGCGGCGCAGCGCGGGCGAGGGCGGGGCTCTGGATCGCGGCGCCTCTCATGGTAACCCGAGATTTTGCACGGGACGTGGAGTAGTGAGCGAAACGGCAGTGAAGGAGATAAGCAGGAGGGAAGGGAGGGAAGACTGACTGAAGAAGTGAAGGGGATAGGCCAAGATTTTTCCTTCTCCTTCTTTTTCCTCCTTCTTTTCGGCTCACCATTTTGGTTCCAGTATCTTTCACGTTGCAACGGTCCAAATCGACAACTGGCACTTGGAGATGCGTGCGAGGAACATACTCTTGTGGGAATGCGCCTTCCCTGGGTAGAATATGCCTTCTTGAGGTGAAATCCACTCTTCGTTTTTCTCTTCTATTTTCTTTTGCTTTTGGTTTCCATGAGAACCAAACTAGCACAAGTTTTTTTGTGGTTCATAATATGTTTACTGATTCAGTTGTCTATGTAATCCTTCCAGTCTTCAGATACCAACATGTCAATCGAAGGTTGTCTTTCATTCACAATGGTGCATATAAAGATTACTAGTACATCATATGGGTCCTCCTCATAATCAAACATTGTGATTGATGGCCGGCCTGTCTAATTTCAATGCAATATGGCTGAAAAAATGGCAAGTCTTAAAATGTTCAGAGGCAAAATGAGAGATATGTACAGGCCCCCCATCATTTTCCTCAAACAGGGGAGCAAATAACTCAAAAGAGAGGCATGCAAGATGTATGTATTAGGGCCACATTGTCATGAATTTGGAGCAAAATCATGATGATTCCATAACATTGATACTAATCAGCTTTCTGTGTAATCGTTCAGGCTTCGGATACTCAACATGTCCATCAGAAGTTAACAGTTTTTTATTTGATACACAATGGTACATACTATAAAGAATGAATATGGTTATAGGCATATTCAAACATTTTGATTGATGACCAGCCTGACTAATCTCAATGAAACATGGCTGAATAAATGAACCACAAGTCTCAAAGTGTTCATAGGCAAAATACTCAAAGAGAGGTATGCATGCACACAATACCATAAATTTTGCAGCAAAATCATACTTCCATAATATCAATACTATGCACAGGAGTTGCATCCTCTTCGTGGTTCAATTACATTCAGTCATACAGTGTGCACACCCAGATGAGGGGAAAGGGAAATAGCTAAGTTGTACTAGTCATATATATCACCATCAGTTTTTTTTTCTCGTTTTTTTTTGGGTTTCCCCCCTCCTGCATAAGCTGAAAGCTAACACCTCAGATCATATTCCTTTCGAAATGTCTCTACCTCTTTGCCTTCGCCAATGGGAACGATGGCAAAACAATAACTAATTGTTGAGGTTACAATGAGGATCAGCCACCAGGATAACTCGAGAAAAGTTGTGTCATGTAGAGGAGGATTTCCATACATCCTTGCAAAACTTGATTGCATACCCGGTGCCAGTAGCAAAGGTCCACAAGATAGCAGCAAGAAGAACCAGTAGCGAGACGGAGATCAGTCCTGCGCCCCTTCTGCTAACCTGAATAACTGGGGCGCTTGGTTGTTCATTTGGAGCATGTTCAGACCTAAAGCTAGAAATGCGTTGGAGTGTTCTGTTGAGAACATTGCTTTCAGCAGCCAAAGCTGGACTGGCCGGTATCGCATCCAGCAAGGTTGATACAGCTGTATTGAACCATGATTGTGAATCCTGTGGATTCCGGTTGGATTGTTCCTGATTCATCATATGAATATTGGCAGTGCCTGCAATGTTCAGAAGCAGTAAGTTAAGACATATCACAGTGTTGTCTCAGATGATTTTTAGGTGATCGCATGAAAAGCTTGCAAAACAAAATGAACTCATAAAGCACCTGATGCATGTGAGGAGAAGACAACATGGTTATGCTGCACGCGGTTCCGCACATTAAGAGCAACCTGATTCTGTGTCCAGGATTCAGATGTATATTCAGATGTATAGTGGAAACCCTGGTTCTGGGATCCACTATCACCGAAATAACCATTTTGGTTTTCAGTCCCCACTCCAGCCATGTCAAATGAACCAGGTAGAAACAACGAAGCATCAGAATACTCCAAACTATCGAATATCACATCGGATGCAGAAGTCAAGTGCTCAGTTGCAGGACAATTCATACTCTGTCCTACATCTTCTAGATCAAAGAAATCGTTGATTTCAAGGAACTCCTCATCAGCATCCCGACTGTCATAGCTGGCCAACCCTGACACAGATCTCAGCGCACTTGTTTCTTCAGTGCAATTTGGTTCCCAACTCAATGGCATGTTGGTGACATCAGACTGTGCAATTTGATTACTGGGCCCTGATCGCGGATCAAGACCTGCGCTTTCTAGCACCGCAGAAGAAGGATCTACAGAACTGATAATATCACCCTGACGTCCATGGAAATCTCCAACCCCAACCTATATAAGTCAAGATAGCTTAAGATTTACAGAACTGGGAAACATATGTAGAATAGCTCATGCATATTACTACAAAATGTAATAATGTTATACAATCATTCAAATTATGTGTCTGATGTCTTTTAGGGAACATGGCATAACATATTCTCAAGTAGTGAGCAGACCCAAGAATCATTGTCTTACAAAATTGTAATTGTTTGAGCATAAGAGCAGCAGTAATTAACAATTATGAAAAATGCATAAGTAACTGCTAGTGATTATGAAACTACGCACCATATAATGCATTCCAAAGTTTCAATCATCTAAAGGAAGAATGAGTACAGAATATAGATTATAGACAACAAAGCATACCTGATGGAAGTCGTGATGAGGAACTGGTGTGGAGAAATCTGCCAGTGCTTCTATATTTTCCTGGTCATTCTCTATCTGCAACAAAAGCCCTTCAAGATCCCCATAGGGAAGCTCGGTGCCAGCACATTCTGATGTCCCCACAACGCCACTACTGCCGGTATAATCCGCAACACTGAGCTCCTCAATGTCAGCATTGAGCCAATGCTCATGGTCATCATGCTGAAGCTCCAGTTGGGGAACTGATGCTGAGAACTCCTCGAACGATTTAGCGGCCCGTTGATCATCCGATATCTCCATGAGAAGCCCCTCAAGATCCCCAAATGGGAGCTCGGTGTTCTCCGCCGGTGGCATAGCACCACTGCTGGTTGTAGCCTCTGCAACCTCAGCCGTGTTATCATCACCATTGGGAAGCAGAACTTGCAAAGGAACCGGTGTCGAGAAATCCGACTCAGTGTTTCCCTGATCATCTCCATTTTGCAACAAGAGCACCTCCAGATCCCCAATCTGCTCATCCACTGACGCGGCTCTAGGCACACTAATAGCGATGGTAGGGATAGGGTCAGCAGCAGCTAGCTCGCGGTCGTCGTCGTCCAGCCAGTCCTCCTCCCGGAAGGGCGCGCCGTACTGCTCGCCGTTCTTGGGCCCGACCCCGCTCTTCTCGAAGAGCTTGTAGAGCGCGTAGGCCTCGCGGCTCTGCGCGGAGGACGGGAGCGCGTCGGCGAGGATGGTGTACTCGTGCATGACCCAGTCGGTGCGCTCCCCGCGCGGCGCGCGTCCGTGGTGGTACACCAGGGTCTTCTTGTTCCCGACGGCGCGGCCGCCGTTGCAGATGGAGCGGTCCTTCCCCGTGGCCTTCCAGTAGCCGTCGGCGGTGGTGCGGCTGGCGCGCGAGCCGTTGGGGTACTTGCGGTCCAGCCGGCTGCAGAAGAACCACTGCTTGTCCCCCGTCCGCAGCGCCGACCTCTCTGCTCCAGCAGCAAATCCAGGTCAGGGGCGGGATTCGGGGAGGGAGATCGCCGGAAGAGACGAGGGATCGAAGGCGATTGGGGTCTGAGGCGGGCGGGGGACGTACCGGGGAGGTGGGAGGGGTGGGACTTGTAGACGTCGACGTCGGCGATGTAGGGGGTGGGGCGGGCGGCGGCGATCCGGCGCTTGAGGAAGTAGAGGACGAGCTCCTCGTCGGTGGGGCTGAAGCGGAAGCCCGGCGGCCACCGGGGCGGCGGGGTCTCCATCGTCGCCGGCGCGGAGGGGATGGGGTTTGGTGGTGGACTTCGGCTTTGCGTCTCGATTGTCGGGTCAACCTGTTGCTCCGGCTGGGTTAATAGAATCCACATGTCTCTGGGTATGTGGGCCCCACGGTTTTACGCGGCTTCGTGGCAGCTTCTTGCTCGTTTTGCTGGGCCCGACGGCCACGAAAGTCATGGTAGGAACAAGGCCCCAATGCTTGTCGACCCCACCGGCCAGTGAGACAGCAGATGCAGGAAAACCGAAAACGGAGTGACACGAGTCACAACACACGTGAATGCGATCGACTAAAAGTCGGTATGAATGGGAAAAGGTAAATATAAGTTGTCTAAAAAATTACTACATGATTGCAACGGTGAGTCCATCTTCCAAGCGATATTTGTTCTTTTGGCAAAATCTTCCAAGCAATAAGGTTTAGTTCTTACAAAAAAGAGGATATAGGTTCATGTAATATTGGTGTTTATCGTTCCTGGCAATTTAGTCTAATCAAAATATTTTTTTTATTTCTCAACTTACATGGAGACCGTATCACATTGACGGCTGCGCGTAGAACATTCTCTAGTTCATCGTCATGGTCGCTATACCCACCAACGAGCTACAAGTTCAAACTTCAAAGCCCTTGCCAACTTTGAAACCAGAAATAGATGTGTTTTCCTTCCTTGTTATCACAACAAAAAACACTAAGAATGATTAGAGAAGTCCTACACGTCTAACATATTCTTTTCCGATATTTGTACGACGTTGAAATCATTCCATCAACAAATAATTGTTGGTCCATCTCACGTCCGAGAAGAAACGCCGAGCAGTAATCGGACGTAAACCGTTGTACGCACAACAATTCCGAATCCCATTCCAAAATGATTAACTGGTTTATAGGCCACAAAAGCATGGGCGGACCTACGTATAGATGAGTGGGGGCAGTGGCCCCCACTCAGTTTTTGAAATTCTAGTGTATTTTGTTCATATTTGAAACGAAAAAATCACAAAAATTATATTTTGTACTACAATTGCCCCCACTCATCCGATTTGCCCCCACTGAAGTTTTCTTCTGGGTCCGCCACTGCACAAAAGTCTTGACATTTCACGTAGTATTATTTCATTGCAAAGCGAGTTCTCAAAGTGCACGATGGAGGTGTATGTCACCTCAGAACAAACGGTGAATAGTTGGTCACATAGAAGCGAACTTAAGTTCTCTGAATGATGTTATCGATGATCCATTGAGTCCACTAAGCACAGTGTGTTGTCGAGGATAGCAATGTGATTTGAGTTTGCAACGGTCGTTGGAAGGCAAGGAGTTAGTGTTGAAGGTTTTGAAATCAGTGGTGGAGGAGTTTGTCGTAGAGATAAGCCTTGTCGGTCTCATCAACCACATAGCCCATGTGGAGCACTATGTACCTATCTCTTATATACACACAAATTTTCACATCCATCACTTTTGCATATGCGACGAGAAAAGTAATTACACGGACCGTGGCAACGCACGGGCACTCAGCGCATGACCCTATTGCTAATTCTTGGTTGAACGTCTTGAAATTGGCGGTAAGCTAGTTTGTCGTAGAGATCATCCTCATCGTCCCCGTCAACCACAGGAACGACATGGCCCTTGTTGATCACTATGTATCTATCTCTTATATAGACACAAAATTTTACATCCATCACTGTAACATATGTGAAGAAAAAAGTAATTAGACGAACTGTGCAACATAATTAGACGGATTGTGGCGGCACATGGGCACTCAACACACAGACCCTTTTGCTAATTATCGGTTGAACGAGAATTAAGTTAGAGCTTTGTGGACCCTTTAACCGTTAGGGTTGCATCATGATTCGTTCAGCCCGATAGTTGCACATGGAGTACATTTGCACACCTATTCACTTGCGATATTGCACAATCCCTAAATAGATTAATAGATTATCACGAGGGTTGGAGCCATGTAAGGAAAAACTAAAGTAACGACTAGTGAATTTATGAATCTTGTATAGTACCTTATGTTTGGATGTCACGCCATGAGCTCAGACATAAGATCTAACACTTGTATGTTGGGTATGTTGCAAAGCTCATCAATACGAATCCACCAATACCAAGATCGCCTGGGGTCTGACTCCATATGATAACTTAGCAACCAGACTTAAGTCATGGAAGTCAATCAAAAATAAATAAATAAAATGTATTGTACGAAGTAAAATAACGAGTTCTGGATCACTCGATCTCAACCAAAATATGTTGTCGACCAATAATACATTACTATCCCTCAAAACTGGAACTGATAACAATTAACGATTTGTTTTCCTTTGCTGCGTTTTTACATGCAAACCACTGGGACTTCAGGTATGTGACGTACGCATTACATACAACACAATGCAACTCTACAAATATCAAACAAACTAGCAAGGAACAATTCATATATATAATGTGGGATTTGGAGAAATGGAAGAAAAATCATGACTCTGTTTTGCACAATGGGCCATAGACTAAAACAATTATGCACCCATAGAAAACAGAATGGTATAGTTTATGTATATAAACAATGCCGATCTCTCACTGCCTCGACAATCGGAAGCAGCACAGCACGCCTATACACAACATAGGGCTGCTGCCGTCGGCGCATGATTTCAATCGATTGATTACATTACACGACCAGAGAAGACAATAGGACAAAAACCCAGCTGCATCTTCGCTATACTATACTAGCACAAATGAAGACCATATGATCATCTACAGAATACAAGAGGTATTGCACAAAAAGATGACCCACACAAAACGGAGTTGCTTTCCCGGGAGCGAATCATGGGACTGGATCCCTCTGCGCACCGGGCGGGGCGGTAGGCATCGGGAAGTTGAACGAACAATAAGCGCCACCGAACTGCGGGGCCTCCACATATGGGCTCTGGACAGAAGGAAGAGTAGCATTAGACCTGGTGACGAGGGCAGTAATAAATCGTATTTTCACGGGAATTCGAGTAAGCTATAGCTTGATGCATCTTGAAACACAAAAAGGTCCACTTTTGGTGTTCTCATTTAAAACATAATTGATCTAGTGACCATTCAAAAACAGCCATGTAAAAAACCTTGCATTTTAGTATGCTACAGATGTCACAATAACGATCTCAGAAGATGGTAGGCACCTGGGAATATAGTGGGTTTAATGGCTGCACCCTGGGAGATTTTGGTGGTGAATCAGGCGAAGCAGCGACATTATCATCCGAATTATTTATCGTATTTCTCACTGTTTGTGCTTCCCCTTCACCGTTGAGCTTAACACGCTGTGGCAAAATAACCAAACTTAGCTCACCGACGAGCACCAGATAACTTACATATCAAAACCCATAAGTGAATGGATAAATATACAAAGAATGATACCTGGAATATTTTCCCTAAAATTTTCAATCCTTTAACTCGAGCTCTTAGTTCCTCCCTCCTGGCTAAGCTATCTTGAAGCACCTGATATTGGTAGAATGTTTAAATCCACTGCTACAACTTGAGATAATGTGTAAAATGAAAACAGAAACAGGCATGCAAGAATAGTATAAGATAGTCAGGACATGAGGACGAACCATCTGACAGACATGTGACAGGGTTGCCTCTATATCAGCAACATTAAGTTTCCATAAAGAATCAACCATAACACTTTTATGACTCTGCATGTAAACTTCAAGTTGCTCCTCAGTGTAATTACATTCCGAACTAAGATGCTTCTTTAAGTCTTCCTGCAACTGCATAAGAGCTATTGCACCTGCAGAAACAAAAACAAATTACCAATATATATATTGCTAATACCAACATTGCATATATTTGAAACCAGCATTGTTATTAGGAAAAAAATAATTAAATAAAGTTTTACCTGTTGCAGCTGTCACTGTGGATTTAATAAAGTGACCTTTATTTCTGAACCATTCAGCTATAAAAGGAACTCCCAAAAGGATAGCTTTCTTTCCAAGCTCCTTGGCAGCTTGTCTTGAATACATGTAACCAATAGTACTCAGCATATCAACCCCATATGCTGCAGGACATGCACAATCACAAAAGAACAGTGAGTTAACCGAAGCCAGGTTCATGAACACAAAGAAAGAAAGAGGGAGTCGAAATGTTTGGTTCATATAAGGAATACACAATGAAAAAATGTTGAAACAGTTCCAGAGTAAATGGGTTGGGTTAAAAGCAGGAAGGACAATATGAGGTAGTGAAAAGAAGGGGAAAGTAGACTGGTCAGTTAGCAAGTGAGAAAAAGTTTGTGATAGCGCTTCACAGATGAGAGCACTGTCATGGATGCGCACCTGCATCAGAAAGTCTAGAAACCTCAGCCTCAGCAATCTGGATAAATTCCTCTTTGTTTCCTTGAACATAAATGTTCAATCTATTCTTCAGTTTCTCTGCAAGTTTCTCCTCCCTTTCCTTTTGTACAGTCTGCAGTAGTTCTTAAGAGCTTAAATATATGACAGTATGAAGAGTATGGTCCGAATTGGTAGTTTCCAAAATTGCAGCACCAAAAACGAAAAGATATATTATCACCACATATTTTATTGCAATGCAATATAACCACGCGAAGCATGTTTAGTTACAATTTACAATTAAGCCATCAGCCCCCAACGCCATATAGTTTCTATTGCAAAGATTATAAACAGACTGCCTGTGTATGCTGCAAGTAGTAGAGTAGTTTGGAGGCTGAAACTTATGCAGGATAATTGTCTGCATGAGAAAGGTCATGCAGAAAGAAGAGTTCATTATGGAATGTTTAAGTTTCACATCTTTTATCGTATATTGAGGTGGGACAGTTGCTGAAGTACAAGAAATGAGTCATCATGTTAAAAGGAAAAAAACAGGGCTGATACTAACATGAGAAGCGTAACAAACCGGCAAAACAAGAACACCAAAATGTGAAATATATACACTCTAACATGACTTCTTGAGTTTGAAACTTTCTAGAGGTGTTGTGGCTTCTAGTGTAGCAAGATGCATCGTGGCTTCTATTGTAGCAATCGGCGTTGTGCTAAGCAATAATTCACTAGAATTTAATTATGTGCCATGACTTGCTTGTACAATATATAGTTGGAAGAACAAATGGACACTAGACTTCTACGAAAAAGGAATATTTCGGAATTCCGAATCAGGAATATTCATATTCTGTTAACAGGGACATACTCGCATTTTGTCTTGCAACTTCCTTGTATCAATCTGTACATCTTCACCAAATATATCGAGTGCGGCCATGGATGCCATCGCCAGTTCACCAATGTAGTCCTCAAAAATCTCACTACCAAATAGCATCGCGAAAATTGCTGCTGGATCAATGATTGCTTCCCTGAACAAATGATGACAGGAAACAAGTAAGAAAGTAATCATCTCACAAGTTTCTACAGCACATGAGACGGGATCACCAATTACAGTGTCAAAGCTATATCTAGGAAAGGAAGGAACAATTTGGCAGTCAACTAAACTATTACACGGATATATCCACGAGGAACACCCCAACTATTTGAAAATTATCCTAACAAGTTCAGAGTAAGTACTTGTGAATCAGACTTACGTTGAAATGCCAGATTTCCCATATGAGTCGTACACTTGACGCTGTGCGGGGTCACTGAGTACTTGGTATGCCTCCCCAGTTCCTGCAATTACAGCAACTTAGGTGAACATATTATACCAGAAAGAACTAAGGGAAAATCACATCCTCCTGTTTTATAAAGGCATATAGTACTAGTAACAGGATGCATTGCAAAGTGAGACTACTGCAGCAATGCTCAACACATTGCAAAAGTAAGTCGACAATGCATTATATGCATGATGGCTGGTACTATATCAGTATATCTATCAGTACGCCAAATACAAGCCCGTGGTTGAGAGCGAACGTGATGACATGGAAAACTGCTGATTGTTCACTTGCTCCGGCAATCGATGCATAACCACTATGATCATTTTTGTGCCAAGTGCAGAATGATTCATGGTGTACAGAGGAGCAAATCGCCATTGGAACCTTGTTGTTTTTGGCATAGCTGCTTCCATGCTTCTTTATGGAGAGACTAGCTTATCTTCTGGGAATTTCTTCAGTGCCCTGTTGTTGGGCACCTGGTGCGTATGCTGGGTTAATGGAAGGCCAAATTTCGACAGCGAACCACTTGGTTGTCCTGTTAGTTTCCTGATCAGTTGCCGGCAGAACTATTAGTGAGAGCTCCAGCAGAGTAATGATGGTTGCATTATGTTATGTTGCTGTCGCTGAGAGCTGATCTCACAAATTATCGCAACTGGGAAACAACAGCAGGGCAGGGCAGAGCATAGCAGAGGGAAGACTTGCCTGGAACTTCTCGGCGGCGAGGGGGTCATTTCGGTTCTTGTCGGGATGGACATGCCTCGCCTGCAACAAAATACGACCGGAACGAATGAGAGTGAGACCAACAAAGCAAGGCGAAATTCACCGGAGAGGCCGAAGGGATGGGAGAAGGAAGATTCACCTTGACGTAGTAGGCCTTCTTGATCTCGGCCTCGGTGGCCGCCGGGCTGACCCCCAGCACGTCGTAGTACCCCGTCTCCTGCACCATCGAAGCCAGACGTCGGATCTCACGCCCGACGGTTGTGCGCGGTGGCGCGAAACGACAGGTGGAGGCGGAGGAATGGAAGGCCGGCGGGCGGGCGGTGCGGTTAGTAATTCAATCTGCGGGAAAACTGAGACTGGGATAGATAAATTCTATGTCAAATTTTAATCTTGTTTTTATGTGCGTGTTCTGTGAGCTGATATTTGTTGGGAGAGATTGGAGCCAAGGTGTTGAGATGGGGATGTAAACAATACTCCCTCCCATCTGATCTGATTGTCATATAAGATACAGTAGTTGTTGAGTTACTTTAATTATTACCACCGGTTGGGTGAGTGTGCAGTGATTTGCCGGAGGCACTGAACGTGTTTAATTTGCTATCCAAAAACGGAAGAATTCTGGCGAACCAACCGAGTCGGACTGATTCATTTGGGAAAGTGCATGTTGATACACGGGCGTGGCACCTGCGATGGATTTATTTGTGCACTGAAACCTGACGGGACACTGCATGCAGTCTGACGGGGTTGATCAATTCTCCCACGCAAAGCTTTGTTAAATGGTACTTAATAACAGCGTCTTTGTTCACTCTCTTAACGCACGCACAACTGGTTATCTTAATTTTGGACACAAATGGGGCTAAAAGCACTATGTTTTACTAAAAAAATTCGGCCATAGGTACTCCGTCTACTCCGACTTGAAGGCGTACCACAAGCGCTACAGGTATATATCCCAGGTTCCATTTCATTCAAATGGGAAATCCATTAGAGTTCTTACAAAGAAAAAGTACACTATCACAACTAATTTCGGATTTTTGCTTAGGACGAGCTCACCGCAGCCGAGTCTCCCCGTCGGCGACCCACCCTCCACCGTCTAGCCCGTCGGCACAACGAGCACAACGCAGGCTGAGCCGAGTCTCCCCACCGGCGACCTACCCTGCACCGTCCAGCCTGCCCGGTGCGGCGAGCGCACCTCCTTATAACCCGGAGGACTTCTCCTGGATTCTGGAGGACAAGTCTTTTGTCCCTCTGTCGCCACTGCCGCGCTTCGGCATTGTCGCCGATCACCCTCCTCCTTGGCTTGGATGAGTCATGACGATCCTAGTATTACAGTATAGCTACTGATATATACTCCATATATTTGAAACAAACTAGTGGAATATGTATTTGTAACAGATTAGTGGATTATTATTGTATAGCTATTGAGTTATGGCGATCGCTTGTGCCGCCAGTCATCAATTTTGCACCCACGGTCTACCTACCCTTTTGGCCTTCTACACTCATCTCGCTGGCGCGTGGGGCTGTCTTGTGTGGGGCCGTCACAGGTCCAAGTACGAGAGACGGAGCCAAGAATACAGCTGAAGGTGCACTAAATAATTTGGAGAGGCCATATAGTCAGATTTGCGTAAATTTGGGGGTCAAACTCTAAAATTTAAACGGGCATTTTGCAAAAAAAATGACGGCGTGGAGGGGGCATGCTGCCCCCTATCTCCGTCCCTGGGTCCAACATGAGTTGCCTGCTCGCCTATACCCTTCCTCTCCCTACTACTCTTGTAGTTTTGTGCGCTCGCCGCTGAGCTCAAGGAGAGGAAACAACATGCAAGGACGGCGGCGTGATGGATCACGCGGGGACGGCGGTCTCGGAGAGGAGGACAGCAGATGTGCGGTTAGGCCAACAGATTAGTTATCAAGGTTAATTAGGTACTTGAACTTCTTATCATGATCCTATTTGGCTATATCCATGGACAAATATTTGTTCTGGTTAGTTGTATGTGTTAGTTTTACTCTTGTGTGCCATTATGTACATAAACTTAAATTCACGTGCCTCCCAATTCAGTATGTGACGGTTTATTTAGGAAGTTGGTATCTTTATCTTTGCGTCAAGTATAAGTCAAGTATAATCTATGCTTCTTTTTTTTTGTGCCACATCTGCAGTCAGTAGCATATATTATGTTGCAAACTTAGGAAAAAAACAGGTTCTCAAAAGCAAGTTAGGCAACTAATAGTTGGATTAATTAAAAACACATAGATGATTTTGTACCACAAAAATCTAGCACATTATACATATATTATCACTGATATATTTTTTAAAATAAAGGGATCACTCCCCGCTTTCTATTAATAGAAAACCAAGTTCTACAAGTTTGTCCACCACAACACAGCCAGCACCAGAGTTACAAGCCAAAAACCAGATTTGTGTCTCAGCAAGAACTGTAAAAAGCGGAAAGAGAACTACAACTACGATTGCACTTCCAGCTTTCAGCCTCCCTGCCTTGGTCTCCATGTGTTCCATCCCTTTGTTCCTTCGAAGACTTCATCAGCGACACACTCCAGCAACTTTGCACCCATTTGCAGTTCCAGCCTTTCGTCCTCCAACACCTGCAGATTTGCCCACCAATCAATCCTAACAAATGCATCTAATGATTTCTATTGGCTCATACGGTCATTTCTTCTCGAAACATGTCAAATTCCTGGTTTTCCAAATCCCCCAAAACATTGTCGCTACACCCACTGTCACTTTTTTCTTAGACTTCTTACCAAAATTATCTAAGCAATCTGTTAGGCATTTTTGCACGTCAACAATCTGACAATTAATCCCAACAGGCACACTCACCGTGTTCCACACGTACCTAGCCAAGGGGCATTTGAAAAGTAGGTGGTCTATGATTTCGTCATGTCCGCAAAATAGACATGATTTATCATACTTTCCTCCTCTTTTCAACAAAATGTCCCTGGTGAGAATGCTTTTTTTAGAAACAGCCAAAGAAAAGTTTTGACTCTCAATGGAATCTTAATTTTACACATAAAATTGTAGGGAACTTCTCCTACAGTTTGCATTGCAGAATAAAAAAAGATTCACAGAAAATTTACGAGAGGAAGATAAAAGCCACACCAACCTATCTTCCTTATCAGACAAACTGACCGGCCCACAAGATGACAAGAGTTGTGTCCAGTCCTCTAATTTGGGACCTACTAACGCTCGTCTAGAAGATAAAGCCTCGATGCCATCCCTAAGAATTTATGAACCGTGATATTCTTATTATACGAAACATTATAGAGCCTGGGGAATTGATTTGCAAAACAGGTATCTGAGAGCCAATTATCTTCCTAGAATCTAGTTTTAGCTCCATTTCCAATCTCAAACTTACATCACGAATGCAATACAGGTTTTATTTCCATTAGTCCTTGCCAGAAATGTAAATCTCCATTTTTGCTCGAACAAAAACCCAAAGTGGTATTCTTAAGGTATTTATTCTGTAATAGTGTCTGCCACATGCCTTTGTCATTAAACAATTTCCACAACCATTTCGCGAGCAGGGCAATATTCATGATTTCCAAGCCCAAAACGCCTAAACCCTCTAGTCTTTTGGTTGACAAACGTCTTTCAGTTGACCAGGTGGTATTTCTTTTTTTTTCTTTCTTGTCACTCCAAAGGAAACCTGACCTAATCTTATCAAAAGACTTCCTCTTATCAACAGGCATCCTATAGAAGGAAAGCATATAGAGAAGGATGCTAGAGGTAGATGTATTTATTAAAAGAGTTCTTCCTCCTATTGTTAAGTTTTTCCCATTCCAACATCCTAATTTCTTCCCCATTTTTTCTCCCAAAGGACCGAATCACTATTTTTCAATCTGACTTCATCAGACGGGACTCCAAGATATTTCATAGGTAAATCTCCCACTTGGCAAGTGAAAATCTCTTTGTAGCTATATTTTCTAGCACTGCCAGCGCCCATGCTGTAAACCTCACTTTTGTGGAAGTTTATTTTGAGACCTGACATTTGCTCGAAAAGACACAAAATAAATTTTAAGTTCTTGGCCTGCTCTAAGTTATCTTGTGGGAGAAGGGTCGTGTCATCTGCATATTGCAGAATGGACACTCCCTTCTCTAACAAGTGACACGATAGGCCGCCATCAAACCATTATCCACTGCTCTCTCAATCATTATAGCCAACACATCACTTGCAAGATCAAAACGCAGAACTGAATATTATCACTGATATCAGTGACTGGCTGCAGTCAAGCTCGCGATGTTTCTGTCCTCCAGTTCCTGCTTCCTCGGTATTCAACAACAACAGCGATGCTGCTACCACGGAGATGGACGAGGATGTCAAGCCGTGGTGAGAAAGCTTGAGAAAAAAGTATGTCTGTATGTGGGAGTGATCATGGGCATCATGAAAAACAGCAACAATGACTTGTGCGATCAATTATCTGTAGCACTTATTGTGCATTTGTGTACTGAGCTATTGCAGCAATTATTATTTGTGTGCCAGTCGTATATTCATCTGTTCAAGATGGGACCTGCCATGTTGCTGAACTTTGAAGCTAAAGCATAAGTTTTACACTTCTCTAATCTGATCTCTTCAGACCCATCGAAGGAAGATACTTCATCAGGATAATAAGTTTATTTTGTGTACTCATAGTGCATGCTCTCCACTACCTTATGAATTTTTTCTTTCATAATTTATCTCTTCTGTCAATGGTTGCTAATGTCAATGTTCCTGACATCCATAAAATTGAACACTAACTGATTGTAGAGAAATATATATTTTGTTTGATGTCCAGTATATAATTTTCTAGCAAATGATTCCTTGCAAACAACATGCCAGCAATGTAACAAACGGAGAACGACATTTCACACATGCATCCCAGAATTATTGACCGTCGCAATCTATATTGACCACCATATTGGATCATTTTTTTCAATGCTTACTGTAGGAGAGACCGCCACAGCCTTTTGAATTTAAACATTGTACAGAAACTTACAAATTTACAGAGCTAATAACTAAGGAAGGTTCTTAAGCCATAAATCCAAAACAGGAACAACAGAAGTTTTCAACCTATGCATAAGCAAGGTCAAATCAGAAACAAAGCCAGCCTTCCACCCTTTGAATGAGGGCCTTGTGTCTTTGGAAATCCAACCATTGCGCTCTTTCCCAAATTTCCAGCAGGCAAAAAATCAGAATTTCAACAAAGCAAGGTCCAGTAAAGCTCTTCTTGGCTTGTGATAAGCATTGGTGAATTGAATCACCATTCCACTGAGATTGAAGATAAGTCCAAATTCTTGCACTGAACTGACAACCAAAGAAGAGATGTGTCCTATCCTCTAGCTCATGAGAATGTCATAGAACACAATCATTATTTTCAGTTGCCTTTTGGAAGGGCCATGATTTGGCATTTGAGCGAAGTGCATTCCTTGTCGTACTTGAAAACCTGAGAACCACTCTTGTCTGTTAGGTTATATCCTTCCAAAGCAAGTTGCCTCTCATTGTACTCCTGAAAAGCTTTTACTGAGAGTGGCAGGTGCAGCCTTTCGACAAGAGTAGGCCTGCTGAGGATCTCCCTAACAGAAGCTTATTTATTTCTGGCATATGAATATAGCCTAGGAAAGTTGGTCACCAAAACTTTGTCCATCCATAAATCCTCCCAGAAAAGGATTGAAGAACCAGAGCGTACTACACACTTGGTGAGTTTTCTCCAACCTTCTGACATCTGGATGATTGATCTCCACCAGAAAGAGCCACCGAGGACAACAACATGAGGAACAACCTCAAAATAGTAGGAATCTCTGATGAGTTTAATTAACCCATGGCAAATCTACATTGTTGTAGAATTTATCAAGGTGCTTTAATAACAGGGTTCTCTTCTGCACCTGAAGATTAATTTTGCCTAAACTTCTTTATCCTTTAGCTTGCAAACCATGTCCCAAGAAGCCAAGGAATTTACTCTTTCCTTATTTTTATCTTTCATCCAAAGACACCTTCTCCTTGCTTTGTCAATAATCTCAATTATTCGTTTTGGCAGCACTAGGATACACATGAAATATGTTGGCAAGGAGGAGAGCACTGAATTAATCAGCACCAAACTGTCACCATATGACATGAAAGATACAATGGAAGACAACCTTCTTTCAATTCTGTCAACAAGGGCAACAAATCCTTGATAGTTAGCTTGGTTGTTCCCATTGGTAGGCCCAGGTATGTGAAAGGCATAGAAGCCATTTGGCAATCCATAATTTGAGCTAAATTCAGAGCTTCTTCAGAGTTCAAATTAATTGGAATCATGGAGGATTTATGGTAATTGACCTTGAGCCCAGTGAACTTAGCATACTTCTCTAGAATATCCTTGAAAATCGATAACTGTGCAGGATCAACAGGTAGTACAATTAACGTATCATCAGCATATTGGACAATAGGATATTCCTCTCCCACAGGAATTGGTAAATGCAGCATTCCTTCTGACAATGCTAGGTTGAGCAATGACTGCAGCAAGTCACCACCCAGCACATATAACAAAGGAGTTAGAGAATCTCCTGTCGAACCCCTCTTTTGCAGTGAAACATTTTCCCTGGAATTCCATTCATGAGAATAGAGGAAGGGCCAGAGTGAAGTATTTCCTTAACCCAAGAAATAACCATTGGAGGGAATCCGTTACACTCCAGCATTTTTAGGATAGCAGAATGTTCAATTGTAATATCAAAAGCCTTTTCAAAATCAATTTTGAACATAACCACTTTCCTTTTGGACTGCTTGCACTGATGTAAATATTCAAAACATTCCATTGGATCATTACAAAGGTGACAATGCGGTCGCCTCCGATATTTTACCCAAATTTATGTTGGTTTTGTTTTTAGCACTGGCTCACCTGCACCTTTATTAGTGATGTTCAGGCCTGCATCAAGATTTGTGCACGCTCACTATTCAAACTATGGGTTTTCACTCAAATAAACGAACATAAAGTATTTGAAAATTTGCAAGTCACTAAAACAGTAGGAAGAAAATATGGAGAAAATAGTTGGATTTTCTATGATATAGACACGCACACAATGATAGTTATTTGAATAAAATATGCTTTTACGTATTTGAATTACAAAAAATTAACTTTATTTTTCACAAATATAGTTTTTATTGTATCGTTCACCTACCAAACTTAAAGATTGTACACTTCTTAGTTTTGGAGAAATAAAAATGAGAAGCTTGAAAAAAAAGGTGGGGTGTAGGTGAGTTTGTTCTCACCTACATTTTTTTCTTTCGTAATTGCTAATTCTCATGCGCATGAGAATGAACTAAATTTCAGTCGCCTCATTAGTCATTGACATCGTGATTCGTATAATCTAGTAGTAAGTTTTAAGTGGACTGTAACTGAGATTTTTTTAGTTACATATAGGCTGTGACTCTCTAGGCATAATTAGTGTATCGCGTTTCATGTAATCTATGAGTTCCAAGTGGGTTTTCAAGTGAGTTGTAACTGAGATTTGAGTTGTACAATTGGTTTTTTTTCTAGTTACACATGGTTTGCAATTCACAAACCATTAAATTGCATTGCCTTTCGTATGAGCTGTTGTAACTAGATTGCATCTGAGATTAGTGAAATCTCAGTCGGTCGAGGCCTAGATGCGCCCTTTTTCCTCTACCCAATTTAACCTTTGTCTATACCTTATGAAACTCATCGCAGACTAGAGCCCTAGATCGGATCGATCTCTAACTAGTACTCCATCCGGAGACCGTCTTCTACCGCGCGCGCGAAGGGCTATGTATTCCAACGTACGTCAGTACGTGATCAATCATGGATAGACAAAGCCCTCTAGTCTAGTAAAGGTTCATGCACGCCCTTGCAATGTCCGCGAGATCAGGTCCCATCCAGAAGCAGGCAAAGACCGGAGATGCCGCCAACGCTGCTGCCACCGCCGCTTGCCTCCCATACGACCTCCTCGCCAGCATCCTCGTGCGCCTCCCGGCCAGCGACCTCCGCCGCTTCCGCCGCGTCTGCAAGGAGTGGCGCGAGATCATCTCCAGCCATGCCTTCATCGACGATCACCTGGTCCACGGACCACGGACGCTGACCCACACCGTCGTCTTCTTCCCGGCCAACCTTGCGGTACCAAATTCTCGGATCATGGCAGCGGGTTCCTCTTCGACGGCCGGTGGCGGCTCACGGCCACGTTCTCCGCGCCCCGGTTTGATGAGATGATAGGCCAGTGCAACGGCCTCCTCTGCTTCCTCGACGGCTGCCACCGCAACCGCGCCATGCACATCGTGGAGCCCTTCAGCGGCGAGTCGCGCGCCGTGCCGCTGCCCCCGCGGACGGAGCGGTGGCGCGAGCACGTCTCCTACTGCTTTGGCTTCGACCCCAGCTCCAGAAGATACAAGATCTTCCACCAGGGCCAGGGGTATAACGTCACGACTCACGAGGCAAGATCTGTACGTGTACACTGTCGGTGAAGGCGAGAACTGGAGGAGGGTGCAGGTAGCCGGTGAGAAAATGCGCGGCGTGTACCACGGCGACCCCGTGTTCGCCAATGGATCAGTGTACTGGTACGCTGTTACCGGTGGCGTCGGCCGGCTCACTCGCTTCGATATGGGGACGGAGGAAGTCACGTCGGAGCCCGTCGCAACGGAGGAAGTCACGTCAGAGTCTGTCGGCTTCCTCCGGAACCAGGTTTATACGTCGTCGTTGGCCACGTCAGAGTCCATCGGCTTCTTCTTTTTTTTGCGAAACACAGTACAACGCAAGCGCTCATATACACGCGCACACACTCACCCCTATGAACGCACGCACGCACACCCTACCCCTATGAGCACCTCCGAGAGACTGAGCCGGCGGATCGAGTCTTGAGATTGACGAAGTCACCACGGGCGCCTCGCTGTCGACGGGAACGTCGCCTCCCACTGAAGAATATTCCGCCTTAAATGAGAAACACCAGCGTCAAACCTGGGGTTTGAACTCTGGTGGGCTGGGGGTACAACCACCCACCTAACCATCTTGCCACAGGCAAGTTCTCTTCCATCGGCTTCTTCGGCCAGGAGCGTACGGCGTTGGCCGTTATCACGGACTCAGACGCGGGGGTGCCAGTGATGACGATGACGCTGCCTCACGAGCGGCGCCTCGCGCGGCCGCATGGCCTGCAACGGGAACAACTGCTGCTGAACGACTATCATGACGGTGGCCTATACGCTCACACCATTGCGCCGGCTAACAATGATCTTGGCCGCGGGGAGCTGTTGCTGGATACGTTGGTGGAGGAGAGACCGGCCAAAGGCAGTGTGCGAGGTTTGTTCGTCCCGGTACAGGTTAAACCAGAAGCGGGCGTCAATAGCAAGAAACAAAGATCGCCGTGCAAGGGTATTTTGCTATGCCCCGCCGGTGTCTCCGGCTCCCTTGGCACACTTCTTCGGCAAGCTCTGAAAAGATGTGCACACATGCTTTCAAAGGAAGAAAGAAAAATCTGTGGATGTTTCCTAAAAAAGAATGTTCCCTAAGCGAACACAATCAGGAGTTTGCACCTAGCAACGTTAGTAGCCATCCACCGTAGAGTGTGTCTTCAAGGAGTTGATCTGGCAGATTAAAATCCCAGGAAAGATAAGGTTCTTTGCTTGGTTGGCCATCCAAGGTTCTTCGGCCAGGACGTACGGCGTTGGCCGTTATCACGGACTCAGACGCGGGGTGCCAGTGATGACGATGACGCTGCCTCACGGGCGGCGCCTCGCGCGGCCGCATGGCCTGCAACGGGAACAACTGCTGCTGAACGACTATCATGACGGTGGCCTATACGCTCACACCATTGCGCCGGCTAGCAATGATCTGGGCCGCGGGAAGCTGTTGCTGGATACGTTGGAGGAGGAGAGACCGGCCAAAGGCAGTGCGCGAGGTTTGTTCGTCCCGGTACAGGTTAACCAGAAGCGGGCGTCAATAGCCAGAAACAAAGATCGCCGTGCAAGGGTATTTTGCTATGCCCCGCCGGTGTCTCCGGCTCCCTTGGCACACTTCTTCGGCAAGCTCTGAAAAGATGTGCACGCATGCTTTCAAAGGAAGAAAGAAAAATCTATGGATGTTCCCTAAAAAAGAATGTTCCCTAAGCGAACACAATCAGGAGTTTGCACCTAGCAACGTTAGTAGCCATCCACCGTAGAGTAAAAAATTGAACGGCTGGCAACTCGTTCGCTCCAGATTCTAAAATCTAAACATGGAACAGACATGTTGCAATATATGAAACATGTGAATTGTGTGGACCACAGTTGGAATAGATTTTTGCAAGATGGTTAAAGGTCGCATCAGCTAAGAATTCATATCAGGTATGTGAAAGTATGAAACTGTATGTAATTCACTAGCTTGTTCCAACTTCGGTAACAAGTGATGAGTTAAAAAAATTGAAGCAAGGCAAAAGCTTTGCGTATTTCATTGATTAAGAAGAGATCAAAATATAATTAGCGCATGACGGAGCTTGGAAACAAATGTCTATTTCGCGGCATAACATTACATAAATGTTTTGTCCTTGCCGCGTTCCATAGGGGGGCACTTTTCTTAATGATATCAAGAACCTTAAATGGCATGGAGGCCACCTTGCGGAAAAAACCCTTGCATTTTTTTTATTCCAAAGCTCCCAAGCGGCGAGAAGGACCAAGGAGGAGGAGAGATTGCGACGTTGGCGAGTTAATAATTGAACATCACGCGAAATAGACGCTCGTACTATTACACACGAAGCCGATCACATCTCATCTAAAATTACTATATACATCTTGATAACAAATCAGAACTTCACATCTAAAGCTCAAGAAGCATGGCATCGCGTGCAAGGCTCCAGAAGATACGAACTCTCCTTTGACGGGGTTCCAAACGTGATATAACAAGATCTCAGTGTTAATTCAATTAAGATCATCTAGTCTAGACAATTACAGTAGATATCTTTGTCTGTTAAACCTCAACGTGTATCTGAGAGAGATAGAGAGAGATCGGAGAGAGAGAGAGGGATGTATACCTGCTCCTTGGCTCGAGGAGCTCGAGCCGGTGGCCATGGTGGTCGACGGCGTGAGCGTGGATGTGAGTGGGCAGTGTGGCGGCGGTGGTGCTTTCCGTCGCCCAACGCAAACCCTAGATCGGATGGGTATGTTGGTGGGGTGTGAGGAGCACGGCGAATCTCGTTGGGCGTGCCTCCAGCCCCCACCTCTATTTATATTGCGCTGGCGACAGGGGCCCACCGACCATTAAGGGTCGGGCGCCCCCGATCAGGGCGCTAATCAAGGAGTTGATCGAGCCGTTGGACTCGGTCAATTGAGATCAATCTAACATTCTCCCCTTGATCTCAATTTTACTTTTAACTTTATACTTTACTTGTTTCATCACGGATCAGTACATATAGCATGTTTCATCGTCACAGCTCAATTGCCGATAGAATCAGACAGCCACCATATACTTTTCTATTTTGAAACAAAACCTGTTACTTTTGGGCCTCTTATGATCCAGAAATCATAGGCTTTCCATTAAACTCATGCCGGCTACGTGTTTCATGAACACGCTGGGTGGTAAGCCTTTCGTAAGCGGATCCGCAAGCATATTCTTTGTCTTTATATGCTCAAGACTTATAGTTTGATCCTGGATTTTATCTTTCACAACATAATACTTTATTTCTATTGGCTTTGTAGAATTACTCGACTTGTTGTTGTGAGCATAGAATACTGCGGGCTCGTTGTCACAGTACATCTTTAGTGGTCTGCTAATGCAGTCTACCACTTTCAAGTCGGGTATAAATTTCTTTAGCCGTAGTGCCTGCCCCGTGGCCTCATAACATGCTATAAATTCTGCATACATCGTAGATGATGCAACTATTGACTGTTTGGAGCTTCTCCACGAAATAGCCCCTCCTGCGAGAGTGAACACATATCCTGTCGTGGACTTTCTATCATCTTTGTCTCCCGCAAAATCTGCATCTGAATACCCTCTTATTTCTAGGGAATCAGATCTTTTATATGTTAGCATGAGGCCTTTTGTGCCTTGCACATAACGCAAAGCTTTCTTTGCCATTTTCCAGTGCTCTGGGCCTGGATTCTCCTGATATCTACCAAGTACTCCGGTGGTAAATGCTAAGTCAGGGCGAGTGCACACTTGTGCATACTGTAAGCTTCCAACAGCCGAAGCATATGGTATTCCTTTCATTTGATCGATCTCGTACTGTTTCTTAGGACATTGGAATTTTCCAAACTTGTCGCCCTTGACTATAGGAGCAGGTGTGGCACTGCACTTATGCATATTATACTTTTTAAGAACTTTTTCAAAATATGCCTTCGGCGATAGTACTAACACTCCATTCTTTCTATCTCGGTGAATTTCTATGCCCAAAACATATGAAGCTTCACCAAGATCTTTCATATCAAAATTTGAGGACAAGAACTTCTTTGTTTCTAGTAGTGGACTGACATCACTGCTAGCAAGCAAGATATCATCCACATATAGAATTAGGAAAATATATTTCCCACTTTTAAACTTTGCATAAATGCAGTTGTCCTCAACATTCTCTTTAAATCCAAATCTTTTAATTGTTTCATTAAACTTTAGATACCACTGTCTAGAGGCTTGCTTTAATCCATAAATGGATTTCTTTAGACGGCATCCCATATGTTCCTTCCCCTCCATGAAAAAACCCTTGGGTTGTTTCATGTAAACATTTTCTTCTAAATCTCCATTTAGAAATGCCGTCTTTACATCCATTTGATGCAACTCTAAATCAAAATGTGCAACTAATGCCATTATGATTATGAAGGAATCCTTACATGAGACCGGAGAAAAAGTCTCATTGTAATCTACCCCTTCTCTTTGCGTAAAGCCTTTTGCCACAAGTCCTGCTTTATACTTTTCTATATTCCCATTGGAGTCGTACTTACTTTTGTAGACCCATTTGCAGCCTACTGTTTTGGCTCCTTAAGGAATTTCCTCTAAGTCCCAAACATCGTTGGAACTCATCGATTTCATTTCGTCTTCCATTGCCTCCACCCACTTCGATGAGTGAGGGCTTCTCATGGCTTCTTCATATGAAGTGGGATCACCTTCCATATGATCTATTTCTATGTTATAAACATAATCAGCAGAAATAGCTGACCTTTTAGCTCTTTTAGACCTTCTAAGGGTCTCATTCTCTGGAAGTGGCTGCTGCACCTCCCTTTCATGCTCAACAACAGGTTCAGTCGGCTCCTGACGGACAGGTTCCTGATCTTCACCCATAGTTGACACGGGTGGAGTTACAACAGGTGCTTGCACCACAATATCAGGGATTGTCGGTGCAGCTACAACATGTAGTGCGAAAAATGGCTCCTGAATCATCGGAAAAGGTGCACACACCCTCTTCTCCTCAAGATCAATTTTTCGAGCTACCATGCTCCCCCTCATCATTTCGTCCTCTAAGAAGACTGCATGTCTCGTTTCTACAAACTTTGTGTATCTGTCTGGGCAGTAGAAACGATAACCTTTTGATCTATCAGGATAGCCAATGAAGTGGCAAGTTACTGTTTTGGGGTCTAACTTTGCAATATTTGGATTAAATACTTTTGCCTCATCTGGGCTCCCCCAGACCCTCAAGTGGCGCAGAGAGGGAACTCTCCCTGTCCACAACTCGTACGGTGTTTTGGGCACCGATTTGCTTGGTACTCTATTGAGAATGTGAATGGCGGTTTTAAGCGCCTCCATCCATAATCCCAATGGCAGGGTGGAATAACTCATCATGCTGCGCACCATATCCATAAGAGTACGGTTACGCCTTTCAGCTACTCCATTTTGCTGAGGTTCGCCCGGCATAGAATACTGGGCGACTATTCCATTTTCCTGTAAGAACCTTGCAAAAGGTTCAGGTACTTGACCATATGGAGTGTGCCGACCGTAGTACTCCCCCCCACGGTCGGACCTGACTATTTTAATTCTTTTATCATGCTGATTTTCAACTTCTGCTTTGAATATTTTAAATTTATCCAACGCTTCAGATCTTTCTTTAATTGGATAAATATAACCATATCGGGAGTAATCATCTGTGAATGTTATGAACGAGTCATAGCCATCCACACTTTTCACAGAAAACGGTCCACAAATATCAGTGTGAATGATTTCTAGTGTTGCTGTACTTCGGTTTGCACCCTTTTTAATTTGCTTTACATACTTTCCTTTTATGCAATCTATGCATTGTTCGATATCTGAGAACTCTAACGGAGCAAGAATATCATTTTTAACGAGGTTTTCGATTCTTCCCATCGAAATATGGCCTAATCGACAGTGCCATAACTTCGACGAGTCATGAGTTCGCTTTCTTTTCTTTTGTTCTTTGTTCGACAAGGAAGTTTGCTCACTCACATTACACACAGAATGCACTTTTTCACGTAAGGATAACAAATAGAGCTCATCGTGAAGTAAAGAAATACCCACACAAGCATCTTTAAACCATATGGCACACTTGTCATGTCCAAAACAACATTCATAACTGTCTTTATCCAAACGTGATACTGATGGCCCTTAACTTAGTTACCTGCGTTAAAAGAAAATGGGTTAGGTTGAGACTCCAAGTGCAGAGTGTATAGTATAGGAAAGACAGTTTTCCCCACGAGGGGTGACTCGAGGGTTTAATATCGAACTCTCGGGGAACCAGTAGTGTAGGTTTTATCTTCTTATCCTTCTCTTGAGAACCTGCAAACAAAGTAAATTGTTTTGTGCCCTCAACCTCACCAAGTGGTTGTCAAGCACAAGGTGTGAGAATGATATGATAAAGGTAAATGCAAAACAGTAAATAAATATGCAATGATGGTAAATAAATATGCAAGGATGGTGGAAACAATGATAAATGATATTTTTGGGTTTTATATGTGAATGCAAGATGTAAAAGTGTTTTTGTATTTTCGGATTTAATAATGGCAGAAAATGTAAAATGGATAAAAGTTGTTGGAAAGGTGTTTCTTATGATTAAAAATGGACCGGGGTTCATGGTTTCACAAATGCACTCTCTCTTTAATAAAGTGGTAGATAATGGAACACTAGAATTGACATATGAGATTGCAACAACAAGGTTTGACAAGTTACTAATTATATGGGCATCACGTCCTAACATAGAGATCTTTTGTTTATTAATCTCTCTTATACTCCACCAAGATGCGAACTAAATCATAACACCTTAGTATTAAGATAAATCAGAGCATAGCAATAAGTTCATGACATGAAGTTAAAATAAGAACATGCTAGATCTAGTCATGGAGTAGTGGCAATGGTCACACCACATCTCCGGTAGCAAGGTATTTTTCTTTATCCCTAGTGAGGCAACAAAGTAAGGTAAAACCCAAGTGGATCACGGAACAACTCTCACATTCACCGTACTAGCCACCCCCGTTACTCCATCTAATGCACACGTTCCCCCTCACACGCTCTCATAACAAGTTTGATCAAACAAGTAAATAAGAACGGGGTACATAATATGCATCTACTTTCATAACTGAAACAAAACCATTGCAATCTCAAACATATATTAACTCATAAAAAGATCCACCACAAAGGTATTACATAGATGACCGTAATCATGTTCAGCAGCTCATACGGTACTAATTAGTGAAGCTCAAGAGAGGAGAGATACATAAGTTACTTCCACAAACCCATAGTCCAGGGGTGGACTACTCCCTCTTCATCATGGAGACGGTGGAGAAGTTGTTGGAGGATGGAGACCACACCGGCAGCGCCCCGCCGGAGTTTTCCCCCTCCAATCTGCAGCTCCAGGTCTCTGTTTCGTGGTTTCTGTGTTTCTGCGGCGCTCCTTTCCGAAGTGCGTCGGGGACTATTTTTATAGTCGTTTTTAGGTCAAGACGGAGGCTCGAAAAAAAGATCGACGGCAACGGAGCCACGAGGCCCAGATGATGGGTCCCACGCGGCCAAGGAATCTGGCCGCGTGGGCCCACTCATCTTGGCCCTCGGGCCTCCGTTTGTTCGCTTCCTTCGCTCCCACGCTTTGTTCCTTCCAAAAACTGATGCTCGTAAATTTCAGGTCATTTGGACGTCGTTTGGGTCCCTGAAACATCAAAATATAGAAAATAGGGTTTTCTGCCTGTGCAGGGTTAATTCCAGAAAAATAGGGAAATGTGAATTATCCCCAAAATCAATATAAAACATAAATATAACCCTTATATGATGCAAATATTGAATATAAGTAATAAAATGCAAAGTTCATGTATGCATTTTACATGCATCAACATCCCCAAGCTTAACCTATACTCGTCCTCGAGTATGAAGGTGATAAAACTAACATGGACTTTGCATTTAATACTATCAATGGAAAAAGATGATTACTATTGCTACATAGAGTCAAATGATTCATTCTTCAAAGGAATAGCAATATACAAGATAGATTATGAAGTGATATCAAATATTCAATGTAAGGATGTTCAATGATAATTCACAAAGTGTAACATAGAAGAAAGTACTATGGACCAAATGTATGCATAATAAAAAGTAAAAACATCCTATAGTGGTCATAGAGTATTCTTATGAAATCTGAATATAAAAGGTGGACACTTTGGATAGATAAATAAGTAGAGGTAAACATGAATAAGTTTCATCTAGCTTCCAAATGCTTCTACTTAAGTTAATGTTTGCAATGTGGTATTCATTGGTGTGGAGCTCTCATTACCCCTATCATAGCATCTTGAATGATTAAAGTTTAAAGTGAAAGCAAATATGAGTATGTGCTTGACAAAGTATGGTTGAATGTCTCATGCCCCGTGAATACAAGTACCTACACCATGGTGTTACTCAACTCGGTCCACAAAAGTAAGTTCAAGTTAAGGTCATTGTAAGTAATATAATAGCATCATTAAGAGTGTCAACTGGGGTACCTCTTGCCTCAGGACATGGAACAAGCCCATGTCAAAATGACAAGACAAACAACAATGAACAATCTCAGCACTCTTTTATTTACTATTGGTATAGCTTTTTATTGTGAGGTGCATCATGAAGGTTCATTATGGAAGCTGTAAATTTCCACCATGAATGATGCATGGCTTAGATTAGCGGCCCAGGCATCTCTCTAGCCATTTATACAAACTCTTTAAACTTACTAAGTTTCCACACTTATTTGGCACCATGATAAGCATCCATAAACAAAAGTACATGATATCAACTATATAAATAAGTGCAATGTTGAAAGCTTGCCATGTGACAGCACATATGGCTAACTCCCAACCAAGACTTTTGTCAAGCTCACAACTTCATAATTTTAATCACAATGGTTCATGTTTATTAAGTGCAATAAAAGTAAGGTGTGCATCAAGTTCGTGAGAGCTTTTAACCAACTTTTCCCATGACAATCAATAACATAAGCATTTTAATTCAGAAGTATAGATAACACAATATAACATGATAAACATACTTGGAATAGCATAAAGCTAATAGGTAGATATGGTGGACTCACTGGAAAAACTTTGGTTGAAGGTGTTGGAAAACAAGTTTTTACTTGTTGGAATTTTTGGGCTAGCAATAGGGAGAAAGTTGACCATCTAAATGCATGCATAAGTGTCCATAGAACTAATCAATCCATGTTAAACAAAGTAAAGTAACATTCAACATCTAAACATGAATAAAAGATAGCTCTTGATAAAACACTTGCAAATTAATACTCATTAAAAGCATATGAATAATGCAACTATATGTATCTTTTTGAATCAACTCAAACATCCCTATCCCAATATTTTAATAGCATCCAACTTAATTCAACCCAAATTTCCAGTAGCTCTCTCATATATAAATGATAGTGGTGGTCTCAAGAAAATAAAAATCAAACCGAAATAAAAAGCAAATAAAAGACGCTCCAAGTTTATGCGATAAAGTGCATTGATCGAAAAACAGAAGTTAGACGTGTGCAAACCGAGAGTGTGTTGGTCCAGTGGGGTTGTCTTCACATCCCCAAGCTTATGGTCTTCACCATCCTTGGATAGCTCTTGGTGCATCTCCTCTAATCCCTGTGAAAAAACTTCAAAACACCGTTTCTCCCATTTCTTTTCTGTGGGGTGACATTAGTAGTGATAGACAAATAGATTTCTTGCTGCATAAAATCCTTAACAAAAATTCATATGAATGTCCAGAAAGTGTATAATGTTGTATGCCTACTCATAAACTCAATTGGATAAAAAAGATTCAAGTTAAAAGTTCAAAGAATGCATCAAACAAAATGGGACAGAATCTGTCCAGAAAAACAGCAGCAGCAAAACGTATTTTTCTACCCTACTTAAACGTCGAAAAATCTGAAAAAATTCACGTATACAGAGGATGAAAAGTTGCAACTACAGTTAAAATTACAGAATAAAAATGAAAAATCAAACCGTGCACAGATTCGTGCAGGAATAAAATCTCCGAATAAATAGCAACTTTTTCAAACCAAAATAGGTAAAACTTGGCACTTTATTAAAAATTCCAGAAACTAAACAAAAACTAAGTCTCTTGTTACAGCAAGAGGACACAAAGAAAATCAAAATAAAAACAACCGGGTTGCCTCCCGTAAAGCGCTTTCTTTATAGCCATATAGCTAGGCTTACTTACTTGATAGTTATTGTGGACGAAGCTCATGAGGGAGCTTGAACTTTGGTGTGTCCCTCTTCCTTGGGAAGTGTTCCATGCACTTCTTGTGTGGAAACTGAAACTTCACATTCCCTTCTTTTGAATCAATGATAGCACCTGTGGTACGAAGAAAAGGTCTTCCAAGAATAATTGGACTAGAGGTTTTATTCCCCATATCCATGATTAGAAAATCAACAGGTACAAATGTCATATGCAACTCTACCATAACATCACTTACTTTTCCTAAAGCATGTTTAATGGAATCATCAGCAAGTGCAAGTTCAATAGAGCATTTTTCAAGATTCTTTAATTCAAGAACTTCATATATTCTTTAGATAAAACAGAGACACTAGATCCTAGATCTAATATAGCATGGTGTGTCTCTTTTCCAATGGTTACTATACTTTGGGAATCCATATATCCCCAAGCTTAGGTGGTATCATAGCTTCTTGGTTGTACCTAGCAATCTTTTCTTTTAAAACATGATTAGCAATATAAGAACCAAAACCAGCTTGGTTAACATTAATGGAAGGATCACTTGCAAATTGTTGTAAGATAGATATTAATTCATGCAAGCTACACTTATCTAAGTCAAGCAATGGTTTCTTGACTTCACTAAGCATTTTAAATTCCTCAACTTTTCTCTCATTCATTATCATAATAGTTTCCTTAGCAACTCTCTCTTGCTCATGAATGTGTTCCCAAGATTTATTTATAACCTCTTGGCAATATTTAATTGTTTCCTCATGTTTTTGAGCTATAATGGTGATCTTTAATTTTTTATGCAAAACTGAAAATAAAATGACACTAAACAATGCAAAACCGAAATTACAAATGCAACACAAATGCAAAACTGAAAATAAAATATGCAAACCGAAATATAAATATGATATGCAAGACAAAAACAAAACAAAATAAAATGATTTGAAGGTAAAGATGGATAAGATGATGCTCACGTAGGTGCAACCTCCCCAAGCTTAGGTGTTTGCCCAAGTTGGTGATGAAGTTGACTTGTTGTGAGATATCCTTGGATAAACCTTTCAGCTATGGTTCCCCGGCAACGGCGCCAGAAAACAGTCTTGATGGCCCTTAACGTAGTTACCTGCGTTAAAAGAAAATGGGTTAGGTTGATACTCCAAGTGCAGAGTGTATAGTATAGGAAAGACAGTTTTCCCCACGAGGGGTGACTCGAGGGTTTAATATCGAACTCTCGGGGAACCAGTAGTGTAGGTTTTATATTCTTATCCTTCTCTTGAGAACCTGCAAACAAAGTGAATTGTTTTGTGCCCTCAACCTCACCAAGTGGTTGTTAAGCACAAGGTGTGAGAATGATATGATAAAGGTAAATGCAAAACAGTTAATAAATATGCAATGATGGTAAATAATATGCAAGGATGGTGGAAACAATGATAAATGATATTTTTGGGTTTTATAATGTGAATGCAAGATGTAAAAGTATTTTTGTATTTTCGGATTTAATAATGGCAGAAAATGTTAAATGGATAAAAGTTGTTGGAAAGGTGTTTCTTATGATTAAAAATGGACCGGGGTTCATGGTTTCACAAATGCACTCTCTCTTTAGTAAAGTGGTAGATAATGGAACATCGTGAGCCCACTCATCTTGGCCCTCGGGCCTCCGTTTGTTCGCTTCCTTCGCTCCCACGCTTTGTTCCTTCCAAAAACTGATGCTCGTAAATTTCCAGGTCATTTGGACATCGTTTGGGTCCCTGAAACATCAAAATATAGAAAATAGGGTTTTCTGCCTGTGCAGGGTTAATTCCAGAAAAATAGGGAAATTGTGAATTATCCCCAAAAATCATTATAAAACATAAATATAACCCATATATGATGCAAATAAGTCGGAATATCAAGTAATAAAATGTAAAGTTCATGTATACATTTTACATGCATCAGATACACTTATTAAATTTCTGTGAAGTGAAGGAACAAATAAGACATCTCTAAGCAAAATCGTGAAACCATCAGCCAACTCCAAGGAGATGTCGCCAACAGCTTCAACTTCTGCTTGAACTCCATTCGCGACTTCAATGCATCTTTCGCTTCTTTGCATAGTCCTTGTCGGATGGAATCCCTGTAAAGAATTTGCAACCTGAACAGATGCACCTGAGTCAATCCACCAAGTAGATTTCGAAAATTGTGTATACAGGGATTCATTTACAAAAGAAACTGTGTTTATACCTTTCTTTGCCATTATTGACTTGAGCCAATCTGGGCAATCTTTTTTGAAATGCCCAGTCTTCTTGCAGTGGAGACACTGATCTTTATCCACTGAGAGACTCTGATGATGATACTGTTGGGGACCTTTGCCATATGCCTTGGAGGGGGAACCACCTTGGTTGCTGTTGTTGTAGTTTCTTTCCTGTTTTCCTTCACGTAGTTCAGTGAACCACCATGAGAGGACTTGATCCTTTCCTCCTCTTGCACACACATAGCAATGGTCTTTTCAATGTCCCATTTATCAGGGGACATGTTGTAGTTGATCACAAAGTTCTCAAACTCTTTAGACAAAGATGCCATGACAAGGTGGACAAGCAAAGCAGGCTTGAGCTCCAGGTCATCATCCATAGGCTTTAGCTTGGCAGCCATGTTGCTCATCCTCAGGATGTGCTCCCTGATGCCATGTGCACCTCCTTGGTACTTTTCTGTGACCAGCTGGGGAGCATACACCTTTGAAGAGCCAGTAACTGGCTCTTTATCTTTTCCAGGAACTCCCCAACGGAGGTGCACTCTGCGATTGAGCCCGCAATGGCGTTCTCAATCGTGTTCTTTATAAATGCCATGCATTTCTTGTTGGCATTCAGCCACTTTTGGTTATCTAGGGTGTAACTCATCTCCACTGGAGAATGATCCCTCAACTTTTTCTGCCAAGCAGATTCATCATCAGTAGCCTCTCTTATTGGCTCTTTTGGCTTGACTGGCTGTGGAGTGTCCACAACCCAGTCAAACTCGGCACATACAAATGCCAGATCCACTTTCTTCCTCCACTCAGTATAGTTGTCACCCCTGAGCATTGGAGCGTCCTTGAGGCAACTCATCAAATGGTAACCTCCTGAAACATCACATCGAGGTGAGAACAAAACAACAATTGCATGCAAATAATCCAACGTTGGTCGAAATTAAAACATACAACTGTTTATGCAATGAAATCTATATCACCGTTGGGCAGAAAATAGAAATAAATGCACCTTTTATACACATAATAACAAATCATGATCATGTCATTAACAACGTTGGTCATAAAATAGCAGGACCATAATCACCTTTAATATTCACTTTATCACATCTTTTAAAATTTTAATTATCACTTTATTGCTTTTAAGCAATTACTTTTAACTATTTGCAGCGGAAAAATGAATAAAATTCATGAACTTTATATTTTCATAAGCATTTCTTTTACTTTTCAGTTCTCTAAACAAAATTTCGTTGGATAATTTTGAATAGAAAAACCAGATAAAAATTTGCCCACAAAAAATGGACAAAAACAATTAAAACATGCTCTGGAAAAAATTAACAGAGGGAAAAAAACAGGCAGCGCAGCGTTCTCGGCCCGACTGCGGCCTGTTTGACTTTCGGCCCACGGCCTGCTAGCGCGGCCGTTTTCTTATCTGTCGCCCAAGGCGAGCAGTTCGCGGCCCAAGCGACTACGCTATCTGTCGCCCGTAGCGACGCGGGAACGGCCCATGGCCGCGGCCCTCTGTACCTTTCGGCCCATCGGCCCGTTAGCGAGTTAGGTTTTGCATCCAGACCGTCCGATCGATCCGACGGTGGCGCGCACCTTTCGCTAGAACAAAATGGGCAGAGCCTGCTCCCGACGGAAAAATCGCCCCTTTCGCTCTGCTTTCGCGTCTGACATGGGAATACATATCGGGTACCCTATCATGAGGGTACCTGGTGCACGTGACGACTAAGGCCCAATATCGAAAAGCCTACTCGAAGCCCAAGACAAAGGCCCAAAGAAGATGGAGTACCCTCCAAGACTAGACATAGGCATAGTCGGTTTAAGCTTTCCTTATGTGTAAACTAGGTCGGTTACAAACTCCCGAGACCCAGCCTATTTAAAGGCTGGGAGGGGTGCCGATCTGGGACCAAGCCATACACGAACCACCAAAGCTCTTGCGAGATCATCAACTCGCCGGAGCTCCCTGTAATCGCATAATCCACAATTAATATCAGACAAGCAGGAAGTAGGGTCTTTGCCTCCACCCGAGGGGCCTGAACCTGGGTAAATCTTTGCCTCTGCTTGTCAGCCGACGAAACTATCAGTACTACCACGTTCTCTCCCCATAATCTCAACCCTAGGTCCTTAACCATGGGATTTGATGAGGGTACACCTCGTCAATTGGCGCCGTCTGTGGGAAAGAATAGTGCTGGACTCGAGGTTTCTTCGGTTCCATCGGAAAACGGCGACTCGCCGATCGGATCTACAAACGGCAACTCGCCGGCTGCATCGACAAACCAGAACTCGCCGACTCAGGCGGCACACGGCAACTCGCCGGCTCACTCGACAAACGGCAACACGCCAGCTTCACCCGCAAAAAGCACATCGGATCCTCTGATGGATTTCGAGCCACACTCGCCAGGATTCCAGGAGGCCTTCTCCGATCTCGAGTCAGGTTTGGGTTTAACCGTTGGTTCGTTCAATTTTTTCGTCAACAAGCTTGGTGTGCAGGACTTGACGGATCCACGCCAACTCGCGACTTTCGCACCCGAGGCTCCATCGGCTGCGGCTCCTTCGACTGCGGATCTTTCCACTGCGTCCATACCATCATCGACCCTACAAGCTTGTTCGTCTGCAACAACCATGTCCACACGAGAGATGCGCGAGCTCATTGAAGAGCTCCAGGGCGAGGAGGCCGAATTAGCATACCGCACAAACGATCCCGAGCTGGATCTCCCACTCGAGGAGAGTTTCGACTGCGGGATCTCCCTCAGCGACTTCGACGACCTCGAAACTCATATCGACAACCACGTCGACTCCGAGATCTGCGCCAACAACAACCTCGACTTCGAGACTCATAACAACCTCGCCGACGCCGAGATGGGCATAGGCGACGAAGACGTCGACTGCGAGATCCGTCCAGATGAACCACTCGATGAACATACAGGCTCAGACATGAGCCTCGATGAAGATGTCGAGTCCATGACGGGACTCGAAAGTACATACATATACCCTCGGGTCATACCACAGCAGGTATACATTGCCATCACCGCAGAAACATCAGAAACTGCGGCCAGTCGCAGGCCTACAGAATTCCCGTGCACAGTCACTATGCCGGACGGAGCCACAACCCTCACAATCACTGCTGAGATGGCAGCAAAAGCAGATAAAGTTATCAAGGAGTGCACAATGATGCCAGCAGACGCAACACAAGAGGAGATGTTGACCTTCCAGTACTTCAACTGGCAGGAGTCACTTCGACTGAAGCAGATAAGAGCCACACTCGAAGAACGCAAAAAGCAAGCTAGCTTGTCGAGTGTGCGCAGAAGACAGCTCTCCCTGAGCTCCATCGGGCGAGCAGACACAGTACGCAGATCAAGGTTGTCACACCTCTCGCCAGGCGAGAAGGCGGCACTCACCCGCAACCCGGTGCCCAAAACAGCAGCAGGTGCTCTCTACACCGCTGCAGCATACCTGGAGGCAATCAAGCCCCCAGCGGATGACCCCAACGCAAAACTACACCGCCAACAGATCAAATCACTCGCCTTAGCTGCAAAGGCCATACGCCAAGTTCCAAGAACTCCAGGTGGGAGTCGAGACCGTGCCCTAGTCGACGCACCTCGGGAAGAGCATAATCACAGTGGTCGTCGCCACCACTCGAAGGAAAGAAGCGGCTCGCGAAGGCGCAGGTCCAGGAGCAGATCACGCAGATCTTACAGTAGCGACTCATACTCTGATCGAGAGCCTGAGCCACATGGAGCTCTGTGCTTCACTCGACGCGTCCGCGAGACACGGATGCCCAAAGGATTCAAACTCACATCCGAACAGCCCAAGTACACGGGTCGACAGGAACCTTCCGGGTGGCTGGAAGATTACAGGCTGGCAGTTGCGTGCCAGCGGGGCACCAACACTACAGCCATGCAGTACATACGACTCATGCTCGAAGGCACAGCTCGCGACTGGCTCAAGGCCCTACCTCCATCAACATACGACTCGTGGGATCACTTCCGCAGGGATTTCGTCAAAAACTTCGAGCCTCTATGTGAGCGCCCGAAAACATTCGAGGAGCTGCGGGCCTGCGTTCAGCGTTCAGACGAAACGTTGAGGTCATACATCAGACGATGGACTGAGATACGTAACTCAGTTGGAGTGGTTTCAGAAGATATGGCCATGGATGCTTTCGTCATGGGCCTCGCCAGGCGAGACTTCAAAGAAGCACTTGGCCGCCAAAAGCCAAAATCTGTAGCCCACCTCTTGCAGATCGCGACTGAGTGGGCAGATGGAGAGGATATGGCACGCACCACACGCGGGTCCTCACCCCGTGACAAACATGAGAATAGCAGTCGAAGCCATAGAGACTCGTACAGAGACGACCGAAGGCGCAAACGTTCAAAACGTCATTACGACGATGACAGACCCGAATTCATGGCGGCTGGGTTCTCCACACCCCGCAATGATCAGGACAGAAGCGACCGACGGTCGGAAGATCGGCGAGACAGTCGAGATGATCGGCGAGACAGTCGAGATGATCGTCGAGACGGCCAACGCAGTGATAGCTACAAGAGGAAGGATTGGCGCAAGTCACGGGCACAATCTGAGCGATCATTCGAAGAAAAGATGGACGCTGATTGCAGATTCCACCTGTACAAGGGGGACGATGGAAAACTGCGATCCAACCACTCGATGAGAAACTGCAGGGAGTTCGACCAAATGGCGACTGATTACGTAAATCGCAGAAAGGCAGCAGCCGCACAAGCACCTGCACCCGTGCCTCAGCCAAACAACGTGCCTGTTCTGATGGCACCACCTCCACCACCACAGCCTGCCCCAGGCGGAAATCTCGCGGGTGCCATACAGCCCGTGCCTCGGGTGGACGAACCACAGTACCCTCCGCCCCAAGGGCAGATGTACATGATACAGAAAGGTCGACCTTCCAACAGGGAGCAAAAACTTCGCACTCGACAGGTAAACATGGCGGTCATGTCACCTCCTGCGGTAACAGAATACTTGAAGGGAGCCGAAACTACAATAAGCTTCAGCAAAGAGGACCACCCTCCATCGGTTGTTCGACCAGGGCACTCTGCTCTGGTACTCGACGCGCAAATTGGAGGCTACGCCATGTCCAAGGTCTTCATGGATGGTGGGAGCGGCATAAACATCATCTTCGCAGATACGCTCCGCAAAATGAACAGGTCAGTCGAAAACCTGCCAAGATCTTCAAATACCTTCCACGGTATCGTTCCAGGGAAAGCAATAAGCCCAGAGGGCACCATACAACTCGACGTAACGTTCGGGGACAAGCACCACTTCAGGACAGAGTCGATTGAGTTCGAAGTGGTCGACTGGAAGTCACAATACCATGCTATACTTGGACGCCCGACGTTCGCTCGATTCATGGCGGTGCCACATTGCATACCTCCAGCTGAAGATGCCTGGACCAAAAGGAGTAATCACAGTCAAGGGGAACTTCCAAAAGTCTGACTCTTGCGACCGAGAATTCAGCAAAATCTCTGAGATGTTTGGCATGGAAGCAACACTCGCGATCTAGCGGTCTCCAACGATCGAACACTTATGCCAGAGCACAAAAAGGTGGCAGTCGACAGAGCATTCAGTGCCACCAACGACACAAGATCGCATCAGGTGCACCCGACTGACCCGACCAAGACAGTCAATGTCTCGTCGAGTCTGCCTATCGCATAGGAAAGCGCGCTCGTCGAATTCCTCCGTGAGAACTGGGATATATTTGCATGGTGTCCAGCAGACATGCCAGGTATTCCCAGGGAATTCGCCGAGCACTCTCTCCAGCTACTTCCAGGTGCTAAACCAGTCAAACAAACAATGCGCCGCATATCCGGCCCAAAAAGAACTGCAGTCGAAGCCGAAGTCGACAGGCTACTCGCAGCAGGATTCATCAGAGAGATCAAGAAATCACAATGGGTGGCCAACCCCGTACTTGTAGAGAAGAAGCATACAGACATCCTGCGGATGTGTGTAGATTTTACAGCACTCAATAAGTGCTGTCCAAAGGATCACTTTCCACTACCTCGAATCGACCAGATCGTCGACTCCACCGCCGGGTGCGCTCGCTTGTCCTTCCTGGATGCTTACTCGGGTTACCACCAGATAAGGATGAAGGAAGAGGATGAAGAAAAAACGGCGTTCATAACCCCACTCGGGGTCTACTGCTACACCACAATGCCTTTCGGGCTCAAAAACGCAGGCGCAACCTATCAGCGCATGATGCAAGATTGCCTCAAGAAGCAGATTGGGCGAAACGTCCAGGTCTATGTAGATGACATCGTCATCACCACAAGAGAAGAAAGCACGCTACTCGATGACTTGCGGAGACATTCGCAAACCTCAAACGCTTCCACATCAAGCTCAACCCGAAGAAGTGCACGTTCGGCGTGCCAGCCGGGCAACTCCTCGGGTATCTAGTCTCAGCTCGAGGAATCGAGGCGGACCCGGAGAAAATACAGGCCATCTTGACGATGCAAAGGCCTTCAAAGCTCCACGACGTGCAAAAGTTGGCGGGTAGAGTAGCAGCACTCAGTCGATTCATCAGCAAGCTAGGCGAAAAAGCACTCCCGTTCTATCGACTGATGAAGAAGGCAGATAAGTTCGAGTGGACGCCAGAAGCCGAAGCAGCCTTCACGGACCTCAAGCGAGTCCTCACAAGCCCTCCAATCCTCGTAGCACCAAGGGAACGCGAGCCACTATACCTATATGTCTCTGCAACTAATAGGGTGGTGAGCACTGTTCTGTGGTCGAACGCAGGAGGAGGGACACCCCAAAGCATACAACGTCCAGTCTATTACTTGAGTGAAGTGCTCTCCACATCAAAGCAGCGGTACCCGCACTATCAGAAGCTGGCATACGCCGTGTTCATGTCCTCAAGGAAGCTGACGCATTACTTCTCCGAGCACCCGATCACTGTAATCAGCACTTCAGGGATCGGGGACATCCTCACAAACCCCAATGCGACTGGGCGAGTAGCAAAATGGCTCATCGAGCTAGCACCAAGAGACATCAAGTATGATTACCCGAAGGCCATCAAAGCACAAGTTTACCCGACTTCCACACCGAGTGGATTGAAGCTCAGCTCCCAGGAGCACCAGATGTGTCCAATTCCTGGACCATGTACTTTGATGGCTCGAAGAAAAACGAAGGCGCAGGCGCAGGTGTCATCCTCATATCACCAAAAGGCGACAAGCTCCGCTACATCCTGCAAATGGGATTCGAGTTCCCATCCAATAACGAAGCAGAATATGAGGCTCTGATCCATGGCATGAGGATGGCCAAAGCACTCGGGTGCACTCGACTGATGATCTACGGCGACTCGAATTGGTGGTGCAGCAAACAATGAAGGCTTGTGACGCAATCGCAGATAACATGATCGCCTACCGTGACTGTACAACATCATGGAGGGCAGCTTCGAAGGCTGCGAGTTGCGGCACATAGGGCGTGAAAGCAATGAAGAAGCAGATAAGTTAGCCAACATTGGTGCGACCAAAGCACCAGTGCCACCTGGTGTCTTCTTCGAGCGCATAGAGCACAGATCAATCAAAAAGAAGCGGCAACTCCTGCACAGCCGCACCAGCCAAGAGCAAAACACCTAGCACAGAGGACCCACCAGTCGAGGTACTCCTCATCGAGCCAACTTGGACTCAACCCTTCCTCGCATACATACTCCGCGGCGAGGTACCCGAAGACTTCACAGAGTCAAGACGCGTCACTCGACGATCTAAAGCATACACTGTCATCAACGGTGAACTTTACAAACGCAGCATATCAGGTATGTTCCAGCGTTGCATAGCATTTGAAGATGGCCAAGCCATCCTTCGTGATATTCATGCAGGTACTTGCGGGCATCACGCCAGCAGTCGATCACTCGTAGCCAAAGCCTTTCGCGCAGGCTTCTACTGGCCCACAGCACTCAAAGACGCGGAGGACATAGTCAAAAGGTGCATCGGCTGCCAAAAATTCGCCACAAAGCCACACGCACCCGCATCGGCGTTGAAGACAATACCATTGGCCTGGCCTTTCGCCCAGTGGGGGCTCGATATGGTTGGGCCACTCAAAAAATCCTCCCATGGAGGGCATACTCACCTTCTGGTGGCGGTCGACAAGTTCACCAAGTGGATTGAAGCAGTACCCATCACAAGTTCGACTGCCACTACAGCAGTCAATTTCATAAAATCCATCATATACCGCTTTGGTGTGCCAAGCAGCATCATCACTGACAACGGTACAAACTTCACGGCTGAGGAATTCAAATCCTTCTGCAAAGAGCAAGATATCACGCTCAATTATGCATCTGTGGCGCACCCGCAATCAAACGGCCAAGTCGAAAAGGCCAATGGGCTTGTGACGAGTGGAATCAAGAAGCGCCTCCTGGTGCCACTCAAAAGGGCTGCGGGTGCTTGGGTAGAAGAGCTCCCGTCTGTGCTATGGAGCCTACGCACAACACCCAACGCCTCAACACAATTCACTCCATTCTTCATGGTCTACGGCGCAGAGGCAATCCTGCCATCAGACGTAAGGTTCAACGCACCAAGGTCGAAGCATACAATGAAGAAGATGCAGATGAAGCACTCGAAGATGCAGTCGACTTGCTCGAAGAAGCACGCAACACAGCGCTAGCACGTACAGCTGTCTACCAGCAAGATCTACGCAACTATCACAGCCGTCGACTGCGTACCAGGTCCTTCGAGGTGGGTGACTTGGTACTTCGACTGAAGCAAAAGAAGGTGCATAAACTTGCTTCTCCATGGGAAGGACCCTTCATCATCACCGAGGTCATAGGTGGTGGAGCATACAGACTGAAGCATGCGAAGACCGGCGAACTCTCCCACAATCCTTGGAACGTTGCGCAGCTGCGCCGTTTCTATGCTTAGATTGCTCAGTCGCATAATGTAATAGGCTCATATGTCGGATGGCTGCAGGTTTCAGACGCGCTCTTTTCCTTACCAGGGTACCTAAGGGGACTGGAAGGTTTTTAATGAGGCGGCCTGCAGCCTAACATTCATAAATGGAATATAGTCAATAAATTCCTCATACTTTTCTGCTTACTACTCGCATAGCTTATCAGCACAAAACTTAGCCTCACCCGTATGCTCGGGGGCTGAGCTATCTCAAAACATAAAAGCTTTGCTCTTCAAACACAATACTCCAGCCACACTCGAATACTCGGGGGCTGGATCGTAACACTAAACACAAAGGAAAAGTTGCTCAACCCCAATCAATCACTCGGGGGCTGAGCCTGCAGGCATAAGTTGAAGCTTCAACTCTCATAAAATTCATAACCTCACTCGAGCACTCGGGGGCTATGTAATTCATGATCTATGTAAACTGTTTTTCATAAACCCCACTCGATACACTCGGGGGCTGCATACATACAAGTGAACAAATATGTACTAAGTGGCAAATTTACACTCGGGGGCTGTTCCCTATACATAAATACCCTAATCTTCTGGTTCATCCTTTGCTGGAAGAACAGGGCCCATAAGTTGCGCTTGATAGCAATCAACCAATGTCCTCGCGTGATCGAATGTTTCGTCAAGATTCGACTGGGACAAAGACGATCCAGGCACGGGTGGACGTAGCTGCAAATTTGGACGTTGACTTCGGAGATACGCCATGGTTGCGTTGGCACCGTCCACAAGCTTCTGGGTGATGAAGCCTCGAATGGAACCTGTTGACCGGAAGAGATCGAGCAACGCGTGGATTCCTTGAGGTTGTGGCCCAGTCGGAAAAACCATCTGGTTGATTCGACTGAAGGCCGACCTGCACAATTCAAGAAGCATAGTGCTCCGCCACACCCGATCTTGCAGAGTCGCAAGTATGCGTGCTCGGTGCTTGTCCAATCGAAAGTGCTGGCGGCCAGTCGTGGGTTCGTCAGTTGCCATGTTCAACTGCTCATCCACGCGAGCCTGCTCCGCCTGGAAATCTTGAACAAAACCTGCAACAACACAAGTTGGGTGAACAAAAAAGAACAGGCTGTGAACTCATAAGATCAAGGCAGTCATGCTTACACTCGAGCTGTCTGTTCACGATCTCCATCTCGCCAAGCACATACTCCTCCCGTTGGGTGGGTAAAGCAGGCCTTGCCCTCATCCTTTCCAGCTCGCTTCGGGCACTCGCCAGTTCCTGCTCCTGTTTCGCAAGTCGAGCCTTCATATAACGTATTACCGCGGCATCATTTGACGCCTGAGCTCGAGATCGAGAAGGGGTATGATGCCGCGACGAACTGGATGAAGTGGCGGCTGGCCGTTTCTGTTCCAAGCATCATAAAAGTTTCATGAGAAACTAGTCACAAAGCTCAGACGAGCAACAACATACAGCTTTACAAACAGAATCATAACGAGGAGCATAAATTCATACAAAGGTAGCAAAAGCACATGCATACTCGCATGGTCATAAGTTTAATTACAAGACATCAAAGGCGCGGCTGCCCTACTTCTCAGACATTGACTCTGACCTAGCCCTACTCGCACGAGCGGCGACCTCTTCTGCCCGGCGCTCCATGGTGGCCATAAAAGTTTCAGCCAACTTTGCGGCTGGCTCGTTCAAATGCTTTAGGGACACCAATTTCCCGCCAGGCTTACGAGGGAAAGCAGACAGAGCGGCTTCGAAGTCACCCTCTATCCCATGACCTAAAAGGAGTTTGAGGGTGGTCTCTGAGCCGCGTACCGTCAAAGCGCGAGCAAATTCGTCATAGTCGAAGTTCCCGGGCCCAGGACGTCTGCGAAGCCATCCACAGTCGAAGGAGGTTGGCTGGAGGGGAACACATCCTTGAACACGGCGCCGAGCGTGCTCGTAGATTTGGCGAGTGCGTCCTTGGCTTGGGTAGAGACGACATCCAGGTCGCCGATTGCGCGGTCAAGGGACAAATCGACACTCGGTTGATCTACAGGTGTCGATGCCCCAACAGCTCCTTCAAAAAAGCAGAAGTAACAAAAATGTTACATACTATTCAGTGGCAAAAGAAGTAGGCAAAAAGTGAAAGGCTCGACTCACCGCCTACGTCTCGGGTGAGGCTCGCCAGGCGCTCAGCATAATTCTTCTCGCGCAAAGCGGCGGAGTCCTTGGCATCATCCAAGGCCTTCTTCGACTCCTCGCGCTCCTTGGCGAGTGTCTCTTCTAACTCTTTAACCCGAGATTCAGCGTTTGCCTTGTCACCTGAGATAGATGGGCAGATGTCATTCACAATCGACAAGGCAAAGACTTACAGAAACCCAAGATACTTACGGGTGAGCTGCTCCATAACAGCGCGCAGATTATCCCTCTCCTGTTCAACCTGGACAAATGCTTTACCTGATTCCACCAGGTTGAGGTAGAAGGGCTGCACGCACACGAAACCAACATAAGCTATACACAAATAGGTCCAGAAGGAAGACTCGACAAAAAGACACTTACGTGTTCAATCCAAGGCGCGGGCTTGGCAGCAGAAGTTCCAATTTGCGGAGTCGATGTACTCGCAATATTGGCAGCCTCAATGGAAGTGGTCGTGGCTATTGTTTTCACAACCTCAGCCGCAACAGGAGAGGCTTCAGGCTGATCTGGAGTCGAGGCTCTCACGGTTGGAGGAGTTGGAGGTCGCACAGTCTCGGCACTACAAGTGACCGAAAGGCATACAACATAAGCAAAAGTACATAACTCACAAAAAATATTATAAGTGCAAAAAGGAGCAAACCTGTGCTCTTCTTCATCCTCAGTGTCGAGCTCGTCAAAGTTTGGGCCTCCAAAAGGAAGCTGCCCACTCGACTGAGGAGGAGGGGAGCCGAGCTCAAAGGACTCACGTCCAAGGGAGCAGCTGTGGTCGTAGGAGACGGAGCTGAGTTTCCATCATCCCTCACATCCGATTCCCTCGCGGGTGAGCTCGTGGAAGAAGACAAAACTTGGGCTGCCCGACGCGCTTGCGAAGAGGAACCTCGCTAACATCCTCACTCACGGCAGGCTCCTTGCCTGTGCTTCCTCTACCCCTTCCTCTTCAACCTCTTCTGTGGGTGAAGTGGTAGCCGAAGGTAAAGGCGATTCATCCCCTCCCTTCGCTTCTACTGTCACCTCTGTTTCATAAGTTGGCCCATCTTCGGGAAGAGGAGGAAGAGTGGAGGCAGTCGAGTGGCCCTGCATACAAGATATAGCAGTCGAAAGTCAAAAAGATGCACAGAAGGATAACAAAAACAGAAGATCATATACTCGAAAGATTCACTAACCTCTGCAAAGGCTTTTCAGCCCCATAAGGATCGACTGGGCAGTCGACGTTGCAGGGCTCGCTCTGTTTAGTACTGGTGATGGACCGCACATGTGTCACCAGTTCACTCCTCGACAGCTCCTCCTTGCTCATTCGAGTGGAGTCGAGGGGACCTTCGTACTCCCACATTGGGTGGGCACGAGCGCGGAGTGGCCATACCCGCCTCTTCACAAAGGTGGCAATCAGATGCACACCCGTGATGCTGTTCAGGAGCCCTCCAATTGTCTCCAGCATAGGCGCTGCTTCCGCCACTTCTTCAGTCGAAAGCTCATGGTTCCAGGCTTTCGTCCTAGCGGCTATACCAGCAGTCGAAAATGCTGGGGCCACATTTTGGTCCACTTGCACATAGAACCACCTCTTCCTCCACCCCTGCGCCGAGTCGACTGGCTTCAGGGCGAAGTACCGGGTGTCGCTGCGCACTTGGATCTGCAGGCCTCCGACTGGTAGGTTCGGCCACCTCGGTTGTTTGGCCGGACCATGAAGATGGACTTCCATAATGCCCAACTCGGAGCAACACCCAAAAAACACTCGCACAGCGTGATGAAACACGCAATGTGCAGAATACCGTTCGGGGTGAGATCATGGATCTGCACCCCGTAGGCAAAAAGCAAACCTCGAAAAATCATGGAGGGGGAGCGAGAAACCCCTAGGCAAAAACTCCGCGAAACAGACGCGCTCGTTAGCGCGAGGCTCGGGAAGTACCTCCTTGGGCGAAGGTGCGCGGACGAGGAGTTGGTCGGAAGGTGGCAGCAATCCTTCCTCGGCTGCGCATCCTTCAGGGTGGATTTCATCCAATCCCCATTGGTCTTCTTGAGGTCGACGGCGGCCGCAGATGTGCTAGCCGCAATCTTCTTCCCCTTCTTCGCCGCCGCATCGGGCGCGGCGGCAGCAGTCGAGGCGGAGCGCTTGTTGCCCGCCGCTTTCTTCATCGTCAACGAGCAGGTGGGAGAGCGCGCAAAGCTTTAGCAGGAGCAATGGAGGCAGAGCGCAGGAAGACGATGGAACAGGGGCGGCGCGCAGAGCAAATGGCAGGTAAAAAACAAATGCCAGCGCCGTTCCCCTATTTACCACAAGACAAAAGCAATCACAGCCATTCAGATCCAAATCGTGCGTTACGCACGCAATCTGACCGTACACGTGGCAAACGCGGAGGGCAACCGTCGCCGGCCACTCCGCCCACTACGCACGTAAAAAGAGGAGCCATCATCACGCTTGCGGAAAAAGTGGGCCCGTATAGTCAAATCAAGTCCAAACGGCACCGTCTTCGGTCAGCTCTGCACAAATGGGCCCACCTACGTGTCACGTCCCATCAATCGCAGCATAACGCACGCCACGCGTGTCAGAAATCGCAGTCGAAATAAACGTCATCCCTGACGTCATTGAAGCATCTGTTCAGAAAATACGTTCGAGTATGCTCAACGCATATTGGTCACTCGATTGCCCTGATTAGTTCGGGTGTGACAAAACTTTCTTAAGGCAAAATTGGTCACTCGACCGTTCCTTCGACTAAGTCATATTACTCCCATCGGGAGCATGTTCAAAAAATTCTTCGACTGAAGATGCTTAGGAAATGATTGAGATTATCCTCCATTTACAAGTAATACAGCATAATCTCGGGGGCTACTCCCATCGGGAGCACTGTCGTGCACCCGATAGAATTATGGCACAAATTTCTTCGATTAACATATGCAGAGTTTTTGAGATTATCCTCCATTGCAAACAATAAAGCACAATCTCGGGGGCTACTCCCATCGGGAGCGCTGTCGCGCACCCGATAGCATAACGGCAAATATCAGTCGACAAAGGGCATGACTCGTCCAACAAAGTTCAGAAATCATACTCGAAACATTCCCGAGTTGCGTCAGTCGCAAATACCTCGGATGCTGCACGCATAGTGCAAAGGTAAGACCCGCCGAACTTTCGAGCTGGGCTAAGGACCGTTCCAGCAACGTTAATCCTTACACTTTCCGTGTCAGCAGACATGATGAAAAATCCCGACGGACGCGTTGGGTAAAATTCAAAGTTATACTGCAGATCGACTCAGTAAGACCTCAAGCGGCCTAGTCGAATCTGACCAGTTTGTTCCAGATTCGAGTCCGGGGACTCGAGTTTGATTGAAAGCTAGTAAGGTTTTACCCGAATGAGTAGTTAACCAGTCCCGATCCGTCGAGTGTACTGGGCCTGCTAAGCTATTATCCCTTGATCATCATAAAACACAGTCGATGAGATACTCGACATAGCCAAACGTGTGCTATTCATACAGGAATTCCAAATTATATATACAGAATACAAAGCATATGACGTGCACTTACGAAAGAGTCCATGCCCGATTCTTCGAGTCAGCCAAGTACTCGGGGGCTACTGACATGGGTATACATATCGGGTACCCTATCATGAGGGTACCTGGTGCACGTGACGACTAAGGCCCAATATCGAAGAGCCTACTCGAAGCCCAAGACAAGAGGCCCAAGAAGATGGAGTACCCTCCAAGACTAGACATAGGCATAGTCGGTTTAGGCTTTCCTTATGTGTAAACTAGGTCGGTTACAAACTCCCGAGACCCAGCCTATTTAAAGGCTGGGAGGGGTACCGATCTGGGACCAAGCCATACACGAACCACCAAAGCTCTTGCGAGATCATCAACTCGCCGGAGCTCCCCTGTAATCGCATAATCCACAATCAATACCAGACAAGCAGGAAGTAGGGTCTTTACCTCCACCCGAGGGGCCTGAACCTGGGTAAATCTTTGCCTCTGCTTGTCAGCCGACGAAACTACCAGTACTACCACGTTCTCTCCCCATAATCTCAACCCTAGGTCCTTAACCATGGGATTTGATGAGGGTACACCTCGTCAGCGTCGGTCGCCGCCGGCCGTCGGAGACCACCGCTCCGTTTGGCCCCTTCCCACTTTCTCTACCCTTCTTTCTTTATTCTGTGTTTTCCTCCACCCTGTGCCGGAGCAAGCCAACGAGGAGGTGGCGCCGTGGCCGTGGCCGGATCCTTCGCCGGTCGAGCCCTCGCCTTGCGGTGAGCGTTCCGCCGTCGAATGATCTTGCTGCGGTGCCCTTTTCCCCCATTGGAGGTGATGTTCTTCGTCTGGTGCCCTACTGGTGCGCACCGAATCGAGAGGAACGGCGCGGCCATCACGGCGGCACTCTGTTTCCGGTAAGCCCGAGGCCATTCCGGTGTTCTTCCTTTTCTTTGATTCGATTTTGGGGATGAACTAGGATAGAATCACAATTCTTTTTCCCGTTTTCTTTTTCTAGAAAATTCTAGATCACAAAAAACTTTCTCTACCGAAAATCTAGAACTAGAAACAAGCTCTGATACCAATGTTAATTCAATTAAGATCATCAGACAATTACAGTAGATCTCTTTGTCTGTTAAACCTCAACGTGTATCTGAGAGAGAGAGAGGGATGTATACCTGCTCCTTGGCTCGAGGAGCTCGAGCCGGTGGCCATGGTGGTCGACGGCGTGAGCGTGGATGTGAGTGGGCAGTGGTGGCGGCGGTGGTGCTTCCCGTCGCCCAGCGCAAACCCTAGATCGGATGGGTATGTTGGTGGGGTGTGAGGAGCACGGCGAACCTCGTTGGGCGTGCCTCCTGCCCCCACCTCTATTTATATTGCGCTGGCGACAGGGGCCCACCGACCATTAAGGGTCGGGCGCCCCCGATCAGGGCACTAATCAAGGAGTTGATCGAGCCGTTGGACTCGGTCAATTGAGATCAATCTAACACTCAGATGCCGTCTTTACCCCGGATCAGATCGATTGCGGCCTAGGGCCCCAGATCAGATCGATCGAGATATTTGTATCCTCACGTACGTGATAATCATGAATAGACCAAGCCCTCTAGTTAAGGTTCATGGAATTGCAATGTCCCTGAGCGGTCCCATCCAGAAGCAGGCGAAGGCCGGAGAGGCCAACGCTGCTGCCATCGCGTGCCTCCCGCAAGACCTCCTCGCCAGCATCCTCGTGCGCCTCCCGGCCGGCGACCTCCGCCGCTTCCGCCGCGTGTGCAAGGAGTGGCGCGAGATCATCTCCAGCCATGCCTTCATCGACGATCACAAGGTCCATGGACACGGACCCAGACCCACACCATCGTCTTCTTTCCCGGAAAACCTTACTCGGACAACGGTAGCGGGTTCCTCTTCGACGGCCAGTGGCGAGTCAAGGCCACGTTCTCCGCGCCCCGGTCTGACGAGATTATAGGCCAGTGCCACGGCCTGCTCTGCTTCCTCGACCGCTGCCACCGCAACAGCGCCATCCACATCGTGGAGCCCTTCACCGGCGAGTCACTCGCCCTGCCGCTGGCCCCGCGGACGGATTCGTGGTGGCACGATCACACCGCCTACTGCTTTGGATTCGACCCCAGATCGAGAAGATACAAGATCTTCCACCGGGGCCAGAGGTATAACGTCGAGAAGCAAGATCTGTACGTGTACACGGTCGGAGGAGGCGAGAACTGGAGGAGGGTGCAGGTAGCCGGTGAAAAAGTGTCCGACATGTACTACGGCAACCCTATTTTCGCCGACGGATCGGTGTACTGGTCCGTTTTTAGGGTTATGGGTCGCGCCGCCTGGCTCGCACGCTTCGATCTCGCGACGGAGGAAGTCACGAAGGAAGAGTCAATCCCCTTCCGTACGCCGTTGGCCGTCATGGCGGACTCAGACGCCCGAGTGCGTGTGATGACCCTGACGCTGCCAGACGGGCGGAACCTCGCGTGGCCGCATCCCTTGCAGCGGGATCAACTGTTGCTGAAGGACTCTTGCGACGGTGGCCTATACGCTCACGCCGTTGCGTCGGCGACCAACGATCTGGGTGGCGGGGAGCTGCTGCTCGGAACGATGGAGGAGGACGGGCCGGCCAGCGGCACCGCACGAGGGTTGTTCGTCCCTGTACATGCTAATCAGGAGCAAGCCTCCGTAGCAACACGAACCGGACACAAAAACCGCAGTGTAAGGGTTTTTTGCTATGCCCCGCCGGTCTCTCCGGCTCCTTGGCATACTACTTCGGCAAGCTCTGAAAATATGTGCATGCTTTTAGAGGAAAAACCAAATTCAGTGGATATTAAGAACGCTCCCTGAAGCCGAACACAACCAGAGCAAATTCAGTGGAGAACGTTCCCTGAAGCGAACACAACCAGAAGTTGTCACCTGGCCTAGCAGTTATCATCCACCATCAATATAATATGCGAACAATTGGTAAATTGTTTGCTCCAGATTCTATATTCGGAACGTTGGCTCTATTTTCTAAGAAAGAAACCATGAGCGGTTACTTGTATGATTGGAGAGTAGGTGATTCCATTAATTGTTATACTTGTTTTTCTGAAAAGGGGTGAATCCAGGTATGCACACTATTTATTAGAAAGTTTTACATAGTGAAAAGAATGCATACAAATTTTCACTGAAGCAGCAGAAAATACATGACAACTAATTAACAAAATGTTGCTAGAGCGCCATCCATATTGGTTTAAATATCCTGATTCACTCTCTCCAAAGAAGGGTTGCACCCAGATTATAGAGATGTATGGGTATCCACCACACCGTAGTCGTCCTATGCTGCCACCACCTGCTAATATATCATCGCACAACTGCGCACACACAAGTCTAGCAGGATTTAGCCACGCAACTGGAACCCATGCACACGCAACATGTCGCCAAACAACACCTATAAATGCCCGACATCAACACCGTCTCTGACGCCGAAGGTGTGGCACGTTGCATAAGGCTCTAATTCAGGCATCGAGCAAAGTAGAGCTCCAGTCAACACAAATGAATACCTAATGTTTTGAAGAAGAAAAAAATGCATCATCACTGGAGCAACATCATACCAAATGTTTGTGTGCGTGTGGAGAAGCTTCTTGACGATTTGAATGCAAATTTGATAGTACTTTGATAGCAAATAGTCACTCTCCGGCTCGTCGTCGTTGACAGCAGAAAGCCCGGCGCAGAACCACGGCCACAACCACCACACCTCCGACTCCCCCGACACGGATTTCGACACCTCTGCGGGAACAACCGAACATGCGAGGCGCGGGGAAGAGCAGTTGCAGACTTCAGTGGCACAACGGCGCGATGTCGGGGTTAGGGCAGAGGACAAAGGGGCGGCTGACAGGTTGACGTGGCGGGAATGATAGGCGCGTAGGCCGAGGAGGAAGGCACGACGGGAGACGGAGGCTCGGGGGACAGGGCGGCGATTGGGGTGGTGTGACCGCGTCACCTTTCTGATTGCATCGAGTGATGCTAGTGCATCCCGACGAACAAGTGTACTTCGTTCTTAGTGAAACTATTTTAAACTAGACCAATTTTATAGAAAAATATAGCAATGTGTAATTGTGTGTGACATAAAATTAACATATTATGAAAGTACATTTCAAGATGGACATGAAGATATTAATTTGGTGTCATAGATGTTGTTAAATTGTTTTTACAAAGTTGATCAAACTTAAACTGTTTATAGTTTTTTTATAAAGTTTTAAAGTTGACCAGACAGCACATACATGTTAAGCCTCGCTTGATTCATAGATTTTTAACCGAAAGCGGCCGGCCAAAAATACAGACGTGCCAAGATCCTTCTAAAATTATGGACCAGGTAGCCTAAGTGGCCGGAATATTTCCGGATCGGAAATTTTAGCGACATTCCAATCGCGGTCTAAGTCACATGAAAAAACTGGCAGGACATACACGGGTTAATGTCACGAAACGGTATAAGGGCATCTACAATGGCACGCACACCACAACACAAGACATTTACCTCCTTTTATACCTAAGACTTAAAAGAATCTCCATTTTTCTAAGTAAAACCACATCGATAGCCTAAAATATGCTTCTATCTGGAGGCTACATTTTGTCATTGTCAATCTACTCTGAAGAAAAAAAGAGTTTAGCCAAAAAAAATAGAAAAATATTATATCTAGAGGAAGTAATCCTTTTCTATAGGCAGGCAGAAGAACAACACACGCCGGCGGAGCGGCAGATGACGGGCGCGGCTTGGCTGACTTTGAAGAGCCAAGTCACAGCTACAGTAGCCTGACTTGGGCTGTGCGAGCCGTCAGATCGAAATCGGACAGCCCAGATTGCCACGCACTGTTCACAAAGCACTGTTCATAGAACCCTGTTCGCGGAGCACTGTTCACAGAACACTGTAGAGAACCTCCTGTAGCCCCTGATCTGGATCGTCGGTTCGCGATCCGGTGGCCGAAAATGAACAAAGTCAGCGGGGCACTGTAGCTCGCTGACTTGGCTTCATCAAGTCAGCGAATCCGGAGCGGCAGATGACACCGGATAGCACTACTGATTTTGGTTGTTGGGAGCACAAATTTACTGATCTTTCTTACCAACTGAGTATCATATTCTATTCTGAAACCCGGTGTGATCTACTCCCTCCGTTCCATAATATAATTTTTTTTAGCCATTTTTCATATTCACACACATGTATCTAGACACGGTTTAGTGTATATGTCCACTCATTTTATTTTGAATCTAGACAACATGTGAAACTAATATCTTATATTGTGAAACGGATGGAATATTTGCATATATTAGCACATGTGGTAGATCGCGTTTTGCACAAGCTACTCCCAAAACTTACATTGCGTCTTTTGCAAGAGTAAATCAAGTTTTGCACGAGTAAGAAACACTATACACTTCTCACCGAGTTTAGTTATTAAACACGTCTAAATCCCATCCGAAATTTTGACTGAAAATCAAATACGTGCATTTATTATACTAGAAAGAAATACACACATAAATGAATTTTTTTGCGGATTTGCTAATTCTCAGTCGACTGAGAATTAGTTAATTCTCAGTCGACGTGAGAACCGTTCGATGTCGATCCAGATTCGTGCTTGCAGAACCAGCTTTTCGATCAGATGTCGCACGATTAGTGCATGTCTCGTCTGGCGTTCTCCTGTGGGCCGTGTTGTTTTCTTGTTGGGCCAATTAATTCACCCAGTGCGGATCAGCCTTTTATCTTTTTGGGCCTTTTTTATCACAAAGTCACTCTGTACATTTCTCCACAAAAAAAATGTCAATCTGTACAAAAGAATTAGTAGCACCGCAGTATGTCTTTAACTACTTGAGTATTTCTGTTTCTGTACGATTCACGGCTTGGTGTATGTCCATCTTGTGCCTTTTGCTGTGTTGTCCTATTTTGTGTGGTTTTGTTAATTTTTGGTAGATAAATAATTAAATAAGACCACAATCGACTCTTCAATTGTTAGACCGCGTCGTGATTTGTGCTAATTCCGAAGGTTACAACCAAGATTTTCCATTTTAAAGTGAGTTGCAGCTGAGTTTTCCTGAATTAGCTTAGGGCTCAGTCATGTTCCTGTCCGTCGGATCAGGTTTTGCATCGCGATGTGTGCTGTGGTGGTTTTGGCCCGGCTGTGCATCGTGTCTTGTTATCTGGGCTGGGCTGTCGTTTTTTTTTCTGTGGAGATTCGAATCAACTATTAATGGGTGGGCTAGAGATATCTACTGGCGGTTTGGCCCGGTTTGTGCAGCGTGTCTGTTATTTTGGGTTGGGCTGTCTTTTTTTTTTTCCGTAGAGGTTCGAATCATTGGGTTGGGCTAGAGAGAGCTTCTGGGGTTTGGGCTCGGTAATTTTTTTTCGCAGAAGGGTTTATTTTATGTGGGTTATAGAGAGCTACTGGGTGGGCTTGATACTGCGGTCTGAATTTTTTTTCCTATACGTTTTTCTTTAATATCTACACTAGTTAGTGTGTAGGGGGGTGGAACCAACGTGCTATATCCACGTTGTTTTGTTCGGATAGGATGATTTTAATTTGTGTGGACTTATTATGTGTGTTTGGTGATTTTGTCTCTTTTTTGTCCTTTTTGTTGTCTCTTTATACGATTTTTGATTTTTGATTCATCTTGATTTTGAGATTGATTGACATTATGAAGCAATTAGTTAACCAATTTTTTTTCATGCGTTTGTGTATATTTGTTTTTAATTTTAACTGTTAATTTTTATGTTGGATCTTTGTTTGGAAGCCAGTTTGAGTATATTTTTTAATTTTGTTTGGAACCCAAACTTGCCATTTGAGTTTTAATTATTTTTTATGTTTTTTTGTTGTGGGGAATCTAGTTCAACTGCGCTTGCAACCGATGTTATTTTGAGACGTGCCAGTCGCACATTTTATTTTAGTTTTGTTTTTTATGTTTTTAGGTTTTAATTTTAATTTGCAAGTGCAGTTACAAATGAGTTTTAATTTTGCTTATTGATTTTAATATTTTTTTGTTGGAAGCTAGTCGCAACTCCGCTTGCAACCGAGTTTTTAATTTTTTTTGTGTTTATTTTTTCTTTATTGAACTTTATATGTTTTTGTTTGCAAGCCAGTTGGAACTGCGTTTGCAACTAAGTTTTCCCCTGAAACATGACAGTTGCAACTGTATTTTTAATTACTATTTTTTGTTAAATTTTATTTTATTTTATTTTATTTAACATTTTTTTGTTTTTTTTTGTTGTAAGTCAGTTGCAACTGCGATTGCAATTGAGTTTTTTTGACGATATAAACCAGTTGCAACTGCTTTTTAATTACTATTTTTTTGAATTTACTTTTATTTTATGTTTATTTAACATTTTTTTGTTTTTGTTTTGTTTGTTATAAGCCAGCTGCAACTTCGATTGCAACTGAGTTTTTTTGACGACATAAACCAGTTGCAACTGCACTTGCAACTGAGCTTTTCCCTTTGACAGGCCAGTTGCAACTGCGCTTGCAACTGAGTTTTCTTTGAGGCAGGCCAGTTGCAACTGCGCTTGCAACTGAGTTTTCTCTGAGGCAGGTCAGTTGCAACTGCGCTTGCAATTGAATTTTTAATTACTTTTTTTGTTAAATTTCCTTTTATTTAACATTTTTTGTTTTGTTTGTTGTAAGTCAGTTGCAACTGCGATTGCAACTGAGTTTTTTTTACGATATAAACCAGTTGCAACTGCACTTGCAACTAAGTTTTTCCCTTAGACAGACCAGTTGCAACTGCGCTTGCAATTGAGTTTTTTGCAGAGACAAGCCAGTTGCAACTGTGGTTGCAACTGAGTTTTTAATTATTTTTTTTGTTAAATTTCCTTTTATTTTATTTTTATTTAACATTTTGTTTTGTTTTGTTTGTTGCAACTACACTTGCAACTGACATTTTCCCGAGTAAAGAATTCAGTTGCAACTGCGCTTGCAACTGAGTGTTTTTGAGCCAGTTGCAACTACACTTGAAACTGAGATTTTTCGAGTAAAAAATCCAGTTGCAACTTCAATTGCAACTGAGTTTTTTTAGCCAGTTGCAACTACACTTGAAACTCTGATTTCCCGAGTTTGGTAGCTAGTTTCAATTGAGATCCATTCATTTTTTTTGTTTTATGTTTTTTTATATTTTTTATTTACTATTTAATTTTTCATATTTTTTTTGTCTGGAAGCTAGTTGCAACTGCAGTTGCAACTGATTTTTTTTATCCAGTTGCAACTCCACTTGCAACTGAGATTTCTGATTCTAGAATCCTTCTTTTTTCATAACTGCAGTTGCAACTACACTTGCAACTGACATTTTCCCGAGTACAGAATCCAGTTGCAACTGCATTTGCAACTGAGCCTTTTTTGAGCCACTTGCAACTACACTTGAAACTGAAATTATTCGAGTCCAGAATCCAGTTGCAACTTATTTTTTCTGAGCCAGTTGCAACTAGACTTGAAACTGAGATTTCCAGATTTTGGTAGCTAGTTTCAATTGACATATATATTCATTTTTTGTTTATGTTTTTCTTTATTTTTTATTTTATTTTCTATTTAATTTTGTTTGTCTGGAAGCCAGTTGCAATTCATTTGCAACTGAGTTTTTTTATCCAGTTGCAACTCCACTTGCAACTGAGATTTCCTGAGTCTAGAATCTTTTTTTTTTTGCAACTGCGGTTGCAACTACACTTGCAACTGACATTTTCCTGAATATAGAATGCAGTTGCAACTCACTTGCAACTGAGTTTTTTTAGCTACTTGCAACTACACTTGAAACTGAGATTTCCTGAGTTTGGTAGCTAGTTTCAAGGTTTTTTAATGTTTTCTTTTAAATTTTTTGTCCAAAGGTTTGGCAAATTAACGATGACCATCGGAGAGATTATTTTTGGCCCCGTATCAACATAGTCGAATACGGGCGACCTCTCGGCGAGGCACGGGGTCTGCGAGACGACGGTGGCCGGCCTCTATTCTTTTTGTTTTATCTTATTTTTTCTTATCATTATAATTCCCATTTCCTTTACTAATTTTCTAGATTTATTTTCCAGATGCGAACCCGGTTGCAATGGATTTATTTTCCAGATGCAAGTCAAGTTGCAACGGCGATTTGGTAACATAAAATATAGTTTTATTTTTTATTCTTTTTTCTAATGTAAATCGTGTTCTGATGTTGAGTACAATAGCTTTCGTCATTTGTTACACCAAATTTTTTTGAGGGATTTGTTACACCAAATAAAACTAAAACTACTACTACCAAATACTATTCTCTTTTATTTATTTATTTATTTATTATTTATACCAAATAAAACTATGAAACTTGGCCATAGTGGTTCAAAAAAAAAGCTAGGCCGCCCAAACAACCAGCTAGGCCAAAAAAAAGACCACACTCTTTCAGTGCATCACAAACTACGTACGTGAGCCATTTTCCAGTAAAAAAACTGCTACGTGGGCCTGTGGTGGGCCGAATAGAGCAAAGGTACCTGGACGAAGCCATGAGTAGCTAGACCGGGCTGTACGCTCCAAAAAAAAATGCTAGACCAGGCTCGACGTTGATCAGTACGAGCATGCGACTATGCGAACGAACGAGGTCAGCACACGCATCACATGAGCCTGACGTCAGCTGACTGAGAATTAGCTTAATTCTCAGTCAGCTGAGCCTTAGACGGACCCATTTTTTTGTGTGTGTGCGCTAGAAGCAACGGCAACAGCCTACCTACCGCTGGCTCTCACTCAATCTTCTTCTTCTCCCCAGAGTGAGCCTCGACGGCCTCCCGCCACCGACAGTACACAGCTTCTCCCTCCCTCCCCCGGTCGGCACGTGCGGTTGCCACTTTGCTTTCATCCCTCACCCCCCCCCCCCCCCCCCCCCCCCCGCGCCGATTTCACCTTCTCACCTCCCCTCTCCTACCACCAGATCTCCCCCACCAGCCACCGCATTCCCAAGATCCGAACCACCACCAGTCACCAGCAAGCTAGCGGATCAGCAACCAAGATCCAGATCGATCCGAGCTCGCCGGACCTTCCCTTCCCCGTAGGATTAGAACAACAGCAACGAGAGGATGAAGCGGAAGACGCGGAACAAGATCGTGCTGACGGTGGCTCTGCTGGCGGCGGCGGCGGTGCTGATCGGGGGCACGCTGGCGCTGATCCTGACTGCGGGGACGTGGCGGGTGAAGCTCAAGGAGTCGCAGGAGAAGGTGTGCGACAAGGGCTGGGAGTGCTCCGGGAGCAAGTACTGCTGCAACCAGACCATCACCGACTTCTTCAAGGTCTACCAGTTCGAGAACCTCTTCTCCAAGCGCAACTACCCCGTCGCCAAGGCCGTCGGCTTCTGGGACTACCAGGCCTTCATCACCGCCGCCGCCATGTTCGAGAACCAGGGTTTCTGCACCACCGGCGGGTTCGAGATGCAGATGAAGGAGCTCTGCGCCTTCCTCGGCCACGTCGGCGCCAAGACATCATGTAAGCTTTGCTCTTCTTCTTCTACTTCTCCGATGACGCAGATGATGATTTTCTGGTTGCTCTGCTTCCCTCTGCTTCGATTCGAACCTAGAATTGAGCCGTGTCCTTGCATTGCAGGTGGATTCGGCGTGGCCACCGGTGGTCCGTTGGCGTGGGGGCTCTGTTACAACCACGAGCTGGCCCCGACCAGGGCTACTGCGACGACTCCTACACGCAGTTCCCCTGCGTCAAGGGCGTCGAGTACTACGGCCGCGGCGCAATCCCCGTCTACTGGTAAGCCGAATGCACACGCACGCACACCCACCCGTCAGTTGCGATGTCTGAATTGATCCGTCAGAGTAGAAAACAAGATGGGTACCAAGTAGTATCAAGTTAACTGATCGATGTGGTTTTCTTTGATGTGCCGACCGATCAGGAACTACAACTACGGCGCCGCCGGCGATGGCATCAAGCAGGACCTGCTGAGCCACCCGGAGTACCTGGAGCAGAATGCGACGCTGGCGTTCGCGGCGGCCATGTGGCGGTGGATGACGCCGATCAAGAAGAAGCAGCCGTCGGCGCACGAGGCCTTCGTGGGCACCTGGAAGCCCACCAAGAACGACACGGCCAGCAAGAGGTTCCCGGGCCTGGGCGCCACCATGAACCTCCTCTACGGCGAGTCCATGTGCGGCAGGGGGTTCATCGACCCCATGAACGTCATCATCTCGCACTACCAGTACTACCTCGACCTCATGGGTTTCGGCCGTGAGAGGTCCGGCGACAACCTCGACTGCGCGGAGCAGGCCCCCTTCAACCCCGCCCCCAAGAAGGACGACGAGCAGAAGCCGACAGGCGGCCAGCAGCCATCGGGCTAGCATGGATCATCGGATGCCGTATGCATTTTCTTGCCTTATCACTGCCATTGCCTGCTCCCTGAGCTATGCTGCGTTGCCGATTCTTCAGTGTGAGCTTTGGTGACATTTTGAGTAGCTGATCTCAGGAATGTATGTATGTACTACTGTGAATGGGAACTGTTGTGTGTACCTGAGCTGTCCATTTTCTTTTGTTGACATGTGTTTACAGAGGAGAACTCAAACTGAACATACCACGACTTTGATCAACTTTCTCTATATTTTGTACTGAAAATATATTCATTTCACCGTATGCATCAGTACAATTCCCAGACAAGTGCTCTTTGGTAATATATTTCACCAGTTGACTTGAGTAAGGTGTTGCTTGACTGAGCTATTCCTCAAGTGCAACCATTAGGATTTGGGGCACATAATCCAACATAAGAAAGGGCTACGAGAGCATCTCAAGCGAGGCCCCAAATCCGCCCCCTAAACGTCCGGACGGCTGCCCGCGGATATCCTAAAAAATGACCTCCTACAACCATGGCCCCTAAATATCACCTCAAACTGTGGGGACCTTGCATGTGATTGATGGAATAGGAGAGAAATAATTAAAGAAGGATAAAAGAAAGAAAAAGTAGGTTCAACAGTGTGCATGCGGACACGCCCGGACGCCCCCAAACTCACCCCATATGTGCGGAGGGTTTGGGGTGTGCGGACGCGCCCGGACCGAAATAAACCGGCTTGGGGGCCTCGCTTGGAGATGCTCTGAGAACAGGCTTTGGTTTTGACATAAGTCTAGATGTTCTGCTACAGAATCGTTATGTTTTTGTATGTGTCCAAAGAAGATACCTTTTTGCCAACTTTATTTCATGCTACATGGGCTTAACAAAAATTGTTAAGATCATATTGATGTTCATGTGTAAAAAGACATGGATCATTCACACCCCAAACGCAGGAGCATCATGAGCTCAAGGAATATTATGGCACAACTGCTGCTACTAGTAGTGACATGGCATGGATAAGAGAATATTTCGACTGAACACAGAACATAACTATTTCCCTACCGCATCTCTGCATCTTACAAAGTTAAAAGATAAAATAAAGGGCTTCTAATCTTACACCAAACAGGTTTCCTACATAAGCACGTAGTAGTAGTAAACATTACATCATCCTTGAAGAGTTCGACAGGGCTCTCCAATACAACATTCGTCAACTTACTGTCCCAAATCGCCATGATTTGGGCCAACCTCTAGCAGTCATAGTACATTATAAGGCCGTCATGGCCTCACATTACAGGAAAACTGGCTCCCCCAGAAACCGGAAGGCGGATAAGTAGATAGGGAATGATAAGATCATCCATGGGGAGCACAGGGTACGAGTTGAGCTGCAGCTTTCAGGTGGTAGAAGCATCTCCATTCTGAGCATTCTCTAACTTGACTGCCAGTCCATCAGACACATGGTTAGGACTCGCCTCTCCTGGCGGAGAGCTTTCTGCTTTCGGCTTCTGGACAAGTTCCGCCTCTGCTGATCCAAGTGGCTCATCAGCGTGTTCACTTGCCTGGCCCTCGTGTGCTAGAGGAGCAGCCCAGGATATGGGGGCAGCTGAAAGAAAAACATACAAGGTGAGATGGGCCAAGTGGTGGTGAGTACAGTTCATTTGAATAGATAGACATGCTGCTATACAGATGTAGATCCACTTGACAGCACAGGTATTTTGCTACAAACTGGTCGCATAAGTTACCAAGACGGATTGCTATGGCCACAATATCACTGAAACAGAAAGTACAGTCTGATAGCAAATTAGTCTTGAAAAGCAACTGTTGCAAACTTACAATTCATCATAAAACAGCTACAAATGTCGTGAACCAATTGTTGAAGGAGCTATAGGTAGCAAGCAGTATGGTTCAACTAGTGTCTAGGCTATAGACCATGGGTACTCGTGGAACACTATAGTAACCAATACTCCCGCCGTTCCCTTTTACCTTGCACATAAAGTTTTTCTCTTTTTCCCAAATTAGCTTGCATATTGCCGTTTTATCACTGGGCCAATGCATGCAAGCCACTTAAAATCAGCGTGAGGCGGAGCATGCGGCAACATGAGCATGGAGAGCAAAGAAATTTAAAACCAACTTATGCGCCTGATACATGCAATTAACACCGTTGAGGGGTAATAAAATCATCCAGGCATAATTCCAATCAGCACTCTTGAAGGCTTCCTTGGTATGCTCAACTTATCTAAAGCGCAACTTAATATGGAAAGGATGGAGTACATCTCATCAAGTAGATTAAAGGAAAATCGTTTGTTCTTGAGTTATAGTTGAACAACTTAATTCATGATTCCATCAGAAACCCCAGATAGTATTAGTTGATCATGCTTTTAAAATTCATATGAGTTCACACCGTACACACCTTCCACTGTTTGTAGAGGCTTCGGCATTGCTTCATCACTTGGTATCTTAGGACGCTTTTTGACATAGTTCTGCCGCAGAGGTCTAGGAATTTGGAAGGAAAACTGAGCTAATGTTACACCCTGCGCACCATAATCTGGATTCTCAGAGAGGAACCTGCAAGGTATGGCACTGAGAGTTTAAAACATATACAAATGAGTCACAAGTAGCAATTTTAGAAACAAAAAGAGAGGCAGTACATATAGTACGGAATTGCCCATGTCCCAATGGTGTTAGCTACAAACCCCCTTATCCACCGTTGGATAAGAGGGAGGTTTTTCATCCGGTGCCCTTTGGTAGTGCTTACCTTAAAGCTGCAAAAGTTTCATGGGCAGGCACAAACACGCGCATACACATGAGTTGAGTTGCGAGCTTTTCCACAATGTTGCATGGCAAACGATTCCTTTTTTTTACACCATGCAATCACTGGTGATTTCAGACTGTCCGCACACACATATTTGAATTTTTTTAGTATCTAGGGATCCCACCAGTCCACTAATATAGTGTAATATGGATTCCATTACTGTATGTTCGTACGACGCGTATAAGAGAGATCACATTACTATGCATTCGTAAAATGCCTATAAAAAGGATCCCATTACTATTGAGTTCGCATGACCCTATAAAAGAGACCTCTCAAAGCACACAATGTAAATATATCTAAATCTCCAAACAGATTAATGACGCTTGTGAGTGTACCTTCCCACATAGGTAGCAATCCGTCTCTAATTTATTTTGGAATACTATTTATGAAAAATGATTATGTACTGTTGGAAGTACATACTCCGACTCCTATATACCACTTATACACATGTGCGTTATACTTCTTTATCAATATGAATTAAAAAGAATCCCATTACTATGAGTTCGCACGACGCCTATAAGAGAGACCTGTCAAAGCACACAATGTGAATAGACCTAAATCTCCAAACAGATTAATTACGCTTGTGAGTGTACCTTCCCACATACTAGTAGGTAGCAATCCATCTCTAATTTATTTTGGAATGCTATTTATGAAAAATGATTCTGTACTGTTGGAAGTACATACTCCGACTCCTATATACCACTTATACACATGTGTGTTATACTTCTTCAATATGAATTTACTTCATTAGTAAGTACTTCCAAGCAAGTCATGTGAAATTAATTGCAATCTCCAGTTATAAGAACTGGAGAAGAAAGCAGCATAAGTGGTGTGAAATTAATTTGCAGTGCAAGTGAAGCATCAAGATGTTGTAACTTCGCCTAAAATTTTGAGGAGCTCAATAACAGATAAAGAATGGTGCTGAAGGGAAAAATTGAGTAAATGTGCATTACATACCGATCAACTTCAACCAGTGACCTCAGTTTCCTCCCAGCAGGAGAAGTATAGTACCTGACCCAAGATAAAGAGAATTTGATCATTTCAGCAACAGTAGCAAGGAATGTAGATGTTCATATTACAACATGTGAAATGTTACTTTTTTAGGAGGATATACATTGTCTTTAATTTACAACGCTGTTAAAAATGAAAGTCCAAAAATTTACACATTAATCAAGAGAAGAGAAAATCCACATACTTATTTTGGTGGGTCCAAAATTATAACCGTATAGATTTATAATAGTTTGTTTGTGCACTACTTATCATTTGCTAAATTCGGCAGAAGGTAGATAGTTTCATTTACCACTCATATATATCATCTCAGAGCATAAGAATCTGATATTGTTACATTACAAACGTGTTAAATTGAATGGGCATGGAATCCTGTTCTGAAACAACATGAAATGTCCGTTAACTAAGACATTTCATATTACTTTTGGTGATGAGAACTAAGTGGGTCTTTCCCCTTATTTTACGCTGTTCAAACCTTCCGTTGCCCAATTCCTATCTGCATCATATATGACTCCAATCAACAGTTGTTTTTGCTGATGCTGCCGGATCGACTGAAGTTATTGGTCTCTCTTTTCAATGATTGATCACAATGACTACATCGAAAACTTTGCTAAAAAAAAGATGTCTACACAGCAAAACTCCATCATGGAAGCGTTGAACTGATAAGCATCAGCATAAACTACTATCTCCTTTCACATAATTGCTTCAGAATACAGCAAACACTGCACAAGAGAGCACGGAAACCTAGACTGGCCATGCAAATGCACTATTAGCCAAGTGGCGAACCACAAGGGGCAGGCAAAACTTCTAGAAATGGCCAAAACTACACGTACATGTGTTAGAAACCAAGCGTTGGTGGGCTGCGGCAGCGTCAACCTGCACACCTGAGCCGGAATTAATTCTGCACCATGAATTCACTTGGTCTGGTTGTCTTCTTACAACAATGCCAACGGGTGCTAGTATCCGGTTGGTCGACGGATTTTTAAGTGCGCGTGCTATGGTTTACTGATGCAGAAAATCATTACTCCACGGCTCTACATGGACAAGACTAATTACTTCCACCATCAAGAACAACGACAAGAAGTCGATTACAAAAACATGTCAAGGATAAATGTTATCCCTTGCTAGAATTATCTTTCCTCAGTTAATTGAAGCAACAAGAAAAAGTGGGATGGGCTTTTTATACAAGTTCTGCATCCTCCAAGATGCCAAGTGCAACTAAGCAACTAGTGATTGCAATCTAGCACAAACTAGGCACCCATTCTACAATAGTCTAACATCTTGATATGGAGAAGTCCCCCACACTTCCCTGAAGTTCAGGGGGGCAACCTGGACAGTTGACATACGTCGCACCAGGCGCAAGGGTAACTAAGAAACTAGTTTTCCAGTTAGCAATGCACTCAGATACCATGGTATCAAGTGATCACCGTTGCAGACAAGTAACATAATATGTTTTAAGGGGGTCAATGGTAGTTTTTATATTCACGATTTCAACTCTTCGTAACTGAGACATACAGAGAATTGATTTATACATGCAACACAGATAAGGTGTGGTGTAGTAATAAATACGTTTTTTTAAAGAAAATATGCTAATAACTTGTTATGAAGGAAACCATTAATTGTAAAACTGCTATAAAACACAAACAAACTGTGACAGTTGATGTGAGAAAAAGTGAAACTAGTGGAGGCGATGTGCAGGTTAATTGGCCGATTTTCTGTTATTTCCATGTTCATCAAAAACTGATTTCAACATTTGAAGGTAAGGCAGTAGACAGCAAAAAATGAAATTCATATCCTTGCAGAAATAGCCTGACAAAAAGCAAATAGGCAGTGGAAGAAAAGCATCACTCACACATCAGCAAATTTGGTGCCTCCTTCACCTCTTATTCTAATCTGCCTTTCCCATCCAGCAGGGGCTTGTGCAATATTGGGTTTGTCGATAGCCCAGAGTCTGCTTCCATCCTGAGATATATCTTCTGGATCGTCGCATGTTACATCAGGTCTCCACTCACGTGCTCGTTCGCAATCAAAAGGTTCCTGTATAATATGCTCGCGTATCTCTTCATACTTCTCTTTTGTTGGAATAAGTCTCCATTTGAAACACTTTGCGCACTGGATAGTGAATGCCCCAATACATGGCGATCCACGATAGTTAGGACCAATCGAATTCTGCAAAGATGGGGAATTGTCTTCTCCAAATTCATCTTGCCCTTTATCTAGTGTTTCAGACTGAAACTCGTCGTTCTCAAACTGGTGCCCATCCGTACCAGACAATGTAGTCCGGCTCTTCTTCAATGGTTGAGGAGATTTAGAACTGTCCATAGGTTCTGCAAATAATTTTTTGCGCCAACTTCCAAATTATTAGGACCTAGATACCTGCAGTTGGTATCTGTAATCATTAAAACCTGTTACAAATATGGTGTTGAACATGCATATTTCAAGAAAGCAAATGCCTAGCTCTGATAGATATCAACAAAGTGGCTCAAATTAACTGCACGGTGAAGCTAAACAAAATGAACTCTTTGTCTTCCAACAATTATCTTAAACAGTGTCCAACTATTGTGTGGAAATATCAGGATTAACAACAAAACCCTCCCATGTAGATACTTATCAAGTACTCCCTCCGTTCCAAATTAGATGATTTCCATTTGTCCACATGTGCATGTATCTAGACATGTTACAAGTATAGATACATCCACTTTTAGACAAATGGAAGTCATCTAATTTGGAACAGAGGGAGTAACTCTTAACATAGATGAAATATTACAAATTTACAATCACTGAATCACTGTGCAAATGCATGCACAGCCTTTGACTAGTGCAAACAATAGACTGAATAAAGAGAATGTTGCATATGATCTTATATAATTTCTTCAGTAATAAAGTAGAAACATACAAAACTGACACAGCTGGACTTGTTCTGAATCCACACAAATTTAGAATGGATAACGGAGCAAGACATGCATCATAAATGATCTTTTAGTAACCGATACAATTTTTCCGGCGCCAATGCTAAACCCAGTTTGATTATTTATAGAATATTACCCGCAAAAAAAAGATTATTTATTCAATAATGTGACTTCACAAGAACAATATGTAATACAACTGTTATTACTACGCATTCTATTCAAAACCAGATTGCTAAAGGAGAAGAGTATCACTATCCAGGTAGAGAGTTCGAAAGTCAGGAAAGTAGAGGCAAATGTTGAAGTAGATGGTTGCTGAGCGAATCATGTATATTAAACAATGAATGGGAAAGGAATCGACTAAATACTTATGTGGAATTTTGAGGAACGTGGTTGGGAAGTGCATGTATGGCTGTAAATGAGAAAAGAATAGACGATTCAAAGAGACCTGCCCCATGGAGTAGGTCGACTGTGATACCAGCCCTAGGGCTTTCAATTTACAGCATTGTTTAGTCGCCAGTTCTATAAATAGTGGATTCATAAAAGCATTCATCCTTTTGCCAGTCATATTTGTGGTAGACAATTTAACAATGTGGCCTGCTTAAGTGAAATGACTAGGTTAGAACACACATGCAGCACTCATGGCAATTTGATTTTATATTGCTTCGTAACTCGTAAGTAGCCAAGGTTATAAAAAGCGCGCCTTGCTTAAGCTAGCTTAGGTTCTGAGTGGAGTCAAAATGCCCGCTTTAATCCTTCAGAGAAGGGAAAAGCGGAGGCAAAACGCTCAATCAGCGTCTAGCACTTATTAAAAGTTTGTATGTAGCTAGAGCTATTGTGGAGATGACAAAATATTTATGGTGCAGGCTTCTATCCGGTTTATGTGAGCTTAAGCTTCACAATGTATATAGCTTCTTTTAATAGGTTGAAGAAGAACACTCATAATTCACCTGCGGCAAGCTGAATGTTCCTCGGCACTCTACAGTGGTCGAATTTGTGTGTTAGACACAATAAGCAGATCCCGCATCAGCCAGGGGCGGATCTAGATGGCGTACCGGCCGCAGCAGCCGAGGAAATTTGTGTGCTAGCATGCAGATCTCCGCATCAGCCAGGGGCGGATCTAGGTTGTGCACCGGCACATCCAGAAGTCGCCGTGTGAATGTCAGTGGCAATTAAGGGGATCACTGGATACCTAGAAACCCTACGGCTCGCGATGTCCCGACGAGGAATACCGCGAACGCCCATGGCTCGCGATATCCGGCGAGGAAGAACGGGGACGGGGGGCGGTATTGAGGCGTCGGCGGTGGCGCTAAGGTGAGGCGCGGCGGCAGCTGTAGGGCACGATGCTAGACTACGCGAGAGGTTTTGAGCCGAATTGGTTAGGTCAGGGGACTCGGGAGGGAGCAGAGAGAGATAAAGGCACGGGAAAGAGGAGTACCGGTGTGGATTCGAGAGCTCCGGTGGTGGTCGCCGCCACCGGCGGCGCGTGGGTTGGGGATAGAGGCTGACTTGCCTTCTCCGCCTGCGTCACGCACTGACGCCCGATCGGTCTGAAACTGAGCACGCGTCCTGGTCTAAAGGAGAGAAAAATCTAGTTTTCTTTTTCTTTTTTTTAGATTGAAAAATCGAGGTGAGCCAAGTGAAGAAAGAGAGAAGAGAAAAAAAAGGTCTTTAAGGTGAAAATCATGCTATTTTGAGATTCAAATCGATTTGTAGCGGTACAGTATTAGGGTTTGAAACTTTGAATAGTAGGTGCCTCCGACTAGATGATCGTCATTTGTGGATTATGTGAGCAGTTGTAAATGTAGAAGAACTGATCTCCTAGATGATAATGTTGTCGGTGTATGTGCTTCATTGTTGAGTATCACGAATGACACCTAAGCAATGTAAGGCGACGCCCACGTGAGAGATGTATGGATGTTGCGCAAGTGTTAGGCCTTCGGGAACCGCCATTACTTCGAGGGTAGTAGGGTCGACGATACCTTCAATGATAAGAACCAAAGCACGTATGCAATTTTCAACGGTACCTGGACAAACGACATCTCTTATTTGAAGTCATGGACCTCTTAAGTAATCATTAATGAAATGGAAAATGCTCATAGGATTCTATAAAATCTCGCCGTGAATTGTGAATTGCTTTTTTGACGTGATGTTCAAATTACCCTCAAGGCATGGCAACTATCTTGGAGAAGTCTTCATGTCATAATGACTCCATGAAAAAGAAGAGTCATGCCATCACGTCTTCACAGTTACTCCCTCCGTTCCAATTTAATTGACTTGCTATCCACCACATGTGGATGTATCTAGACATGTAACATGTCTAGATACATCCATATTTGCTGGATAGCAAGTCAATTAAATTGGAACGGAGGAGTATTTGTTAATTGCAAGATAATTGATGATCTCACCTTCAATCAAGACCCACACACACCTCGACTAGACGACCTCCCTTCACATGCAATTAAGAAAAAGCAGCACCAAAGTTAACTTTCTTGCATGTCGTGTCGGCGTGGACGTCCACTGCACGGTCTTCTTCGTACCGACCTAAACAAGTCGTGGATCTCTTAAGTAAAATCATTAATGAAACGGAAAGTGCTCACTGAATTCTATAAAAGTCTCACCGTGAATCATGAATTGCTTTACGTACAGTTAAAATTGTCCCCAAGGCGTGAGAACTGTATTGGAGAAGTTTTCATGTGATAATGACTCCATGCTAAAGAAGAGTTATGCCTTCACGACTTCATAATTATTTGTTGCAAGGTAATCGATGATCTCACATTCAATCAAGACCCACACACACCTCAACATGTTGCACTCTAGAACATAGTGCCTCAAAGGAATCACATCTTTCCATGAAAAAATGGGCATGGTGATGAAGAATACATACTACGTCAACCAGAACACTAAGCAATGAAACATATTGATTCACAAATCGTCAAAGGAATAAAAATATATATTTACAAAACTTCGTCTTCCACTTATTGGTCCAGTATTTCTCTTCCTAGGATTATCTACGACACTCCGCCCCCCCCCCCCCCCCCCCCCCCCCCCCCATCAAGCCAATTTTACCATACCTTGTAATCCAAACAATCATCATGTAAGTTTATCCTATGGAATGACCCTCAAATTCTCGTATCGCCATGCTCAGTAGTTGTTATGATGAATTGTCGAAGTGGAATAGTGTTGATGCCTCCACATTTGTGAGCGGTAATTTTCCATGAATGCCACGGTGTCCCAAGAACATGTTTTTTGGTCTATTAGTTCGCTCACATACGTTGTAGGGTTTACTAACATAGCCACGAAGGGTCGCAAACCTTCGGATATGGGAATCAGTTATCCCTCTAGATGGTAGTTTATTATCTCAAGTCAATCCCTGCCCAGGGTCTATTCATGAATATCCATAACAACAGTGATGGATCGCCAAACTTTGAAGGACATCGGCCCAATTATGCGTTGAAAATGTCCCTACCCGAGAAATAAATAACTTCCATGATATGTGCCCTTAGTGTTCCTGGATTCTACAGCATATCAAACATGTTGAGTCGCCGTCAAGTGAAACAACTTCATATCGCAAAACCTAAGACCGAGCAAATTTTGGTTGCATCATCACTTCCAACAAGACCCTTCAGCCTTTTACTTCCCCGCTACAAAATTCGAACAAGGGTATGGATATGATCCCATAATCACGACGATGAATCGTAAAACATGAATTAGAGTAAGTAGGGATTACTTATGCTATTGAGTTGACCCACATTGCCTTCCCACCAGATTCTAGGATGTACTCCATCCCAAGATAAGACTCAGGTGCTCGGTCAGGAAGCATGACACACACCTAGCCGGGAAACTAGTTGGGCCCCGTCACTCAGGATCAACCGAATGCCACGAGGCTATTTTACCCTAGTAACGACTCACCGTTATGGCGTTTCTTCCTCAAGAGGTAAATGTCACTCGGCTTAATTACTATCTCTACCTTCCAAGAATTCCATGTACCCTTCGCATTTTACTCACAACCCAATTAGGACAGTGTCGGGTGAGGTCTGCTCGAGAAACAAACGCATTCGGCTCAAACGATAAGTTTTGCAACAAAATCACTGGTGATTTAGCGGCCACTGAGGAGTATATGAAAAACTTAAATACAAGGTGACATGGGCCACGGAACCAAAAGCGTGGGCCCTATGAAGCCTAGACTCCTCCGTCAACCCGAATATGGACTGAACATGGTGAGGCCCATGTTACCAGGATGACCATACCTTGATGCCCAGCTGCCATGGCGTAGGCACCGTTGCACGAAGCACAAGAGACAACCATGTCGTACCTAGCAAAATGGCTAGTTCGTGGCCTTAACGACATGCATGATCTTATAATTAAGGCGAACCCTCTATAAGTCATATTCTCAGCACAATCTCTCATATGGAGCAAAATATTCACTAAATCAAAACCATCACAAAATGAGCTGAGATGTTACCTATTTTCATCCAAGGGCAAAAACATGCATACAAGATTGTGTCCTGGGTAACCTAACGATCAAATCCTTAGCCTCGTATTAACTTACAAATTTATTGCCGGATAAGCGTACCTTGCGCTCATGGTGGACCCACCCTTATGTGCATGCTCGTATTTTGCCAGCTTAGTCAAATTTTCCAAGAAAGTTTATTTTTCCTTAGATATTAATATTTTGGGATGGAGGAAGTAGCAACGTAGGCACCTCCACATTATGCCGTAAAACTTTTGACTGGTAGCTTAAAGCAAACTATTTCTTTAAGTCATGTTGAAACAAACACTAAACTCTTCATGTTTATGTAGCTGGACATACATAATTTAGAAAGTTCTGAGGGTTGTCTTGGTTGACTAACATTAGGTGTTTGGTATGACAGGCATAACCCTAACAACCTTTTCATGTGTCGAATGGAACATGACGATAGTACAATATTCATTTTCAATTTTCATGGAGCGGTAACCGAAAAACTGGCAAAGGACAACCCAATAAGAAACACAAATCATTCAAGGAGGATCAATTAATGCGTTGATTGCATATTGATCAATTACATGGAACAATTTTATTCATTAACGTTGTTTTACATAAACATGATAACTATCGATGATCTCATTTTGGCATCTTGTCCATAACTGGCAGCAACACTTATCCTTACTTATAGTGCATTTGGAACTAAAATTGTGACCATCATATCCTTTTTCTTTACAATCATTCCAGCATGACGTAGCATCACAGTTTCTTAAAGCCTTGCATTTCCATTCTCCAGCTAAAAATGAAAAAATACATCATTAACAAAATAATATCTTTTAGACAAAGTTAAAAACAAGAATATAGCTTGATTTGTTCACATATGCAAATTGGAGAGTAAACTAGGAGATTGTTGCATACTTGCATGACATGAGGGCAACATAGAAGACATCAGCACAACGACAAAGAGAGCAATTGTACTTTTGTACATAACCATCCTTGCTTCGCTAGTGATGAGTGCCATAATACGAGAAGAGATGGCTTGTATTTTTTATGCTTCTTATGTCACCTACATGGGATCCCTTCTAGCAATTTCATCTGTGCGTCTTTTATAGGGCCAGCACCAAATCATTGATTTCCTCCATCCATTCACTACATTGATGCATATCTTTAATTTAATGCGCATATATCTTTTTATGATTTGTTTATGAAGGAACAAGCCCGATTAAATATCATGCATTGATTGTACCATGCATTTGTTTCCTAACGCATAAGGTTGATCGAAAAAAAATATTGTGAGATATTTTAGCGTGTTAAGTTATATTATACGTCACATATTATATTTTCAAAAAAATTACAAACACTATCTATTAATTTATGTTTTCTTTGTTACCATATATATATTTATGGTGCTTTTTTCAGGTGACATAATATCTTAGATTAGTAAGTATATGGCGTTCTTTTGTACCATCTAATTATGTCATATTTGTCATTGCAACATTAGTTTAGATATAGCCACCATAAACTATATGATATTGATCAACAACTCATTAAGTGTATATCTGTAAATTAATGTTTCCTCATATTTATTATTGTAAACATATGTACACTTGGTATGCAATATTTTTTCATATTCCTCTATGTGGTCTTAAATGCGTGTGCTTATATAGATTTAATGATTGTTCAATTTCACGCACTCTCTATATCTTGCATTTATTTCATTCATTGTTGATAGCAAAATATTATTGTAAGATATTGTATTAGATTAAGTTCAAATAAATGACACATATTGTTTTAGCTATTTAATTTTAATATATATTATGTAATTATTCTGTGTATTTGTTTGGCTCATATTCATTGATGTTTTTTTATGGGTTTGAGTAACTAATGAGTAAAAGATGCCTTTTGTATCATGCATTTATTTTGTGTTTCTCCTTGATGATAGGTTGCAGGTGCTTCTACTTCCTTGTTGAGTATCACGAATGACACATAAGAAATGTAAGGCGACGCATGCGTGAGAGATGTATCGATGTTGCGCAAGTGTTAGGCCTTCGGGAACCACCACTCCTTCGAGGGTAGTAGGGTCGACGATACCTTCATATTTTTGTCGACTTAGTCGAACTTAACAAGAAAGTTAAATTTGACCTGATATTAATATCTGGGGACGGATGAAGTACAGTAGATACCTCCACATTTACCGTCAAACCTTTCTAATATGGTAACTCAGTAGCACACGTATTTATCTAGAGCACTTGAAATGTGCATAACTAGAACTCATGGACACCACATGGCTGATTGGTTCAGGCCACACTTTTGCCAAATGTAAATTCGATATGAGTATGGCAGTCGTAAAAGTAATGCAAAAAAATTGATGTCATGAAGTGTGGCAAAAGTTAACCTATGAACAATTGGTTATAGAGTGAACTTTTGTTTTTTAGTCTAGGACAGATTGTACCGCCGTCCATGAAAGTAGGAACTATAAGATTTTCAAAATTGAAACAATTTAAAATTTGACATTTTCAGAAAAAGGATATATTTCTTTACATATCTATGGTATTGATTTTGTATTAGTACATGTTAGTCTTTTTTCTTAAAACTTGAGCCAACTTTACATTGTTAGACCTTTTGAACAAATGGAGTTGGAAGATACGGAAATTCACTTTGGAACCCGATCTCATATGCTCCTGCCTGATAAAAAATAAAAAAGTAAATCATTCAAAGAAATATGATTTTTTTAGAAACAAACATATACTCCATCGTCTCTAAATAGATGGCGTATAAACTCAGTCAAGAAGTCAATATTTTTTATATTTTATCAAATAAAAAATATAACAATAGTTGCAATGTGGAATAAATATATTGTGAAAATGTATCTTATGGTAAATAGACTGATATTGATTTGGTATTGTAATTCTTCATATTTTTGTATAAATACTTGGTCAAAGATAGAAAATGATGACTTTTTGAGTCAACTTATAAGCCACCTATTTGGGGACGGATGGAGTACAACTTTTGTACATATCTGCAAGTTTTCGTGATGAAATGACATTTGTGATATAAATCAGTGGCCATTTGAAGTGTTTTACTGTATTTAATTTTTTTAATCAGGCAGGATCATACGAGTTCGGGAGCCAAAGCTGTTCTCTGTTGAAGTGTGAGAATTTTAAAGTGTGGCAAACACGGACTAAATTTTTTTTTTTTGCGAATTAACACGGACCAAACTAAAGAGGCTTGGCAAGTGTAGCCGCGAACCACACGTGCCCAACATACGGGAGTACTTTGCTCTTGTCCACAGACAGGTAACGCCTTCGCCTCCACCCGCCAAACCGGACGAGTTCACCAGGCAATCTCCTTCCTATTCTCTGCTCCTCGAAGCGCACGGCAGCTAGAGCAGCGATGCGGATCGAAACAAAACCGCCATGGACGGAAGTACACTACCTACACAC
>CAMZMU010000096.1:14330540-14708579 GCA_947311845.1 Poa pratensis | reverse complement strand
AGGCATACCCATGTCAGTAGCCCCCGAGTACTTGTCTGATTCGAAGAGTCGGGCATGGACTCATACATCATGCACGTTACATTTTTTGCATCTGTATTTAGAATTCTTATGAATAGCACATGTTGGCTATGTCGAGTGTTTCATCGACTATGAGTTTTTGCTTATGATAGTCAAGGGATATTAGCTTAGCAGGCCCACTCACGACGGATCGGGGCCAGTTAACTACCATTTGTGGCAAAACCATACTAGCTTTCAATCAAACTCGAGTCCCCGGACTCGAATCTGGAACAAACTGGACAGACTCGAAACGGCCGTTGAGGTCTTACGAATCGAACTGCAGCATAATTTTGAATCTAACCCAACGCGTCCGTCGGGATTATTCATCATGTCTGCTGACACGGAACACTTAAGGATAACGCTGCTGGAGCGGTCCTTAGCCCAGCTCGACTGATCGGCGGGTCTTACCTTTGCACTATGCATGCAGCATCCAAGGATCGTCGGATCAACTCGGGAATAATTCGAGTAGATTTGCTTATGAACTGAGTCGAGTAATATGTCGACTGATACTTTGCCATTATTTATCGGGTGCGCGACAGCGCTCCCGATGGGAGTAGCCCCCGAGATTGTGCTTTATTGCTTGCAATGGAGGATAATCTCAAAATCTTTTTATCCTGCACATATTTAGTCAAAGAATTTTTTTGATATGCTCCCGATGGGAGTATGATGTTGCAGTCGAGATCACTCGAGTGGCATTTATGACCTTTGCTGAGAACCAACCGAAATTCTTGTGAGAGACAACCCGAAGATGTCATCGAGTGACTTGTATGCCAGTTGTGCAAGATGAGACAACGTCAGCAATGACGCATTTTGCGAGCTATCTCTGACAAGCGGTGGCGTGCTTGGAGAGGCTTTGATAAGACTTGATAAGACGTGACCCTGTTTTGTGGGCCCGTTTCTGCAGAGCTGACCAGGGATGACGCCGCGTGGACTTGATTTGACCGTTCTGGCGCGATTTTCACGGGGCGTGATTATGGTCCTGGATTCCGTGCGTAGTGGGCGGAGTGGCCGGCGACGGTTGCCCTCCGTGGCCACCACGTGTATGGCTAGATTTCGCGCAGAGCGTATGCATCTGTTTTGACGGTTACGATCATTTTGCGATCTGTGGTAAATAGGGGGACGGCGCTGGCAGAGTTTTTTACTTGCCATTTGCTCCCTGCGCCGCCCCTCGTCTCATCTTCTTCCCGCACTTTGCCCCCATTGTTTCTGCGCCCAAGCTCTTTGCCTCCCACACCCTCCACTGCTGCAATGGCGAAAGGTGGGGGCTCCAAGCGTGGTGCTGCTGCTGCTGCCGCGACCGATGCGGCCAAGGGCAAAAAGACCGTGGCGGGTACATCTGCGTCCACCGCTGCCCTGAAGAAGAACAGCGGGGATTGGGCGAGGTCCACCATCAAGGACGCCCATTTGCTCAAGCTCCGCGAGCAGGGATATCTGCCACCCGCGGAGCAGCTCGCCGTCCGCGCTCCGTCGCCCAAGGAGGTATGCCCCGAACCACGCGCCAACGAGCGCGTTTGCTTTGGGAGTTTGTGTCCAGGGGCTTCTCGCTTCCCCTCCACGACTTCGTGTGGTCTTCTTTTTGCCTACGGGGTGCAGATCCATGATCTCACCCGAACGGTGTTATGCATATTGCGTGTTCATCACGCTGTGCGAGTGCTTCCTCGGTCGCCCCCAGCTGGGCGCTGTGGAAGACAATTTCATGGTGCGACCCAACAGAGGAGGTGGTCGCACCTACCCGTGGGCGGCTGCGGCATCCAGGTGCGCAGCGACACGCGCTATTTCCGCCTGAAGACCGTCGACTCCGCCCAAGGCTGGAGGAAAGGATGGTTCTACGCGAGCGTCGAGCAAGACGGAGTCGCCGCCTACTCGACTGCAGCTTTTGCCCGGACCAACGCGTGGGATCACCAGCTCTCAGTCGAAGAATTGGAGGAAGTAAGCCCTTTGCTGACTCGAATCGACGAGATGCTGGACAGGGTCACAGGCATCCACTTGATCGCCACCTTTGTGAAGAGACGGGTATGGCCCATCCGTGCTCCGAGCGCACCCTATGTGGGAGTATGAAGGCGCGGATGACATCACCGAATGAGCCCAGAGGAGCTGTCAAGGAACGAGCTGGACGCACGTGCGGCACATCACCAACTCGGCTGGCGACAAATGCGAGTCGACTGTCCCATTGAGCCGTACGGGGCGGAAAACCCTTTGCCTGAGGTATGTCTGTAGTTTAAGAGTTTGCTACTCGTATGCTATGCGTTTGTTCGATTTGCTGCTGACTTTGCAATTTGCGATGTATGTGATGCAGGGCCACTCGACTGCCACCGCTCTTCCTCCTTTGCCAGAAAATGGTGAGATCGAAGAAACTCAGGTGCAGGTGGTGGACCCGAAAAGGGATCAGTCGCCCATCCCTTCTGCCACCACTTCGCATGCGGAGGAGGTCGAGGAGGACGCAGCGGAAGAGGTCCAATCTGAAGGAAAAGGCCACCGCTGACCAAGAAGTCGACACCGCGCCACCGAAGCGACGTCGACTGGCCAAGAAGGCGCCTTCTGCTGGTGAGTTCACCCGCGAGGGGGCAGGGCTTGGAGGATGACGAGGAATCAGGCTCACCACCTGTTTTCCAAGCCGCTCCTTTGCGTGCGTGCTCAACAAGCTCAACTCTTCCTCTTCAGTCGAGTGGTACCCCAGCCTTTGGGGGACCAATTTTTGGCGACTCCGAAGATGAGGAAGATGAGGAGCACAGGTATGTGTTTTTTGAGTATGATATGAGAATTTTGTGCTGTCACATATTTGTGCTGACCGTCTTTTTGCTTTGTTGTGTTGCTCACAGCGCTGAAAACAATCAGCCTGGGACTCCTCCAGTCGAGAATGTTCCAACCCTGGAGCACTCGAATTCTGCACCGACTGGAAACGAGACTGTCCAGCCAATGGCCACTGATGCTGTCACTGAAACGGCCAAGGTGACAGCCCCAGAGGTCGGGACATCAGTCGCGACTTCTGAACCGTGGATGAACCACGTAAGTACTTTTTGCCTGACCCGTTTAACTTGGGACTGTGAGAGTTAGAAATTTTGCTGAATTCGTGTGCTTGCAGCCCTTCTACCATAACTTGGCAGATTCCGCCAAGGCTTATGTCCAGGTGGAGCAGGAGAGGGATACCATGCGCGCCGAGCTAGAGCGGCTCAGTCGTGAGTTCTCCTTTTTGCTTTGTTTTGCTGAATTTCTTTTTGCAATGCTTGATTTTGTCGAGTATTGAATGCACGTGATTTTGCTGGGCCAGGCGAGAAGAAGGAGCTGGAAGACGCACTCGCCGCGCAGCGCGAAGAGTCGAAGAAAGAGCTGGCTGCCGCCACCAACTCAGCCGCTGCACGCGAGCGAGGATATGCTGACCAGCTCGCGGCACTCGCGCAGGCCATGGGAGGTGAGTAATTTTTCTCCTTTTGATATGACGATATAACTGTCGAGTGTCATGAAATGACTTTTGCCTTTTTGAATTGTGCAGAAGCTGTTGGCGCACCGGCCTCTGCGGACGTGGCGAGTGACGATCTTTCGCTGGAACAGGCTGTGGGCGGCTTAAGCGCCATATGCAACCAGGCGAAAGATGCACTCGCCAAATCGACGAGCACACTTGGCGCTGTATACAAGGTGGTGTTCCCGACTGGCGTAGTGCCGTCGACGGCGGACGACTTCGCCGACGTGTTTGGCCCCGGGACGTCCACCATGGCGGATTTCGCTCGCGCCAACACGGTACGCGGATCCGAGTCCACCATCAAGCTTCTTATGGGACATGGGATAGATTGCGACTACGAGGCAGCACTGTCTGCGTTCCCTCGGAAGCCAGATGGGAAGCCCATTTCTCTGAAGGGGGTGAGCGGAGCCGCCGCGCGACTGGCCGAGGTTTTTATGACCACCATGGAGCGCCGGGCAGTCGAGACTGCCACTCGTCTGCTTAGGAAATCGAATTCTTAGGTTTAGGGTAGCTGTACCCTTTTGTTTTTTTATGCCTTGTAATGATACCTTCTGAACTGCGCGAGTCTGCGCTTTGTTTGTGCTACCTTGTTTATGCAAATAGTCTTTTGCTAATGTCTTTCACTCGAGGAGTTGTATGCTTATGACCTGAGTTTTTGCTTCTGACACAAACTTTGTGTTTGTGATTATGCTCTTTGAACAGTCACGAGAACCTGCTACTGCGACTAGTTCCTCGCAGGCTCCAATCACCACCCGATCCCAGGGTCAGGTGGTAAATGATGCCAAGGTGATGGAGTTTATGAAGGCCAAATTTGTGAGAATGGAGCAAGATCTGAAGGACGCCCAGGCTGAGCTGAATCGATTGAGGGCGAGACCCGCGCTGTCCACCCAACGCGAGGATTATGTGCTTGGCGAAATGGAGCTTGTGAACAGGCAACTCGAATGTGAGTATGATCTTTGCCTTGTTTACATTCGTGTGGCTATTCTAACTTGTATATTTTGCAGGCTTTGTTGACAATTTCCAAGCGGAAGGGCTCGCGTTGAAGAGCGTTTGGAGAGTGCAGTTGACCACCCCACGACTGGGCGTCAACACTTTTGGCTTCATAGGTACCATGCCCGCATACTCGCCACCTTGAAGGATCGCGCCTGGCGAAGTGCAGAACTGCTGGAGTTATGCCGGGCGGCGTTTATTCGCCTGAACGAGACTCTTTTTCCTGCGGGGCCACAACCACAAGGGATCCGTGCTTTGTTGAACATCTTCCGTCAAACAAATCCCATTCGAGAGTTGCTGTCTCAGAGACTTGTGATTGGAGCCAACGCTGCAATGGCGTATGTGCGTAGTCGAAGACCAACTTTGGTGTTGCGGCCACCCGCAACCGGAGTGACCCTGGACCAGGGAGATCTGGACGACACCATTAGTGCTGCGGAGACGCTGATTGAGCGCACTCACGCCCAGCTTTGTGGCCCGGAGCTGCCCATAAAGGACGAGCCCGAGGAGTAGAGTAGATTGCGAGTGCAATTTCGACTCTTTGTAGATGAATATTTGATTGTATATCTTGATTTTTTGCCCAGCCCCCGAGCCATTTGAGTGGGGTTTATGAGGTATGTGTTGATTGTGAAGCAACAATGTGCAGCCCCCGAGTATTCGAGTGCGACTGCATAGTTTTTGTTGTCTTCGTTGGATCCTTGTTACGCAGCCCCCGAGCATTCGGGTGCGGCTAAGGCATTGTGTTTCTGCAAGAGCGAGAGCTCATTTGATCGATAACACAGCCCCCGAGGGTTTCGGGTGCGGTTAAGGTATGAATTATGCGGGTAGTAACCACAAAGAAGTCGAAGGAACATTGATTTTATTCCTCTTTTGAATGTTAGGCTGCAGGCCGCCTCATTAAAAACCTTCCAGTCCCCTTAGGTACCCTGGTAAGGAAAAGAGCGCGTCTGAAACCTGCAGCCATCCGACATATAGCCTATTACATTGTATGACTGTGAGCACTTTATGCGTAGAAACGGCGCAGGTGCGCAACGTTCCAGGGATTATGAGAAAGTTCTCCTGTCTTCGCGTTCTTCAGTCGATATGCGCCTCCACCAAGGACCTCCGTGATGATGAAGGGACCCTCCCATGGGGAAGCGAGCTTGTGCACCTTCTTTTGCTTCAGTCGAAGAACCAGGTCGCCAACGACGAAGGACCTGGTGCGCAGTCGACGGCTGTGGTAGTTGCGAAGGTCCTGCTGGTAAACAGCTGTGCGGGCCAAGGCCGTGTCGCGCGCCTCATCGAGCAAGTCGACTGCGTCTTCGAGTGCTTCTTCCGCGTCTTCTTCATTGTATGCTTCAACTCGTGGCGCATTGAACCTTACATCTGATGGCAGAATTGCCTCTGCACCGTAGACCATGAAGAATGGGGTGAACTGCGTAGAAGTGTTGGGAGTTGTGCGTAGGCTCCATAGCACAGATGGTAGTTCTTCGACCCAAGCACCCGCAGCTCTTTTGAGTGGCACCAGGAGGCGCTTCTTGATCCCACTCGTCACAAGTCCGTTGGCCTTTTCGACTTGGCCATTGGATTGTGGATGTGCCACGGATGCGTAGTTGAGCGTAATGTCTTGCTCTTTGCAAAAAGTTTTGAATTCCTCAGCCGTGAAGTTTGTGCCATTATCAGTGATGATACTGCTTGGGACACCGAATCGGTATATGATGCTCTTTATGAAGTTGACCGCCGTAGTAGCAGTCGAGTTTGTGATGGGGACCGCCTCGATCCACTTTGTGAACTTGTCGACTGCCACCAGTAGGTGAGTATGCCCGCCATGCGATGACTTTTTGAGTGGCCCAACCATATCGAGCCCCCATTGGGCGAAAGGCCAGGCCAACGGTATGGTCTTCAACGCCGATGCGGGTGCGTGCGGCTTTGTTGCGAATTTCTGGCAGCCGACGCACCTTTTGACTATGTCCTCCGCGTCCTTGAGTGCTGTAGGCCAGTAAAACCCTGCTCGAAAGGCTTTGGCTACGAGTGATCGACTGCTGGCGTGGTGCCCACAGGTGCCTGCATGAATGTCTCGAAGTATGGCTTGACCATCTTCGAATGCGATGCATCTTTGGAACATACCTGATATGCTGCGCTTGTATAGCTCGCCGTTAATGACGGTGTATGCTTTTGACCTTCGAGTCACGCGCCGGGACTCGGTTATGTCATCTGGTAGCTCGCCGCGGAGTATGTAAGCCAGAAAAGGTTGAGTCCAAGTTGGCTCAATGAGGAGTACCTCGACTGGGGGGTCCTCTGTGCTGGGCACTTTGCTTTTGGCTGGCGTAGTCGACGGAGGAGGCTCTCGTTTCTCCTTGATAGATCTGTGTTCGATGCGCTCGAGGAAGACACCAGGTGGAGTTTGTGCGCCAGTTGAGCCAAGATTGGCTAGCATGTCTGCTTCTTCGTTACTTTCCCTTCCTATGTGCCTCAACTCACAGCCATCGAAGCTGCCCTCCAGTGTGTTGTACAGGTCGCGATAAGCGATCATGTTGTCCGCGATTGCGTCGCAGGCCTTCATTGTTTGCTGCACCACGAGATTGGAGTCGCCGTAGATCATCAATCGAGTGCACCCAAGTGCTTTTGCCATCCGCATGCCATGGATCAGAGCCTCGTATTCAGCCTCGTTATTGGAGGGTAGTTTGAATCCCATCTGCAAAACATAACGTAGCTTGTCCCCTTTTGGTGATATGAGGATGACGCCTGCGCCTTCGTGTTTCTTGGACCCATCGAAGTACATGGTCCAGGAATTGGACACGTCTGGTGCTCCAGGTAATTGGGCCTCTATCCACTCGGTTGTGAAGTCGGGTAGGACTTGTGCTTTGATAGCCTTCGGGTGCTCGTACTTGATGTCTCTTGGAGCCAGCTCGATGAGCCATTTTGCGACTCGACCCGTTGCATTGGGGTTTGTGAGGATATCACCGATTGCTGAGTTACTTACCACGGTGATCGGGTGCTCGGTGAAGTAGTGTGTCAACTTCCTTGAGGACATGAATACAGCGTATGCCAGCTTTTGATAGTGCGGGTACCGCTGTTTTGATATGGAGAGAACCTCGCTCAGGTAGTAGACTGGACGTTGTATGCTTTGGATGTGCCCCTCCTCCATGCGTTCGACTACCAGTACGGTGCTCACCACCCTGTTTGTAGCCGAGACATACAGGTAGAGTGGTTCCCGTTCCTTAGGTGCGACGAGGATCGGAGGGCTTGTGAGGATCCGCTTGAGATCTGTGAAGGCTGCTTCAGCTTCTGGCGTCCACTCGAACTTGTCCGCCTTCTTCATCAGTCGATAGAATGGTAGAGCCTTTTCACCCAGTTTGCTGATGAATCGACTGAGCGCTGCTACTCGTCCTGCTAGTTTCTGCACATCGTGAAGCTTTGAAGGCCTTTGCATTGTGAGGATGGCCTGTATTTTCTCCGGGTCTGCTTCGATTCCACGGGCAGAGACTAGGTACCCTAGGAGCTGCCCGGCTGGAACGCCGAACGTGCACTTCTTAGGATTGAGCTTGATATGGAAGCGTTTGAGGTTTGCGAACGTCTCCCTCAAATCGTCGAGTAGTGTGTGTTCTTCCCTTGTGGTAATGACAATGTCATCCACGTAGACCTGGACGTTGCGTCCGATTTGCTTTTTGAGGCAGTCCTGCATCATGCGCTGGTATGTTGCACCCGCGTTTTTGAGCCCAAAGGGCATAGTTGTGTAGCAGTAGACCCCGAGTGGGGTTATGAACGCCGTTTTTTCTTCGTCTTCTTGCTTCATCCTTATCTGGTGATAACCTGAGTAAGCATCCAGAAAGGAGAGTCGTGCGCATCCGGCGGTGGAGTCGACGATCTGGTCGATTCGGGGTAGCGGGAAGTGATCCTTTGGACAGCACTTGTTCAGCGCTGTGAAGTCCACGCACATCCGAAGGATGTCTGTATGCTTCTTCTCTACGAGTACGGGGTTGGCCACCCATTGTGATTTCTTGATTTCCCTAATGAATCCTGCTGCGAGTAACCGGTCGACTTCAGATTCGACTGCGGTTCGCTTTGGGCCGGAGATTCGACGCATCGTTTGCTTGACTGGCTTTGCATCTGGAAACAATTGGAGAGAGTGCTCGGCGAATTCCCTGGGAATACCTGGCATGTCGGCTGGACACCACGCAAATATTTCCCAGTTCTCACGGAGGAATTCGACGAGCGCGCCTTCCTATGCGATAGGCAGGCTCGAAGATACGTTGACTGTCTTGGACGGATCGGTCGGGTGCACCTGATGCGACCTTGTGTCATTTGTAGCATTGAAGGATCTGTCGACTGCCAACTTCTTATGCTCCGGAAGGAGTGTGCGGTCGTTGGAAATCGCCAGGTCGGCGAGTGATTCTTCCACCCCGAACATCTCGGAGATTTTGCTGAACTCGCGGTCGCAAGCATCGGACCTTTGAAAGTTTCCACGGACAGTGATGACTCCCTTTGGTCCTGGCATCTTCAGCGTGAGGTACGCGTAGTGTGGCACCGCCATGAATCGAGCAAACGTCGGGCGACCAAGAATAGCATGGTATTGTGATTTCCAGTCGACGACCTCGAACTCAATCGACTCTGTCCTGAAGTGGCTTTTGTCCCCGAACGTAACGTCGAGTTGTATGGTGCCTTCTGGGCTAATTGCTTTGCCAGGAACGATACCGTGGAAGGTATTTGAAGATTTTGGGAGGTTTTCGACTGACCTGTTCATTTTGCGGAGCGTGTCCGCGAAGATGATGTTTATGCCGCTGCCTCCATCCATGAAGACCTTGGTCATGGCGTAGCCTCCTATTTGCGCGTCGAGTACCAGAGCCGCGTGCCCTGGTCGAACTACAGCTGGGGGATGATCCTCTCGACTGAAGCTTATGATGGTTTCCGATCCCTTCAGAAATTCGGCACGGCAGGAGGTGCCATGACAGCCATGTTCACTGTCGAGTGATTAGCTTTTGCTGCCTGTTGGAGGGCGACCCTTTTGTATCATGTACATCTGCCCGTGGGGCTGTGGATATTGATCATCTTCCGCCCGTAGTACGGGTTGTATGGCACCTGCGAGGTTTGCGCCTGGAGCAGGCTGTGGTGGTGGTTGCGGTGGCGGCTGTGGCGCCATGAGAGCGGGCACAGCGTTCGGCTGTGGTGCGGGTGCAGGCGTGGGCTGAGCAGGTGCTGGGCCGTACCTTTTGAGTCGTATCATGTAGTCAGTCGCCATTTGGTCGAATTCCCTGCAGTTCCTTAGGGTGTGATTGGAGCGTAGTTTTCCGTCGTCCCCCTTGAAGAGGTGGAATCTGCACCAGTCGTCCATCTTTTCCTCGAATGACCGCTCGGGTTTTGCGTCGCTGCGTTTGCGCCATTCTTGCCTTTTGTAGCTGTCGCTCCGCTGCTCGCGATCTCGACTGTCCCGTCGATCATCCGAGCGTCGATTGCTTCTATCTTGGTCTCCCGGGGTTGTGTGTATCCAGCCGCCATGAACTCGGGTCTGTTATCGTCGTAAGGACGTTTGGAACGTTTGCGCCTGCGATCTTCTCTGTATGAATCTCTGCGGCCTCGACTGCCGCTTTCGTAGTTGTCGCGTGGTGGGGAAGCACGGGATCTGCGTACAGAATCCTCTCCATCTGCCCACTCAGTCGCAACTTTGATGAGGTCAGCCAGGGAGGTTGGCTTTTCACGACCCAGTGCCTCTTTGAAGTCCTTCCTGGCGAGACCTTGTATGAAGGCATCCATGGCCCTGTCTTCTGACACTTTGCCAACCGAATTGCGTATTTCGGTCCACCGCCGTATGTATGATCTCAACGACTCGTCTGATCGTTGAGTGCATGCCCTTAATTCTTCGAATGTCTTCGGGCGCTCACATAGAGGCTCGAAGTTTTTGATGAAGTCTCTGCGGAAATCGTCCCACGAGTCGTATGATGATGGAGGGAGCGCCTTGAGCCAGTCGCGGGCAGTTCCTTCGAGCATGAGTCGTATGTACTGCATCGCCGTGGTGTTCGTGCCACGCTGGCATGCCACGGCGAGTCTGTAATCTTCTAGCCACCCGGAAGGTTCTTGGCGACCGTTGTACTTGGGTTGTTCGCCTGTCAACTTGAACCTTTGGGCATCCGCGTCCCACGGATGCGTCGAGTGAAGCACAATGCTCCGCATGGCTCTGGTTCACGATCAGAGTATGAATCGCTGCTATAGGATCTTCGAGATCTGCTTCTGCTGGACCTGTGCCGGCGCGTGCTTCTCCTTCCTTCATCCGAGTGGTGGCTGCGACCACTGCGATGATGTGCTGCGTGTCGTGAGTCGACTATGTCGCGATCGCGATTCCTTGCTGGAGTTTTGTCTTCTGGCTGTATAGCCTGTGCCGCTAGAGCTAGCGATTTGAGTTGTTGGCGATGCAGGGCTGCGTTAGGGTCATTCGCCGGAGGTTGCATTGCCTTGAGGTAAGCACCTACGGAGAATAATGCACCCGCAGCAGTTTTGGGCACTGGGATTCCGTTAGCGTCCTCTGTCATGAACGACAGGTTACGGGTGATTGCTACCCTTTCATGTTCTGGAAGGCTTGCCAACCGCGACCTAGGTCGTGGGGTTGGTTGCATTGTGGACCCGAGGGATTGCTCCCTTCTTCGGGCACTCGAGAGGCTGGCTTGCCTTTTGCGCTCTTCGAGCGTCGCTCGGTAGTTTTGCAGTCGAATTGACTCCTGCCAGTTGAAGTACTGGAAGGTCAACATCTCCTCTGGGGTGGAATTTGGTGGCATCATTGTGCACTCCTTTATGACTTTATCTGCTTTTGCTGCCATCTCCTCCGTGATTGTCAAGGTTGTGACCCCATCCGGCATGGTTACCGTGCATGGGAATTGTGCAGGCCTGCGAGCGGCTGCGTCTGCGGATGATTCTGCGGAGAAGGCCACGTAGACCTGATGGGGCGTGACCCGTGGACAGGTGTATGTGCTGTCGATTCCAGTCATGGACTCGACGTCGCCGTCGAGGCTCATGTCAGAGCCAGTATGTTCATCGAGTAGATCTTCGAGGCGAATCTCGTTGTCGATGTGCTCATCGCCTATGCTCATCTCGGTGTTGGCGAAACCATTATGGATTTCTGAGTCGAGGTTGGTGTTGGTGAAGATCTCCGAGTCGACGTTGCTGTCGTTATGAATCGCGGGCTCGTAGAAGTCATCGAGGGAGATCCCGCAGTCGAAACTCTCGTCGAGTGGTAGGTTGAAGTCGACGTTGCTTGTGCGGTATGCTGATTCTGCCTCCTCGCCTTGGAGTTCCGTCATCATGAACCTGTCGATCTCGCCGGTCGACATGGTTGTTGCGGGCGAGCAGGCTTCAGGAATCGACGACGGGGCGAGCGCAGTCGACGGAGCCTCGAGTGCCCCAGCACCAGTTGTTGCGGATCTGTCGAGTCCTGCGTGCCAAGATTGTTTACGAAAAAATTGAATGCTCCAACAGTTAAACTCAAACCTGATTCAAGGCCGGAAAACGCCTCCTGAAGCTCCGGCGAGTGCGGATTGAAATTCATTGGAAGAGCAGATGCGCTTTTTGCAGGTGAAGCGGGCAGGCTGCCGCTTTTCGAGTGGATCGGCGAGTCGCCGTGTGTCGCCTGGATCGGCGAGTTGCTGTTTGCTGACATGGCCGGCGAGTTGCCGTTTGCAGATGAGATCGGCGAGTTGCCGTTTGCTGGTGTGATCGGCGATTTGCCGTTTGCTGTTGGGACCGGCGAAACTTCGAGTCCAGCGCTATTCTTTCCCACAGACGGCGCCACTTGACGAGGGGTAGACTCATCAAGACCCATGGTTAAGGTCCCTAGGTTATGAATATGGGGGAGAGAACGTGGTAGAGCTGGAAGTATCGTCGGCTGACAAGCAGGGCAAAGATTTTACCCAGGTTCAGGGCCCTCGTGTGGAGGTAACACCCCTACGTCCTGCCTGTCTGTTATTGCTTTGTGAATATGATGGTTACAAGGGTCCCGGCGAGATGTCGATCTCGCTAGGGTTTGTGGCTCTGGTGGTTCCTTGTCTGGTTCGATGGCCCTCCCAGTCCTTAAATAATAGGCTGGGTCTCGGGTGTTCGTAACCGACTCGATTTACAAGTAAGGAAACTCTAAACCGACTATTGTTTCGCCAAACTTGGAGGATACTCCATCTTCGTGGGCCTCCCTTCATGGGCTTCATGTAGACTCTGATAGTTGGGCCTAGTCAATACGTGCACCAGGTACCCTCACAGTAGGGTACCCAATAGCATACCCATGTCAAGGATCATCCATGTACTCCACCTACAAAAGGTCTAGTAAGAAATTTTGGTTAATGATGTAATGTTCATAGATATAATTATGTCCATTATAAGTATATATTGTTCAAGTGCTTTGATCGAGAAATACTCTACCACGTGATAAGCAATCACAATAAGCAAACACTTTTGAATTTGAAACAAATAACAAAGATACTATGCCTAAGTAGTTTCATGTTGGCAACAACAATTGCATGTTATCTTTGGCATAAGATCAAGTTTAATTAAATCTTTAAGTTGAGCGCCACCAAGTTTTTGACAATGGTAAATATGCATGTGCATCGAATGAAGACTGGATTACGCCTCGTGTACAACTATGTCTGACAACTCTGGCTCTACGCGCTTGGATCACAATCACAGGTGAAAGGTCGTGCAACAAGAAAGAGATGGTATATCGCAGTGACGGAGCCAGCAACTAAGATCAAGAGGGGCAAAAGATAAGCTAATTAGTGTTAGCAGTCTGCATGAGGGGGCTGACCTACTAAAATAACACTAATCAAGCGGTTGCATAGCTAATTTTCTTAAGGTATTCATGAGCATAGGGGGCGTAGCCCTGCTCCTACCCCCTTGTCTCTGTTCCTGGTACATCGGAACCTATTCATGGTGGTGCGTTCCAGCGACGGCACCAGATCAATCTTGGAAAACAATCACAAGCTAAGCTTAGGCATCTGATAGCAGCAACGTTGGGCAAGAGAGCAACACCAAGCATTGTAATTTGTGCTAAACGGAAGGAGCACCATGTGTTGACCAAAGGAGTTTATGGTGATAATATTGTATTGGGCCAAACAAAACCCATTTATATTTCAGCTCAATAATCTCTAGAGAAGATCACAAAGATCAATGTGGCCCATTTATGCATTGCAGGAGGTAGAATTAAAGTTTTGTTTTACATTATAAGGGAGGAGACCTACACATACGCTCATCCTCCGTCACCTTGCTCATGGTGATCCATCAGGCTTTTCAATTTCGTGGTGTTTGTTTGGTCTTTTGCTTTTGGACCCAAAAGTAATCATAAACTCAAACAAACAGGGCCATACAAATCCAAGTCTCCGTCATCACCATCGGTGGAGGTTGTAGATTGCAAAATCCTAGCCCACGCGTCGCCTCGTGGCTGCAACTCGCACACAAGTGCTCCCTCACCTTGCCCGACTCCCACGTTTACACACCACAGGCAGGAGATCGATCTTCCTACGTGCAGGAGAGCAACGAAGATCACGCTCTCCCTCGCACGTCGTTTCATGCTCCGGCCGGTTTTTCCGTTAGTGGTACCACCAAACCTTAGGATAGAATTTGCCATCATAGACTGTCGGGAGCTTGAGGCCTTGGTGTCCTCCATGTGCACGCGTCTCACGGGCCTCACCTTGCGTTTCAAGCTCGTCGGAGGCCACAACGTCTCCATCCGCTCCGCCTCTCTCAATCACCTACAGTTCCAAGCAGCCGCCGTGGGCATCGAGTGGCACGATCGAAGTGAGATCACACTTGTCCCACTTATCTAATATTTGTACATGCCTAGTCAAGACATGTACACATATTTGATAAGTGGGACAAGTGGGATCCCACTTTCACATCCTTAGTCAGCCACTATGATCGAAGTTATTGCCGTGTCGGTCCTCTTCCACGCTCACATCACGGCCCTCATGCTCGCCCAGGTCAAGGTCCAGGTCAAGGTTCTGCACCAGTACCCGTACTTCTCCAACAATGCGCCTCGTTGTCTCCGGCGGCTGGACATCAAACAATTATACCTAACTGCGGCAGCGCCCCTAGAACGCGGCATCGATTCGACTGACCGGCTCCTTAAGTGGCATAAACCCAACGTCCAAGACAAACACACGGACATGAACACGTAAAAAACCTGACCGGACTCAAACACATCTTATGACATGCAAGCCTTGTCCATAACAACTAATCTATTTGATGATACTACTACACACAGTCCAGCACATTCATATGCATGCCTACCGAACAAAAACTTACCTAACCGTATGCCTTTTCTACGCCTAAAACAAGTTCATGTCTCTCCTCTCTGAAGTCGGTTATTGAAAAGTAGTACGCTTTCTTTCGTGGTGTTCAGGATCCCATGCTTTGTAGTTCTCGCATGGCTTTCTCTAACGAAGCTAAGGCCGAATTAAAGACCTTAAACGGAAATAGGAGGTGGCGAAAAACGAAAAAAGAGAAAGAGCTTACAAACTTCTCTGAACCCGGTAGCCAGCGGAGCCCTTATTCATGGGTTAGGGACTAGCATTGAACAAAGTTGGTGACAGCCGAAGAAAAAGTGAAAGGGCAAGTAAATAATAACACAGACTTAGAGCTAACTAGACTGCATTAGGCGAAGATTATTTCCAACAATTGAACTACTGAAAATGGACGAAGGCAGATCGATGTTCAGAAATAGTACGATCCGGTAATATACACGGTCCTTTAGACTTTGATGATACTACTACACACGGTCCAGCACATGCATGCACGCCTACCGAAAAAAACTTACCTAATTAATCTGCTTAAAATTGAACACAGACTTAGAGCTAACTAGACTGCATTAGGCGAAGATTATTTCCAACAGTTCAACTACTGAAAATGGACGAAGGCAGATCAATGTTCCGACATAGAACGACCCGGTAATATACCGATGAAATGGTTGAGTATCTCTCTCTCACTCACTCTTATGTGCAGTTTTGTAAGTGTACGTATTCAGCTGTTCAATCCTTCGTGAATCCGAGAGGTCCTTTACCTACAAAGGTACAACAACAACTTCCGATTAATGATGTTATATATGTTCAGTCTGTACATCCGGAGATAACCTTGTACTCCATGGGATAAGAAATCACAACAAGGAAACACTTTCGAATCTGATTCAAATATCAAAAATAGTATGGCTAAGTAGTATCAGGTTGGCATGTTCTGTTTGCCAAAAGATGAGCGCTACCAAGCAAAATAGCAAGGATTTAGTATGTTCTGACAATGTTAAACCTACATGTGCATTGAATGAACATTGGATTACCTCTTGGAACCTGGGAATATGAGTTGCTTTAGGAGGATCAGGACATGGGCGAGGAAGCTGTATAACTCTGCAGCATCTTTTGCCGCCTCCACCAGCAACTTCATCTCCCCTTGCCAGACGTGTAACAGATCAGGAGACACAGTCCCACCGCCGCCAGCTTGACGAATGCCCCTGCCCTGGGGTGTGCTTTGAGGAACTCGTCCAGATTGCTAGCTGTCTTCTTCTCTGGCTTCCCCTTGTTGTCGGTTGATGAACCCTGGTCTCCGAGTAGGCTGTGTAGCGCCATGGTTGCACGAGAGCTCCCAAGGACACCGGGTGCACCGAAGAAGCGCCGCCCGTGCCTCCCAGTCCAGTAGACAGGTGTCGCCGCATACAATCCTCTGCGGCATATATACAAACAGACATTGGTCTATAGGATCATCTTCTCGCGGCGGAAGTGGAGAGGCATCAGGTTGACCTCACCTTGGTAGGCCGCAGCGCAGGAGGTCGGGGGAGCGGTGAGGTGGCCGCCGCGGAGACTCGTCACAGCCGCGGACATGGATCTCGATCGGTGCACTCCATCGCCTCCAGCCGCCGCCTGGAGGTTATGGAATCCGCCGACGAAGCGGCTCCGGACGCCTCCTGCCGCCACGGATGAACCACGGAAACCTCTCGTCGCCGCAGCTGAAGGTGGAGCTCCCGCTTCTGCGGCCGCCATCGACTTGCTAGACCCAAACCCCAATCCAGCCGCCGCCGCGGAACCGGCGCATCCCACCGCCGCCGCGGCCATCACGGCCAACTCCCGTCGCGAGCGAGGTCCTGCGAGCATACAACCAACAAAGTCACGAAGAGCTCGGGCCCGATCTCTCTCTTCAGAAGGCACTAGTATAGGGTCGATCTACAGCGATTCAGAGGCGAGACCTCACCATGGTTCGTCGCGTAGACGCTGGAGCGGGAGGGAGCGGTGGCGAACGCGAGGTAGCCGGCGCGGGGACTCGCCGGGGAGAAGGTCCGGCGTGGTCCAGCGCCTCCCGCCGCCGCCGCCTCCTGGAGGTAGATCCCGAGCCGGCGGGACGCGGGTGCGCCGGGTGCGAATCCGGCGACCTCCATTCGCGGCGGGGTGGGATGGACGCGGCCACGCGACGGAGGTGAGAATTTCGTGGACTTGTGTCCCGTCTCACCGTCTGGTTATGGCGTGGAGGGTGGGATGGACTCTTTATTGAGTTGGGTTGCCTTTGGGCCTTGGGCCAGCGCCTTCCGTTGAGCAGGGCTTCACCGAAGTCGTCGCATTTGTAAAGCGTTATTTCCTCTGTTCTCTTGCCTATTTTTTTCGTATTGCGGGTGAACATTTATTTATTACGCATGAACAAAATTCAAAAAAAAATTATTCTTACTAGCACATTTAATATGTGTTGTGAAGGATTACGAAGTAAAGTTCTTATCGGTAAAACCGCAACATGTCATAGAACGTTTCAGTGCATCCCACGACACGTTGTGCCTTATGCCAACAGACATGTGTCAACATCGTCATCCACCCTACTTCATGAATCACGAAGGGATTTAGCTCCCACCAGGCCGGGCAGTGGAGGAAAATGAGGAAGTGTGATAAATCGTGGTGGAGGTGTCGGGATGCAAATGTGTGGCCCGATCATCCGCGAAAGCTTCAACTAAGGCAACAACAAAGGTGGATAATGTCAATGAATTTGTTATGGAGTGGGAACTCGATCTGGTTGACACTAAATTAAGTACTACCTCCGATCCATATTAGTGGGCACAACTTTGTCTAGATACACATGTATCTAGTCTAAATACTTAACTAGATACATATGAATTTAGACAAATCTATGCCCACTAATATGGATCGGAGGGAGTATTTAAAATTTAAGAATATATATTTTCCAGACACAAATATTTTCCATGTACACCACGTGATTTCTCCCAATGAATATTTAGCATTCGCTGCACACAAATGAACATATATTTATAATCGGGATATCACAAAAATATGATGTGCATACTAGTGAGGACATATGAACAAATCTTTACACTTGATTAATTGTTCCCCTTGATGTTTGAACGTTTCGATCTCTCTTCACGTCTCCATCACTCCCGGCACGCTGACAGGCTCGACGATGATGTCGGCCGAACACTTGCATGCACAACCGTCACAGAAGAGTCCCGCTTCATACTTCCTGAAGCTCCTATCCATGGCGCTAATCGCCTGCTTGAATCTTGCACTCCGACCACTCTCATCTCTGGATATAGTTAACGAGCATATTTACCATTAAAAACACAAACAAAAAAAACTTCCTGCACAATAATGTTAACATGGATCCCCCCCATCGCCCACCTGTGGTGGTGGCTCGGGGGAAACCATAGACACCGTCGCTGCCGGGCTCCCCCTCGCATCGCCGCCGCTAGAGGGGGCGCCGGCAAAGCCGGGCGCGCCCGGGGAAGGTGGCGGTGGGGGTTGTTTCTCCGGAGCCGAGGCTCTCTCACGGTGGCGGCGCTCCATGGTGACGGCGACGAGTTCGGGCGCAGGATGGCGACGCGGTCGATCTGGTCGGAGGCGTAGCGAGGTGGAGGCGCCCTGGTCAGGCAATGCGAAGGTCGATCTGGTTGTTACGCCGGGGCGGCGACCCCGGAACAGGTTGGTTTTGGTGGCGACCTGGATGAAGACTGCGCGGGCAGAAGGTTCGTCGACCATGACTGGATTGCTTTCGGACAATGCGAAGGTCGGTCTGGTTGCTACGCCGGGGCGGCGGCCCAGGAGCGGGTGGTGTGTGGTTTGGCGTTTGGTCGACTTGCGTCATGTGGGCGGCGGGTCACATCGTCTGTGCGGTTTTTTGGCCCTGTCTTTCTCATAAACAGGGCATTGTATAATTCATATGGTTTTTGGTGTTTTGGGAGTGGTGTTTTGGCTCCCGGGTGCATAAGCACCCTTTATTTAAAATGCATTTTGCACACATTTTGAAATGTCAAACAAATTGGAAAAAAATGTTCGCACATAGATGTTACCATGTTATGTGTTCACAAAGTCGTTTGACAAAAAACGACACTTTTTGTGACTTGTATAAAAAAATTGTGCTAAAATAAGTCTTTTCACGACACTATTTTTTGTCTTTTTTACACAAGTCACAAAATATATCGGTTTTTGGCGAAACCACTTTGTAAACACATAGAATATGAAGATCTATCTAGGAAATTTTATTTCAGATTTCTTTTACATTTTGAAATATGTTTTTAAACTATCGGGTGCATATGCACCCGGGTGCCAAAGTGGATTTCTGGGTTTTGGACCCGGTTTTCCTTATAAACTGGGTCAATTCTTTTTTATCTATTCGAGCGGTGGATATCGGCCACCTTAAACTTAAAAATAAACTGGATAAATAAGACAAAATTGCTTAGAGAAGAGCAAATAATTATAGTAACTAATGAACTGAAGACTTAAGTCATGAAGGCACTTGGCAAGAACATGAAACACAATTTTGAATAACTGATGCTCCCAGGAACGCGTATTCCAGTTGCAATTCTGTCACTTTCGAATCCACGTGCAAAAAGTGGGGCGTAATCTCAGCTAGCAATCCGCCATGGTACTCCAACCTCGAGATTCCCCTGAGTAAAATCCATCAAAGGTCACTGTATTTGAGGTCATTACTCACCTTCATCACCGTACACAGCTATACGCAAATTACGGTCACCGAATACGCGCAAGTATGTCGTACAAGGTCACTGGAGCGTGTAGAGCGCTATATTTGCTGATTTGGCACCGGGTGGATCCTATCTGTCAGGCCTAGCAGCTGTTCAGGGACAATTTTCGAATAACAAAAAGTAAAAGGTTTAAATTGAAAAATAGCTGCCGTTGAAACGACATAGACCTCCATGTTCCCGTCGATCTCCGCTGCCGACGATGACCGAGCCGAGCTCCAACATCCCCGCGCTTCGCTGCTCCATCGACTGCTGTATCGGGACTATGAGGCCGGGTTCTTGCTTGGCTAGGCGGAGCCGTTTGGCAAGGCCACGAGCTCCGTGGCCAAGCTCGCGACGCTTCGGCGCGGCCTGGAGCTGGCGCTAGAGAATGGGAGACGCGGATACGAGACTGCCGAGGCCGTCCAGATACGTACCCGGACGCGTCCAGGTTGACGAAGCTCGTCCGCACCAGTTTGGTAATTCTCCCACCGCTATAGATTCAGGTCAACTGGAAGGTTTATATTCAGGTCAACTGGAGGATTTAGATTCAGTTCCCTTTTTGCTGGCTGTAATTGGCATCAACAAAATTGTATACCCTGCAGATTCCATTACTTAGTATCGTAGTGCAAAATCCGATAAATAGTTATCCTGAATTTTGTAATTTTGTGCCGATGCTATTTCAGCGTACACCTTGTTTCCATGCATGATGCTTTATATATGAGACGATGAGAAAGTGTAATGTAGGTGAGCGTACACCTCGTAGCTGCACTCTTTTGGTTCAAAGGATGCTGGATTTTCTGGGACACCACACCATCCTCCCCCTCCAATCTACTGAGCTGCATTGACCAACTAAGCCATGGCTTCGTGATTAGGGCATCGCCTGATGGCACCACATTGACAATCTCCACACACTTTTGTCACTCACTCTTAGCTCTGCCTTTTCCACCGTTGTATGTCTACATCTATTGCTCTCGAGTATATGGAACCCTCGTTTATTCGGTTAGCGGTGCGTTCAGAAGGACTAATTCTCATATTTTTGTGTATCGCTTTTTTGATTGGCATTATAGATGCTCTAGGATTTCTTGCTGATAAAGCTCCTTCCTCTCCTGTACCTGTACATGATCATGTAGGTGACACTATTTTTAGTATTATATGGTACCCGGAACGCTAGCTCTTGCTATTGTACCTGGATCATGTAGTGACTTTGATTGTCAAGTGATTATGTATTAATATTTCATTTTCTGCATTCTCTTTCTATTTTATTTGAGTTTGGAATGGCCTTTTGATGATTTAGCTCTGATGCCTTTCTGGTCATCGTCTTCTTATCAATATGAGGAGTTTTATAAAGAATGTATTGGGCTGGTTGTCACTGTCACATTGAAATTCGCTCTTAAGATATTCTTTCAATCCCTTTGAGGCTCTCACCATTGTCAAGTAGTGTCTCCATTGTAATATTTATTTATTCATATCTTCCAAGACATATGGCACAAGATTCTTGTGGAAGTGGTTCCTTTTGTGTTAGGACAGAATGCTTCAGCTGACATAATCACTACTAATTTATCTATTTATCTTCTGATTATTGCATCTACCACATTATATCAAGAGAAATGACTATTTGTCTGTGCACGTCTTTGATCTGTCCATGCCATTTGAGAGCCATTCTTATTCACCGAAGAACTGAGGACAGAATGCTTCAGCTGACTAATCACTACTAATTTATCTATTTATCTTCTGATTATTGCATCTACCACATTATATCAAGAGAAATGACTATTTGTCTGTGCACGTCTTTGATCTGTCCATGCCATTTGAGAGCCATTCTTATTCACCGAAGAACTGAATGCCATTTATGGTTAGGCATGAATTTATATATTATTTAGATTCGAATAACAAGAAATTTGAGCTAGCTGTTAATTTTTTTTTCATATTGTAGAAATAAATTAGGAAATATGCCAAACTAAATTATTTGATCGCACGTTTCATATAATGGCCACAGATTCATAATTAGCGTGTGCTCTTCTGGGGTTCCATGGTACTTTCATTTATCTTCCTATTCAGATTGAGGGAGGCCTCTTTTATTTGTTTGTTTTTTTCCTTTCATTATGTTTCCTATACAGTTCACGAAGTACCTTAGCGTGGAAGCTAAAAATAGAGTACAATAAAACTATGACTTACTGAGAGAAGTTATATAAACGTCCTTTTTATCACCAACGTGTCTTGACTTCATGAAGTGTAGCTTTTTGATGTATATTGTGGTGCAGTAGCAATTCTTATTCCTTTGGTCAAGAGGCCACGAAAATTAATATGGATTCATGATATTTTGGTTCATAAGAGTGCATTTTATATGAGTGGCTGGTATTGTTTCATTTAAGGTTTGCAGTCACATGATCCTTTCTTGTGCTCTAGCAATCTGCACCACCCTTATTTCCTGTGCTGTATCAGGTGAAACTAATGCACTTATACCTCTTTAATAATGAATAGGAGAAAGCCGATGCGTTCCTGCACAAAGGACCAGGTTCTGTTGCAATTCATGTTCCAGGTAAACAGCCACTTATACCGCCGGTTCCATTTTATTTCTACTTTCATGTTGATACCTTGAATGTTCAAAACAGCACAATTGACCAGGTTCTCTTTAGCAACGTGGTAACTGAGTTTTCTTATACGTTACATCCATCTAACCATAGGAATATGCTAATTTGTAGGGTCCGGTGTGTCTTATGTCTGTCGCTTCTACGCCCCTACAGGAAATGCTAGCTGCTGCAACCTCAAATATTGTATATGTAAATTTAGATGTATCACATCGCCGCTGCTTTTGTTTCTGTCATTATGTATGGAAGGCGGATCTATTATATCAGACTATACATGTAGGTTATGTCACAAGATGTCTCAAGTAGTGTTGGGCAGGTTACATCATAAGGCTTTTTTTGTGTTGTAGGAAATAATTTAGGCAGGTTATGTCATAAGGTTGCCAGGAGTGTACCTCATTGTAATTGTGTTGACATCGGTGTTTCTAAATGTTGTTGTAATGTTTGACTAACAATAGTCACTGTGATCTTTGAACCTGAATATTATTTTTACACTGTTGTGATATTTGTTGCATACGTTAAGTATACTAGCTAGGTGCCTGCGCGTTGTCACGGAATAACAAGAACATGTACCTGTTTCAAGCCGGCAATTCCGTCCATGGGCACGTCCGCCCACGGGCACCCGACCCTAATGGGCAGGGTATGGGTCGCTATGTTCGCCCATGGGTCTCGCCCGTGGGCGACCCGATTAGTCGTGGGTAGGGTATGGGCAGACATGTGTACCCATGGACGACCCGATGGGTAACCCGATTAGCTGACATGTGGGGTCTCATAGTAAAACATGACCACAGCCCATGCTATTTGTTGTTTCCTGGGAACTTGATTTGTTGTTTGTGTGAGCAATCAGTACATCAGTATATCACTATTTATTGTTTGTGCTTATTTTGCTGTTTGAAATGCTATAATATTATATATTGATGTGCTGCCTACAGACCCGATGGGGCGCCCATTGGGTCTGGTGACCCGACGGGTACGGGCATGGGTCTGAGATCTGACCCATGGGCAGGGTCATGGGCAGAGACCCTCGCCCATTTGTTATATGGGCATGGGTCTGGAATAGGTCGACCCGCCCAATACCCGACCCATTTCCGGCCTTATACCTGTTGATAAAATAAACAACCTTGTCGTCCACATGCCGCTCATGTGGCTCCATTTGTTGGTGTAGCTTGTTCCAGATTTGAGGTTAGTCAATGCCAAATTAGAAAGAGGGCCCATATATGATATATTGACCCAAGAAAATTCAGCAAAAAAAAAAGTACCCTGAGGTCTATCGTCTCATTGAGCTAACATTGCTTTCATCGGCGGTGACGAAAACAGTTGAAAGTGATTTCTGACCGACAAACATCATCACTACCGAGTTGCCTAACAAACGATATCTTTTTGCATTATTATTTTTGACTTCAGTACAAATCAATAAAAACAGTCTCAGTACAATTATTACTTCTTTTTTGCTTATCTCTGTAAGTTCGATTTTTCAACATGGAACTCACAGAATTAAAGCTGATTTTCTAAACCTTTCATGTGATGCAAATGCGTGTGTCGAATGGTTCAACGATTGTACGCCTGGGACTCTGCAGCCAGTGCATAGTATGAGCTGCCAGTGGATGTTGGCATCTGCAATGTGTTTTGAAGCATTAGTTCATTTCTGCATTGATTTTCCTTTTTTTTTACCTAAAACGAATATTGATATAGCTAGCTAGTACCTGTGTATGTGCGACACACCATTCGAGAATCAAAGTAGGACCCAACCTACAAAAAGAAATGGAAAAAATGTATTTCTTCTTGCTCGAGATTTTTTTTTGGGTGCAAAATGACTACTTGAACGTCTGTATACTTGAGATAATCTACTAGCTGGAATTACTCGATTATGCAATCCCTCATTGTGTGCTTGATCAGTAGCTGCTGCATCGACATGACCTTGAAGGTTTTTTTTTAATTTCTTCAATTTTGGTTCATAATAATCTTGTTTCAATTGTTATTGTATATCACCCATAGACCATCACCTGTGTATTGTTCATCATAAAGGCTCCATATGATGCATAAATATTTGCAACTGCATCTTATTTTTGGTTTCCTGTCAGTTCAAAAGAGAACAACACAACTACACAAGTGTGTTAAATTCGAATGCTCTTGTCTATCAGGGGTAATATTCAGACAAACGGTACAGGTCTACGAATCTATGCGACTCTTGCATTTGCTGATCTATGTGCGTCTCTTGACCCCTTCCCGTGCTTCCGTCGATTATCATTCAATCCAACCACCCTGCTCAGAAGTCAGAAATTGAGGCGGTTCTTCAGCAAAAATGGCAGTGCATGCAGTGTTGCTATCAGGGCCGCCGAGCGTCGGCCTCGACTCGAGCAGCGGTCCGGGGTACATCTGCACTGAAACATGTTCTGTTCCCTAAATTTCTTGCTTATCCTCTGTCGAATTCGAATATTTATCGTAGTGACGAACTAACTGAAACTGTGGACGAATGCGTGCACAAGCACAATGATCTGTACCTCTGCAGTCTGCACATGCCCCAAGGATCGAACGGAAACGCCACTGTGCTGGATGATTATCAATAGAAGGACAAATTCAGGCAGGTTAGCGCTGAAGTTCGTCACGGGTAAGTATGCTCAAGAAAATCACCACGTCTGACTTGACTCGTCAAGTTTGTTCGGGAAAAACATGAATTCGACTGAAATTCGCAAGAACATCAGAGGTACAACCCAACCGCCTCTGAAATTCGCAAAACATCACATGAGCTGTTTTTCAGGTCACAACTTGTTTTTTTCTGGACACAACTTTTTTTTTTAGATTAATTTTCTGGACACAACTAAGACGCAGATTTTATCGAAAAAACTAAGACACAGATTGGTAGTGGCCCATGTGTGGTCTTTTACAGATTTACAGCGGGTTCCACCAAGTTCCCAAATGGGCCTAAAACCAGGAATAACGGACTGAGGAAGAGAGCAATTGTGGGCCAGCCCATTTACAGAGCAGTCGGTACAGGCAAGCGTTATATAGGAATTGCCCACTGAGGCACTCACGGCGTCATAGTCATGGCTCTCCGGTGCGCGGCTGGCGGCGGCGGCGGCGCGTACTTGACGCCGCCGAGAAGCAGATGCTGCGGCGCCGGCGCTGCGCAACCCGAGGCCTCCACCACAAAGGCACGAGGGCTCGGCCTCTCCCTAAGGGTCTCATCCTCGCCATGCTCCAAAGCTCGTGGGCTAACTGTAAGCGCCTTCCGCAACAGCTCTTTCTTCTCTTCGGATCTAAATCCAAACCCAGATGACTAATGCGATTCCTTGCAGCGCTGCTCGAATGGTTCCTCTCCTTTGGGGGACGGTCAGTGTTTAGCTCGAAGCAAGGGGAGAAACGAGGCGTGGGAGGCGCTGAAGGCCATGGTCGAAGACATGTTCAGACCCCTGGTTCGCAATCTGTCAGAAATCCGATCCCTTCGCTCTGTGTATGACCTGGAGGATTACCAGATCGGCATGTTATCTGGTAATATGTGGTACCTGACATCAAACCCATATGTATCTGAAAAGGGGCTAAAAAAAGAACCATTTTGATCCGCTGATCAACACTGTGCTTTACTAATTTTGTTACTGCTTTGTTGTTCATCGGTACTTCTGTAGGCTCTTTTCTTGCCTCCGTCGGGTGCTACCAGCTGTGGAAATCAGCTCCCTCTTACTTCGTTGACGCTGCTCTTGCATATGGACTCTATAAACTTACCGTTCTGTCCTCTGAGCTGCACCAGCAGGGCAAATGCAACGATTTGGTGACCCGTTTGAAATTTGGTAAGTATCTACTGCTACCCTTACATTGTCTTTAGATTGTGACGATAAAGCTCAACTTGATTCTCATGGTAGTGTGCTCAGTAAGTTAGCTGGCTAATCCTGGTTGGTTGCTGCTCACCTTTTCTCTTTTAGATGCTTTCAAACTGTAATCCTGCTTGGTTGCGTTTTTAGTTACCATAAAGATTGTTTTCCTGTATCGCTTAACCAGATTATTTATAGTGCCTTTGCATTATAGTTAGAAACTAAAACAGCGACCCCATTGAAATTTTGTTGGTCAAGTTTATAAGTATCATTTGTAACACACCGCCATAGAGATAGTTATCTGGAACAAATACTTGCGAATTTGGTTGGTCGTTGTTTGTTACTAATGATACTTATAAACTTGACCAACCATAGAGATAGTTATCTGGATCTCTTACTACCAGACATCTATACTTGTGAAGCATGGGCGCAAGATGCTCCCTTTGAACCACTATGAGCCTAGATAATAACATCGTCTTTTCTCGAGTCATAGCTATTCAATGATCATTCTGCTTTATTTTTTTAATGGTACAATCTCAATCCATTTATTGGATCACCTTCTCACTGTAGGTACCGTTCTTGTCATGGTGTTAAAGGATATGAAGAAAACCTACGTGCCGTTGGATTTTATTAGGTATGTGACTATTAAATCATTTAGTAGGGTGACAAAGCTATTCAAACTGCACATGTCGCACACGCATTAAGCAACACATGATGGGTGTGGGCAGTCAGTCCAGCATAAATGGCCTAAAGCAAGATAAGCACAATGTTTTCATAGTCAGCATGAACCCTGAGAACTTTGCTTCACATCCATGCTTCACATCTAGTAGTTCATAATTTGGTTTGTTGCAGAATGGATGAATATCGTTAAACCACATTTGTCTCATTGCACTGCATGCAAAGAGTACAGATGTGCAAAGTGTGAACTGTTAAATGAGTTCTTTTATTATTAATGATTCATATGCCCCTCTACTGAAATTTCTCGTTTTTTCTCGTCCATTTATTTTGGAGATGGTCTCATTGCACTGCGTGCAAAGAGTACAAATGTGCAAAGTGTGAACTGTTAAATGTGTTCTTTCAATGTTAATGATTCATATGTCCCTCTACTGAAATTTCTCGTTTGTTCTTGTCCATTTATTTTGGAGATGTTTCATTCAAGCACTAAGTTGTTCTTATGATGACATAGGATGCCGCTGTTCCTTCTCTACATCTTAGCATTCCTGTTCGACGTTGCCGGGTTGAAGAAGTATGGACGGAAGGGCCTGATTAGCTTTGTGAATCTGCTGAAAACAAGAGGCGGGATTCAGGAAATATGGAGAATCATGTGGTACCCAGGATACGTATCTCCATACGACGACGGCGTGGATTGGTCGGATGTCCGTGCTTGAGGTGAGAGTTGCCCTGTTAGGTCTCCTTATGGTGCGTGAGGTGAGATATCTTGAACCAGTTGTCAAATGCTTGCAAAGAATTCTGCTCATGTAAGAAGGGGCTCGGTGTAGTATTCCAGCCCGGTCCGAATGTGTCAGTGTTCTGTACTTTGGCTCAAGAATTTGCCGAGACCTTGTGACCTGTCTGGAAGCTTTGGTCCCTGTGTAGTGGTTGTTATATATCTTTCTACCATCTGGAATATATCTTTGCCTGTTTATTTCTGGTTCTGGCCTTCTGGGGCATCATCTACTGTGCAAATTTTAAATGTGTTGTACCATTGTACATCTGAAACGAAAGAGAGTAGATGCAGGGTGCTGGGCAGGCGGGCACCATCTGTCTGTCTTGGGCGGCTGGTCCTGGTGTCCGGCCGTCCGGGTGGCGTTCTTGCATCAGGGCGGCGAGGCAGCGAGAGAACGATCAGGCATGCTGGAAATCTGCGCTTGTGTACTACTCCGAGCCTATTCCTTTTGCCCCGGCAGCTCGCTGCTTGTAGACTGCCATCGCTAGGTCCATGATTTGACCGGTTGGTCACGTGCTCTTGTTGGTTTGCAACAACTTGAACATCATCTGTATCTCGGACCAAACATCCACCGTCACATGAACAGCCGGATCAATTTCCCACACGCTTTCGTCTGGTGTAACAACTCAGTAGCGAAAACTGCGTGAAATCTAAGTTTCAGTTTAAAAAATATGTATGTTGGAAACCGATCGTCAACAAGCAGGCAAAATTTCCAAGTTCAGTCTCATGTTCAGTTATGACATATGTAAGAAAAACCAGCATGAGTGTTGCCTTGCAAATGAATACGAGTTTCAACTTGAAATTCACATCTTTACACAACATTAATCCCCGGCATACTACTAGACTGTTGTTTTTTTTTTTTTTTTTTGCAGAATCTTTGAACAGTGGCTTTTACACATTTCCTCCTCTAGTAGATCTTTAACTCGTGGAAGAGAAAAGGGAGAAAACTGGAAGCATATTTCTTGAAACCCATCACGTCCCAGCCCACCGAAATACCGTAGATTACGAAAATAGCTACCCTGCGTCAAAGTTGACAGGATACGTGTTAGCCATGGCAGCGGCGGGATTTAATTCAAGTCTCCATTAGAAATGCATGATATTCTTTAGCAATTAGTCACTTCATACTAACAAACAACTTTGATGGTATCCGAGTTATAAAATCAAAATAAGGGTTTGCTAACTGATTCTGATGGATCTTTCGTGGAGGAGACTTATTTTTTTGAACTGGTGACTGAGACTAAAAAGACAAAAAAAAAAGCAAAACTAATTGGCTCACTTTAATATATCGCATATTCATTGACATGTTAAAGATTCAAGAATGCATGCCACAATTTCTATGGCAGTATGTGATGTGGAGTAAGTATTTTGTTTGGGCGGAAATTGTTTGTTAAGAAAGAGTGGGATATTAGCATCCAGCGAGACATACATGTCATGGTGTCGAACAAATTGTTTCTTGCAAATACTCAAAAATTCCGAAACACATAATAATATGAAGTGCCTTTTTACATTTTTGATATGCAGTGGATATGACTTATCACCTCACTTTCAAATTTGGTGTAAGCTAGAGTATAGCTGTGTAGTCAAGTGACTAAACAGTTTTTTTTTTTTTTGAAAATGCAGGCAAATTTAATGTAAAAATAATAGTAAATAATATAAATATGTGTATTTGACTACACAGTTTTGCACTGACTACACAATGTTGAATAAAATCGCAGCACTTAATCTCAAAAAAAAAAAAAAAAGGCTCCGCCAGATTACATTAAAACCTAATGGAGTTAATTAGTCCTCAACCTTGTGCGACAAGGTACAGTATTTGAGCTCCTTGCAAATATAAGGAAGAAGGATTACAATTAAGTAATTAAGTACCTAAATTAGTCCTATTCGAAAATAGTACCTAAATTAGTTACTGTATTACGGACCTGCTAAAATCAAGGGGGGTGACACCTTTGTTGCAATTCCCTTTTCTTTTTTTTGACATGGAACACTCGTATTCCATTAAGACATGGCAACATCGCCGGTCACCAGACTGGTTACAGAATTAGGGTAGCTCATCACCCAAACATTGTGTTCTCCAGGAGCTACACCTATACCCAAAGCCGCGAGTTCATGCGCTGGCTTGTTACAAATACGGGGAGAATACATAACTCTAGCATCAATGAAATTTGAGAAAAGTCTGAACTTTAGGTCGGCAAAGATCACTCCTAGCTTGTATAATCATACTTTGTTGTGGACAACGCCTGCTGGAGAGTAATGCAATCAGTCTCAAACACCACTCTTCCCGCCCCAAACTGTTCCGCAACATGTACAGCATTTGACATTCCATTTGTTTCAGCGTGTAGTGCATCAGTGATTGCATTCAGAGAACCAGCAGCAGCAAACTGAATGTCATTGGCTCCATTCCTGCATATTACGCCCCAACCTCCTGTTCTGGTCGCCTCTCTAAACCCTGCATCAACATTTATCTTGACATATTCAGGTGGCGGAGGTTCCCATCGCTTTGACTGAACTTCCTGCGGTTTCTTATTTTTCTGCAGGAATTGCTTCCATTCATCAACATGGTGGCGTACAGTCTACTGGAATTGATCCACGGTGGAGTGACATTCTCCATGGTTTCCCCTATTTGGCAAGTAGAGCGATGATTATACCTGGGCACATAGCCCGTGCAATTATGAAGCTTAGTTTACAGTTACAAAAAACATGCAGCTTATATGACACAAAACATAGGTGAAGCTAGAGACATTGACTCGCCGTGTTTAATCCTGATTATCCAGTCCGGGGAGAAGCCCCATCGCCGGATGTCCGCAGCGATGACGCTGAGCTTGTACATGGCGACGCTGATGCACGTGGAGGGACTCCTGGTCTGCCCTCACGTCGCGGTACATCACCATGACACCATGGACGTCATGATGGCGCCCAAGAGCATGCCGATTTGGAACTCCTGGAGGTCGAAGACGCTCGCGAGGTTCCTCACGTCGTGGAGTTCCCGGAGTGGACCGAGAACGCCAACGACGGCAAGTCGGCAACGTCACGGCGACACGCGAAGTCCCTGGTGTCGTACAAGTACTCACGGAGATCCTTTCTAGTCAGCCTCGTAGGATCGTCGTGCGCGCCATTGCCGGGCCCGTGGTGGCCGCGATCTTGTGCGGCTCCTCGACGGTCGGCACGCGAAGAACCAAGCCGGCGTCGTGGTGCCCGCCCTCCCAGAGGTCCGTTGTGGGCCTTGTGAGCTCGACGGACGACACGTGCAGAACCAATGCGGCTCCTCGACGGTCGGGCGGTTGGCGCGCGCGGAACCAAGTCGGCGTCGGCTTCAACGTGTGCTCCCTCTCTGACTGTGGCTCCTGGTAGCAGCAAGCTCGAGGGGATCCTCGACGACAGGCACGTGCAGAACTAGGCCGGAGTCGGCGTCCGCGTCGGCGCCGAGCTCCTCGACGACCGGATGGCGGGATGGGGAAAAGCCGAAGCGGGCGTCGTCACCCGCGTTCTCGCGGTCATAAGCGCCGCCGTGCGCAGCACCGACAGTGACACGGATACGGAACGCGGTGCCGTTCGGGCGGCCGGCGGGGGATAACTACGCGCGAGAAGGAGGAGGACGCCGGACGCCGCCGCGGGGCCGTGGAAACCTGCAAGGTCGCCACGAGAGACCGTGCGCATGCAGCCGGCGACGCCATCGTCAGGGGCGGAGACAGGGGGCCTAATGTGTATGTACATGCTAATTGACGCAGTAATTACTGCATACTCTTACTACTCAAAAGCCCACGTCTTGTTCTATGCACTTGTACGCACCAAAGCCCAGCCCAGTTTAGTCAATCGTCTTTGCTGCTGAAGCTCCCGATCGGTACCTAATAGCAGATCGATACCCACATCTTCTTTCTCCATAACTTTCTCTCTACTTGCGGAGGCCGATCAGTACCCTAATCACAGATCGATCTGTGGTGGCGCCTGCCGCAGCTCCCAAACCACGCGAAGAGTCAGCAGCTAGGAAACCATCTCTGGATGCCATGCTGAACTGTTGATCCATGCCGACTGTTACGGCCCTCGCCATGTCAGAGGACGTCGATCTCCCAACTATACTGACCAAAACACTCAAATCTAGAGGTATGCTGCTATAATTGATCAACTGTCTTTGAGCATGTGTATGCACATCTTCAAGCCTTGATAAGTGCTAGCCGATCAGCAATAGTTCTCCGTTCAAGCCAGAAAATTCAATATTTTTCATGTACAGTCTGCATATAAATTTGATGCTAAAGATTGAAAATTTATGATTTTTCACTATTGACAATTACCACGTGGAAAGAAAAATCTACAGTCGGTTGCCCGAACACTGAAGAAATATTTCGACTCTCACCCCCCTATATCTAAATCCTGGCTCTGCCCCTGGCCATCGTATGTGTCGACATGCTCGATCTATAGGCATTACCGTGAGAAAGGGCTTCGGTTCTTCCGGATAGGCCAGGAATTATTGTTACGGGCTTCGGTTCTTCCTTCATTTAAAAAAGATCATGATTACAAGTTTTTAAAACCTGAAATAAATTCTGCATTTTGTCAATGATGTATCCGCAAAATTTCAGTTTTAAATATATTATATTTTGAGCTACACAAAAATGACAAATGTGTGGAGCTGAATACACTCTTCAAATCTTTAAAATATACAACCGTTTTGTCATTTTTGTTAAGCCCATGTAGGATCCATCTTTTCCTACATCCGGGATTTTGTACATATTTTTTTGAAACTTGTAAATGTACTTTTAAATTGTTTTGAAATATAGGGAGCACTCGAGGAACTTGGAAGTGGAAGTGACTTTCTTGGTGAGAAGAGACTAATTGTCCATGTCGATTTCTGTTCAAAATTCTATGGGCCTGTTTGGCAACTCTCTGTAGCTTCGCTCCTCTCCACGCTTGAAGCGATTTCCCGATCGAACAAGTCCCCCTTTGTATCGCTTTAAAAATTGAACATTTTTCAAATTTGAATATTTTTCAAAAACTGAATATTTTTTAGTTTTATACATTTCAAATTTGGAACAATTTTTAAGTCTGAACATTTTTCAAATTTGAAGATTTTCCAAAAACTAATCATTTTTTAATTTCGAACAGTTATTTATTCTGAACAATTTTCAAAATTTGAACATTTTTCATAAGATGAAATATACAATCGAAAATGAGAATTAATAGAGAATAGAAGAAATTATAAGACTGAAAATGAAAACAGAAAAAGAAAAAGAGAAAAGAAGCACAAACAGGAAAAAACCGAAACAGACCAAAACCAAGAAAACGAGGGTGTGCGGGAGCGATTCGGCTCCCCCTTATGCGGCAACTACGATTTTCCCGCGTAGACCGTTCGGCTGGCTCCGCTCCCAGAAATCGTGGGCTGTCAGCCCATTATAGTGAAGTGGGGCCCATTTGGGTGGAAGCCGCTAGCTGATGCCTGATGGGCTGAATACTGTGTGGCTGATCGCAGGGAGCTCCTGGCAGCGGCGCAACGTCGTGACGGCGAGCTCCTAGCGGAGGACCAAGCTCCCGGCGGCGAAGCAAACTAAACCGGAGGCGGCGGCGGCGCTTGGTCTGTAATCGATGTCAGGTGTCCTTAAATCGGCGGAGGTAGAGGCATATGAGCCGGCGAACTCGATTTTCCGGCGGAGCGAGCGTTTCGACCGGCGGGGCCCGCTAGGGCTCGAGCGCGGCGCTAGTTCGTTCTGTATTTTTGGGGAATGCATAACCTTGCATTAATTAGTGGCTAATTGTGCAACTTACAGCTCATCGGAGCAAGCAAATGAGCAACCACATTACAAGTTCTGGAACAGTACAGAGTTCTGAAGTTCAGGAAGTGATCTCTAGTGAGCGCCTTGATACCTTCGCAAATGACACTGAGAGGAGACAAATCAAACCACTTATCATCCAGACTTCGCTTCAACACCAGGGCATCAGTTTCAAGGATTACGTTGGACATACCCATCTCAATTGCTGCTTGGGTAGCTTCTAGAGCCGTTTTTGCTTCAGTACGCAGTGCATTCTGTACATTGTTCAGGCAGCCTGCCACAGTGAAGAGAGCCTTCCCTGACCGGCCACGGAATACTGCCGCCGGTGCCAAACTCTGCACTAAAACCCCCATCGGTATTGACCATTCGGTCCATCTCCATCCTGCCGCCCGCGACCCTCACCGACGCGAGGATGGGCGCTCAGTGGCATTGGGACGCTGCATTTCGTAGCGCGGCCTGGACTCGACTCGATCGTCGTGGCCGAGCTGCAGCAACTGCGGACGCCGGCGTGCAATGGTGCGCACTATCCTGAGCACCCCGCCGCAGCAGCTTCTAATCATCTTGCACACAGGCAACGACACTGCATCAATCATTCAATCCTCGGCGCCAAACGCGGTGGCACGGCTGGCACAGTCGAACTCGGCGCCGAGTACTACAAGTACTGCATTTGACGGAGTACTAAAAGGGCACTGCGGTTACGCCGGTAAGGCGCCGTGGACCGGCGCGTGCTGCGCGTGCAGGCGACACGACCAGGAGGAGCACCAGAGCGCATCGAGCACGTCAGGCGCGGAGTGGAGGCGATGCACGGCTGCGGCCGAGGCGCTCGTCGCGGCGAGCCTGGAAGGCGGACGGGGGCGTGCCAGTGCAGGCCGAGGCACGCGGCCTGGACGCCCGGCACGTGGACGGCAGCGTGACACGGCAGGCCGAGGCGCGCGTCACGGACGACGGCGCGGCCCGGCACGAGCCGGCGACGAGCACGCGAGCGAAGGCAGCGGCACGGGTTGGCGCCTGGCGGCGAGCCGAGTCGGGCGGGCCCAACTCCCAGCGCGCCCCGCCGCGGGCCTCCCCTGCTCCGCGTACGTGACTGGGTGGGCGGGCACCCAGGTGTCAGCCCTGAGCAGTGAGCACCAGCAGCCCCGCGTGGCCGGCGTGCTCTGGCTCCTGGCCGCGGCCTGGACTTGGACGCGCCTCTCGAACGCCACGCAGGATGAGATCTATTGGCCACCCAGTGCGCTTCGTCTTGGTCTGGGGCAGTGTACAATGCCAGCGTGACACGACGGTGGTGACGCCAGCTCAGCCATGCGTGATGTGCGGCGCCGCGACGAGAGGTTGTGTGTGTCTACCGTTGCCGCGAAGGATTTTTTCCCTTTGGGGAGAGAACTGACAACTATGGTCCACGGCAATTCTGCAACAAATCCCAAATTTTACAGGCGTCTCTCTTGACTGTTTTTGTCCTGCCATTAGGCCTGACAGCGGGACCCACCGGTCAGAAACTCGCTTAGAGCACCGTTTCGGAATAGCGGTGGGGTTTTGCAAAAAAAAATCCGCATGTTAATGGTTTTTTGAAAACCTAGCTCCAAATGTAATTGTTTTTTTGCAATTAACTGAAAACTTTGTAGCTTGGTGTTTGATCATCCATGTTACTTTTGCTGCAGGTTTTATTTCCCTCCTTCTGTGATGTTATCTCGTTCGTTCCATCAAGTCCACATCAAAATAACCAAGTAGGTTTTCTTTGTCCTTCATCTCGCCAATTTTCTCTACTACTTATATTGCATTTGTCTTTGTGCTGAGAATAATTATTTGTTTTTCCATGCCGCATTCCCTTCATACTTCTTTTACCTTTTCTGGAGTTAAAAGGAGATGTCCACAGTTTTCATAGAACGACTCTAGCGAAGGGGTACACACAATTCAAAAGTGATCTAGGTCTTCGCCCCTCTCGCCGGCGAAGTTTTCGATCTTGGAGCTTGCGCCCTCTCGCTGTCCGGGAATGTTTTTGTTCCTTTCTTATATTGTTCCAGTGTCTTCTCAGGAATGGTGTACACACAATAAGATCCTCCCGTCATATCATCTCACTAACGGAAGGTGTGTGTAGTTGTGTGTCCGGCGGATCTCCTTGGATTCAGACCGTTTTCGTGTTTGTTCGTGTGTTTGTAGGTCCGACTCTTCCGATCTACGATTTTCATCATCACTTGACGATGGTTGCTGCTCTGGTGTGTTGGTCCTTTGGGTTTTTAACACGATGACTTCACATCTGTATACTACAACGAACTTTACTCCGACAAGGTTTTCCCGGCTCTAGTGAGGGAGGGGTGAGAACCGCGACGTCTTCGGCTCGTTTCAGTGGATTTTTTTTAAGACCATTGTTGATGATCAATATATTGTTGACCTTTTTGGGAAAACATAAGTTCGTTCTATTTGTGAGCCTCGACCTCGGCTGGGAGAGGAGACAAGAGGAAAAGACATCGGTTCATTGGTGGCACTTGGTGGTGGAAAAAGTTGAAATTGGCCAGATTCCGATTTTGCCAAAACGAGAAGCGAGTGTCGGGCAGCTCCGCAAAATACAGCATGGGCCGCTCCGCTCTACGGTATCAGATTCGTGGAGTTGACGCGTTCAGCACCGCTCCGCTCCGGCCGTGGAGTTCGCAGCTGGAGTGCTGCTGAGGCCGGTCCGATCTCCCTAGAATCATTTTTTTTGAAAGCCCACGTATATTCAACATAATACCACGTACATTGTACATAGTACAGAAACGAAATACATCACATCATACGTAGGGGATACAGAACCAGAGCAAACCGCAGCATCTCCTCCGGCGTCGACGACAAAGGCCGCCGTCCCCCTTCTCACCGCGCCCCGAGAGCACCTCTCTTGTTGAAGACCGCCGCAAGGCCCGTCCGCCGCGCAGCGGCGGAACTTGTGCCGATGAACGAGCACGGCGAGTGCCCTCCCGCTCCATCTACTCCACCTTGCCGCAGCCGTCTTCGACGTCGATGCAGACAGGATCCAACGAGCTTGCCCAGCCCTGAGTTCCAGCCGCCAGATCAGCCGCCAGCACGGATCCGACGGGAGGCCGAAGGACTCGAGCACCACGCCGGGCCTCGAGCCCCCGCAAGTCGAGAGCGACGACGACGAGCCCCCAGGAGCTCCACCGCCGGAGAAGGCCGCCCCGACACCAAACCACCCGCCACCAGCCCCACCTCCTCCAAGGCGCCGCCGGCGGGATCTCCACCCTACCCTACCGTATATACAAGCCGGAACCGGGGATCCCCACCCTCCCGCCGCCGGAGCGGCCGACGGAGGAGGAGAATCCCGCGGCTCAGCGGCGAGCGCGGCGGATCGACGGAGTCGCCCAAAAATCGCCTTTCTCCTCCTGCACAGTGACGGGGAGGGGATAAGGAGTGAGCCTTCTTTCTAGCACCCTAGAATCATTTTGCAATGAGGTCTGAATCCAGATTTTACTTTGATTAGCTACTAATGCCTCTCAAGTCTCAAGTAGTCTCAACATGTCAAATCTAGGTCTTTACTGCACCGTATCGTCATCCAAATCCCCAAATCAACCACTTATATTTGTATTTTAAACCCTCTATTTTTAGAAATCAGCCCGCAATATAGTACAACCCACGACAGTTTTTGTAATAAGGCCGCTCCGGTCCGCAATATTTCAAATGTTAAGCTCATAATAAAACTTTATTTGTGACATTCAATATTACTACTACCTCCGATCCATAAAAACTGCCGTAAAAACTGTCGTGGGTTGTATAATAACTTTGTACTAACGTTGTGCTCTGCTGGCCACATTTAAAGTGAACCGGAGGGAGTAAAAAGAATGGAAATGTGGAATATGGAGTGCTATGCACATGCAACTTGAGATTTAAGTGTTGATGTGTCTGTCGTGCCAGGAGCTCAGGACCCGTGTGGTATGCGGAGAAGAGACTGATTGTCCTGGTCGATTGACTATCCGTTTATGTATAGCCGTTCCGTTATCCGTCCCCAAAACTGTATTATTCAATCTTTTTTAAATGAATTTACCGTACTAAGAATTGTATCCCAAAGTTTTATGCAGAAAAAAAATCGAGGAACTCTGCAGTCTGCAGACGCCACATGTGGATGTTCCAACTTAGGTGGTACAGTAAACTATATCTAGAAGATCTGAAACTGACAAGCAGTGGAAGCAATATTTCACTTTGGTCCTGATGTTCGACCTTGATTTCAGGTGCATATAGAACATTTCCGTTAAAATTGGTACTGTTTACAGAATACAGAATCCTTAGAACTTCTAAGCTGTCTTACAAGAAGTTTTCATGGAGAGACCTTGGAACAGGCATACAGACCCCAAGGTTCATATCTTGCCATAAGAATCATCATATGGAGAAACGTAGCCAGGAATCCACACAATCCTGAATATTTCTTTTATTCCGCCTCTCATTTTCAGTAATTTAATAAACTCGATCAGAATGCGCCTCCTATACTTCTTCAATCCCGCCACGTCAAACATGAATGCACCAAGGTACAGAAAGAAAAGTGGAAACCTACAATAAAATACCATTTTAGTTAGAGCACTAGATAAATCAAAACCATGACAACATCGTAAGAACAGTTAAAGCATGTTAATTAACTGATGTATAATATCACTCGGTCAACCAAATGACAACTCGAGTGTTGCTACTGTGAAGCAGCCTTACTTTGTTTAGCCAGCATTAGAGTTTACTCCTAAAACTGATCTAATGTAGATGGATAGCAGAATATAAAGACTTCTAATAGGACTTGCAATTTAAAACTGATCAGTGATTACCAGCCTCTAATAGATAGTATAACATCGGGATACAGAGAACACATATCTTTCAGGGGAAGGATTACACTTTTCAAGAATATGCTACTGCTAGCAAGAACGGTGCAGTATGTATCTTTGTTCAAGCAACATCGTAAACGACCGTGTCATACTATTCTATGGATGGCCAAGGGGCCAATGCAACACAAATTTTTCATCCGGTTAGTTTTGTATGGTAGGATTTTTAACAGCAAATATATTATAGGAGGGGCTGGGCACACTTGAAGTTGAAAGCATGTCCTTATTTAAGATCTATCCCCAGAGACAGCATCCTTGTCCCCGTCGCAACTATGCCAATATGCTGTCAACATACAGGCAGATTCTCCTATTTCCAACCAACATAAACCAGCATTGTAGAACAGTGATTTGATGGACAAATGGGATGCAATTACCAAATTTAAAAAGCATATAATAGTTAATGTTCTGTCCATTATTGGTCTCTGGATACAATTGAAGGAGAGGTGCACTGGAGTTTTTGAAGTTCTTCTAATCCTAATTCTAATAGACCAGAAACTTTGATCTTATGTCTTGAAATGAGAAATAAAATAGGAGAACATACTTCCAGAGCTCCTAGACCCTCCAGGACACAATCTCACGGTCAACGCTGTTTTTTGATAAAATTGTGTTCTCCTGTTTTGGTTCATTTAGGACCATCTCATCGCCCAGCTTTATAAACCATACCGATAATTCTTTTTACTTTTGAGTAGTACATTCTGTAAGTGACCATGAAACATAGTAACATACTCCCATGTAAGATGGATACATTTGGTTGAGAAAAAGTTATTTTCGAGTCAGGGAATAGTCTTTGTCTTTTTCCTGAGGAGAAAATTGTGCGTTTTTGTGCGCATATAATCTTTACAATATGTTTGCTTGCAAACACATATTGATGAATAAAGAAGGATATAATTTCCAATCCTCTCATTTTTCAACCTTACTCTTCATTTCGGATAGAAATATGATCAAAATGTGTTTCCCGTTCTGATTGAGCTTTTTCTGTGACAGTAGTGTGTCTCCAAATATCCTACTTGTTTTAACATAGTACTTTCTGTGATAGCCAATGTTGTGTCCATTATAAGAGATGGAGAAGGGATGGTTACAGGTTATCTATTCTGCTGTAAGTCTGTCACGTTAAATATTGACAAAGAGTTATCTGGTTATAGGAGATGCAGCTACTACATTAACTAGTTCTGTAAGGGCAGTTCACAATTAGTGGAGGACATCACACACTTTAAAGCCGATGACTCTTAATTACTAAACAAAGAATTCTGCATACTGACCTAACAGCATCAAGAAGTACATATTTATTTTTGAAATCCTTGAGGACCATGAAAAGCACGAACCCTGCATTAAAAGTTACTCAATAAGCAGCAAGTATAATGAAAAAAGGTAGAATAAATTATTCCAAACAACGGAACCAAATGGGAGGTGTTCTGCATAAGTGGATATCTGCTCTGAATCTCGACAGAAATCATTACATGTCAAATTAGATACTTAAACTGTGTGGCGAAGATACTTGTTGAACTAGGTATCTGAGGTGAAGACGTTAGTTCGGTTAAAAGAGTAAATACCGAATTGTAGTCGGGTAATCAAACTGTTGGATTTGCGGAGACGATACAGTTCTGAGGATACAACACTAAGCTTATATATGATATAGCCAAGGGCAGCATCAACAAAGATGGGAGGGGCTGCCCTCCATAGTAACAACCAACACATCCAGCAAAAGCACCTACAGACAAAGACATGCTCAGTAATCAGTAACAGAACATGGTTCAGTAAGTAGTCAATCATATAGTATGAAATAACAACTAGAATTGTTTGAGTGAACAACTGAAGCACACCGAAGAGCATGCCAATCTGGTAGTCTTCGATGTCATAAACCGATTTGAGAGAGCGCAGGTCAGAGAGGTTGAGGAGCAGGGCCTGAACATGTCGGCGGTCGCCGCCTTCAACGCCTCCAATCCCTCAGGTACTCCCTTATTCTGGAAGCAACGCCTCTTCACCCGAGGAGGAGGAGAACGAGCAGAACAACACTGAAGAGCGGAGGGCGCATTTTAGGAATTAATAATGGAATCGACCAAAGCAAATCTGAGGAGAATACTTACCACTGTCCTCAGGGGAAGCTCCCTGATCCTGGCACGCACGGTAAGAATGCCGACGCGGCCATCTCCGTTCTCAAGTACCGTTATTCTATGCGCCGCCACGTATGCGGCGGCGGCGCCTCCACCGCACTGTAGAGCAACCATACGAGGTACAGGCTACTCCTCCTCCTAACGGGGAGGGTGGATTACGATGGCGGCGGTGTGATGTCAAGAACCAGCTTCGCTTGGGAAGATTTGTGGGAAAATGATGAAGGATAGGATTGTGGAGCGCCAATCTAAAAAAAAAAAGGATTGTGGAGCGCCGGCGAGGCTGAGAGAGTCTGCAACGGCGCGCCGCCCAGCCGGGGAAGACAGGATTCAAGAATGTATAAGAAGGTTGAGAGGATCGGGGGCGGCGAGCGGCGGCGGAGGCGGGGGGTTGGAGCAGGGGATTCCAGGAGGGAGAAACCAAAGTGATAGCTACGCTATTTATTTTCCTTTTTATTTTTTTGGAGGGACTGCTTTTTTAAGCAAAATTTAATAAGCTAATATTTGGTCAGCCACGCTGGACCTTTTAACGCTAAGCTAGTAAATTATCTACTCTCGCCGTTCACAAAAGGATGTCTCAAGTTTGTCCAAATTTGCATACATGTAGACATGATTCATGTGTATATACATGCATATTTGGAAGAAGTTAAGACATCTTTTTGTGGAGAGAGCACTTTTGAGGTTTTTTTATAAAATATTGACTATGTGCCATGAGTGAACATGTCATGTGGGTCGTTCATGTACGGGTAGGACTTATGGTGACACACTTAACAAATTATTACAAGTATGAATATGCATTTTCATGGAATTAAGACTAATTTGGCAGGCATCGATATATACTTTTAGAACCCATCATGTATTTTACTCTAACAAATATGTGTGTCATTTTACACCTAATGAATTCTTCTAGTCAGAGAAGTGGTCTTTGGACACATGCCTATTCGAAGCTTTTACAAACGTGGAGTAGCTGTTTTCTCTCAAAAAAGACACCGTAATTGGTATTTCAAAAACATGCGGTAGCTGCTTTCTCTCAAAAAGACATAGTAATTGTTATTTTTGCTCTCACAAGCAGCCAAAAGTTTAAACCATATGATCTGGATCAATGTCTAGTAATTGCTATCTCCCCCCTCTCTGTCTCATCAACAACATTATCGTCATACTCTCATTCGGTGATTTTCCCCTTCATAACCTACTGCTCCGGTGGGGCCCCCTCCGCGTCGTGAACCCATGGCTTCCGATGAACCCCCCCCCCCCCCTATTGTCAGTTTTTGAGCGAATAAGTTTTTCAGCAAAGATAGAATCACTGCCATCAATTAGTAACACAAAAAAAAAACATGATTCTACTATGGGTTATCAAACAAGACAACTTCCGGATGATTTTAAAATGCTAAACTGCACTATTCTGCTTTGGTCTCTAGTCAATGGAAGTTATCAAAGAAAACACACATGATTCGTGCACATGTTATGTGCATGATTGCACCTAGAAGCACAAAGGTCCAACTGTACAAAAACAGGAGGAAATCATTTTCCCCCCTAAATAATTCGTGCACATGTTATGTGCTGGTTTACTGTTTACCCCCAAACTATCTCTTGATAAACTTTCTAACCTAAACTATTTTGGGTGGCTTACTAAACCCCTAAGGGCTAATCGGGGTAATTGGGCCGTAAGTGGCCGGTAATATTCAGCTTGTTTCGTCGCTTGTTTCATCGTTTCACCTCCGTAATCGGTCGGGAGGAAATCCGGACCTGACCACATCCGTATAATTTACAGGTGAGATGGGTGGAAAAATACCGGCCGGTTAGGATTTCCAGGCATCCAAGCGGGCCGGAGGGGAAATCTAAACAGCATTCCAATCGGGGCCTAAAGTGGGATTAGTGCTAACCCTAACGTGGGATAAGTTACCACGCGTGTAATCTAACTGGGTAAACGCGACACGTAAGTTGCACTGCCAGCTGTGGATGGTTCATGGTTGCTTGCACTGCCAGGTGCCAGCGGCGGCGGCGGCACGGGTGAACACAGCGGCAGTTTTGGACCTGATCAAACCTTGTAAGTAGCTTTGATTTCATTAGACTGAACGACAGAGTACATCGGAGTGACGACCAAGAACACATGAACTAAAAATACTACAACAGACAATGTACTGAACATGATTTTTTCGAATGGGAGTGTCTAACCAACAGCTAGCTGTTTTGTTTTTCAGGAACAGACAGTTTTTCAGGCCAATAGAATAATGACAGCTGTACTCATAAAAACGACTAAGAAACACAAATGAGTTTCTGTCTGTTTCAGATTCCCGCCAAACAGACACATTTTTATTCCCCTCATTCTTTGAGTCGACTCTGTTTTGAGTTCACTGAAATCAGAGAGACGTATACTGAACAGAAAAAAGGGACTTTTACTGAACCATACTGTGCACAAACAATACTGAAGAATACAATGAATGCACATCACATCGTAGATACATTTTGCAATGGCACTAACAGTAAACATGTCTAGCAATGATGCTTCAAACTTATCACAGTGTACTCGAGGCAGCAAGTAAAGGCTCACGTTGAAGGAAACCCTCGCCGCTGAGTTGGTCCTCGAGTCGCTTTAGCCTGACTGGAACTTAGAGACTTAATTGCCAACTGCCTGGGCTGCCATCTTCGATATCTTGCCAGTTACAGCGGTGCTCACTGATGATGTCTCGCTGTTGGAGAATTTACCCTGCTTGGTGTTAATTTCAAAAAACTGACCAAAATAAGATGGATGGAATGGAAATTGGAGAAACTGAATTAATGAGATGCTTAAGCGAGTGAAATGCTAAGAATGAAATAATGAAGCATTGAGAAACTGAAAAATAGGTACTGAAACCTGATAAACGAATATACTCAAGATATTTCAAAGCAAAGAAATGAGGACTGAACAACTGAAAGACTCAACGAAGGCCATAAATGATTACCTGATAACTGAAAGAAATGAAAACCTGATAAACTGAAGTAGAAGATACTGGAATAATGAGAAATTTAAAATGCCAACAATGACTGACTGAAGTAATGAGAGACTAACAAATTGAGAGACTGAATGAATGAAATAATGAGAGACTAACAAATTGAGAGACTAAAGATTGAGAGACTTAACGAAAATAACCGAGAGAATATCTTGAGACTGAATAAATTAAATAATGGGAGACTAACTAAATGAGGGACTGAACAATCTTAGGGAATGAATTAAAGAGACAATAAATAACTAAATGACTAAGAAACCGAGTGAAATGCAAACAATGAGGGACTGAAGAATAAGACTGAACTAAACTGAATTTCTGAATGTTGAGTAATGAGTAACAAAGAACTGAGAAACTTAGGAAACGACAAATAACTGAGAGACCGAATTTTGAAAATCAAAAATAGGTAAATGATAAACTGATCAACGAACAAATAAACCGACAAATAACTGAGAGACTGAATTTTGAAAATCAAAAAGAGGTAAATGATCAGCTGATCAACGGACAATTGAGAAACAAAGCCACTGAAAAACTTAAAAGCTAGAAGGACTGAAAGAAATGAAGATTCAACATTTAACAACAGTCTAACTCATGCATGAATAAGTGAACAAAATGGTGGTCTGAAGAAAGCTGCAAAGCAATCAGACACATGGACATTTAGCAATAGTCTAACTAACGCATGAATCAAATGAAAGCCATCAAAGCTCACAAAACCTACAACCAGGTGAGAGATTATAAAGAAGGCTTGAAGCTAATATGAACTAGCATTACACAGGGGACTATACCTCCTACAGCCCAGGTCAACATGATTTTGATATAAACTGAAACTCTAAAACTGAACTATAAACATAGTGTGTTCATTTATCAATTACGGAAACTCATCAATCGAGTTGATATCAAGAAGTGCCATGCAGCCCCAAGGCTCATATACATCACAACCGATCAAAACGTCGCTGGCATCTTCTACTCACCAACACCACGGCACCAACATCCACATCCCCCAAAACTCAAGCTCAACAAACATGCCCCTTCTATGTCCAGTTTCCTCAAACGATTTCTCAATATTAAAAGAAAAGCAATCACCCTGGTGAAAAATTGCATGAGACCAGCCAGCCAAACCAGCAAGCAACCGGGAAGAAAACAAATGACATAAAACAGTGTTCGATCCATTGCCAATTATCTTATTGATTGTGCCAGCAGCAGCAACTACCTTGCCTACTCGTTGTGCACCAAACACCATGAATCAGATAAGAAGTGGTGGCTCCAACACCATGAATTAGCAGAGATATCCTGAGAGGCGCTGAGCGGCTCCTCCAGGTCAACAAAGTTAGGCCTAAGTATACTCAACAACAAAACTAAGTATAGTCAACAAAGATTGCGCACCAAAAATCTGAACCTAAAACTAAGGAGATTTCACACCAAGCATCCAGCGAAACTAACACGATTGAGGACGAACTCCCTAAGCCTAAATCCATGAACTACACAACATCATCCATGCTATATCAGCAAACGAGCTAACGGAACCGCAGAAAATTAGATCAATGAATTCCCAGATCTCGCGCGCGACAATACACTACATAAACATTACAACACCCAAAACCAGCACGCATAGCTGAAAAATATGAACAAAATCAGAGAAACAATCGGCCATAAGGGGGGAGGTCTGAGTAATACCATCTCAGCGGCGGCGCAAATGACTTCCATGCCGGCGAATCGCAGGTCTCTCGGGGCTGCACGAGGAGCGGCGCAAGCCACGACCATCTCCATCGCCGACAACGCATGTGGCCTGTTGCGCGATCACCACTCTCGCCGCCGGGTGTCTCCCTGGATCTCGAAGCACAACTACCCCCGGCACCGGCTAAGCTGGCTGCAGCTTCGCCGCAGCAAAGCTCCGCCATGGCTTCCGCCTCTCCCTCTCTCCGAGCAAAACGACACGAAAGCGGTGGCTTCACCACAGAAATGAAATTAAAAAAAAACTCAACCCAGGATAACGTTTGACTCAGCCGCGCGAGAAAAAGAATAATACGGAGTAGACAAAATGAGGGAGAGAGCGCCGAGATTCGGAAAAGAGATCGGACGGTGCAAAAAGTGTCTGTTTCCCAATTACAAAACAGCTAGCTGTTAAATAGGAAAAGTGTTTCGAATTGGCAGTACTAAAACTACTAGGAAATCACACTTTAATCTCTCAATCTCTGAGCGCTCTGGTAAGCTCCGCATTTCTGCAGGGCCTTTTACTCTTCGTAGGAACTAGCTTCGTTGTTGTACTCTTCATGACTGAACTTCATGATGCCTGAGATGACCCAGCAACCTGTGGTGGAGCTGTATATTGTGCGCCTGTATTCCTTCTCTTGTTCGTCTTGCCAACTCAGTTTGACTAGAAAGAGAAATTAAGTGACATGTACAACAATGGCTCAAATACTCGATTGAAATTTGACTCAAAAGAAAAGCGAGTCACCTGAACCTGTGGTGGGGTTGTATATTCAAATCCTTCTCCTGTATATTCTGCACCTGTATTCTCCTGTTCCTCTTGACACCACTCTCTGTATTTTGAAACACTTCCTCCTGTTACGTGTAGTAGATCCACGTAACTGAGCATATATCGGGTCATTTCCATCCAAGCCAAAATATATCTCTTATACTGACTTGGCATGCCTCCTATACACTGCAGCCTCTTTTTTTCCTCTCCTGGACAGTCATAATCTTCAGGTACAAATTTTGCTGTAAGAGCTTTCTTCTACAGAATCGAGTGCTTCTGCATGATGACCATTGTCAACTTCTGAACCTCCATCGCTCCTTTCTTCCTCTTTGCTGGAAACTTGTAGCAATATGTAAGAGTTTTGGTCTCATACCTTCTTGGGCTTGCCATAACAGTTTACTTATCTTTTTTTGTGAGCACCATCATCAGAATCCGATGCAACGCTCTCCACGTGTAGGTCATGTTCATAATCAAACATGTCTTGTTATCAGCAAGAAATCCTAGCCCTTGTCAAAGTTTTTCCAGTAAATGATACTAACCAGTCTAGATGATTAAACAACCTAATTCAACTTGGCATAACCTAGACCTGGACAAACTGTATGAGAAAAGGAAGAAAAAACGAATAAGCATGCAACACCCACCCGTCCGGCCGCGTCGGCTAGCTAACAAAGATTGCAAGGCACTTTTGCACACCTATCAAATTTTCTACCCGGATACCCTCAAAAGCTGCATATAAGTATGATGTGATTCTCTTTTTGTGGGACGCATGCTGTGATTTTGGCAAAAATGGTTCCAACAAAATCGTGCTCAGAGGAATCCCAAATCCTGGCTTAGAGCAGTTGGTTGTTTTAGGCATGCTAACCTGGCCATGTCAGCATTAATCCCTATATAAAATACCTAGAAATTATGTATAAAAACAAAGACAGTGTTACAAAATAAAGACACATGAGATCAGCCTCGCTCCGGTCATAAGTTCGCAGCGATAGAAAGTGACCATAATCCTGAACATCCAGGACCAGGTTGCATCGAGAACTGCAAGCTAATATATGCACTACAAACTGAAAATATCATAGACATCCAGCAATCAACAGAAACAAGCTCGGTAAATACTGACCAAGTGTAATATGAGTGCAATCATCATAACATATTGAGAATAGAAACGCCTAAATCCATGTTTCCACTGTAATACTCGTGTTTTCAACCATCTCAAAACGCAGATATGTCCTGATATCCACAACTCAGTTCAGCAAGAGCATAGATAATAAGATAACAAAAACATGTCATCAAAACCTGGTTTCATCACGTCATTATGTTCAGTTTTTCACGACTATCGAAGGTTAATGCCGGGTGTTAACTCCTATTGAAGATGAAGACCATGTATCTTCACCTGTTTTACGAAATATAATCCAAAGTTAGAGATAAAAGTTATATCATCTATTGAGATAGCTATAATAGGAATACAATGAATAAGCAAGAATCTACAGGGAACTTCATCAAGATAGTGCAAGCAACTACTCTTAAGTGTTAGATTATCGGCAAGAATCTATCATGTAACATTGTTAGACCTAGCTAGGACTCAGCTATGTGGGAAGGTGTCCTCTGTATGCTGCAAAAGCTCCGTCTGCTTGTATTACATAAGGGAATATAGGATACAAGGTCGGGACTATAGACCTTCTACAACTTTCTACAGCTAGATTTCTACATCCTTCTAGAGCTTTGTTCCAGGATGACAAAGTTCTACAACCTTCTATAGCTTTCTACTCTAGCTTACTGCCTAAGGCTTACATATGAATAGTACTACTAGAACATCCTAGATTAACTCCTATGCAAGGATTACTCTCACAATTCTCCCCCTAATCCTTGCTCTTCAAGCTTGACTTGATCTCGACCATCCCAATTCGAGCAAGCAGCTCAAGAAATTTCACTTGCCCCAAAGATTTCGTCAAGATGTCAACGAGCTGATCTGATGTTGTGATGAAGCTGATTGCTATACTTCCGTTTTCCAAGCAGTCTGTAATGAAGTGATACTATGTTTGCTGCGCTCGTGGAAGACTGGATTTTTGGCTAATGCTATGGCACACTTGTTGTCCAATTTTAGCTGAACTGTCTCAGTTTCTATTCCATGAACTTTTGCAAGCAGCCAAGCCAGCCAAATTCCTTGAGTTGCTGCAGTTGTGGCTGCTACATACTCTGCCTCACAGGAAGATAGAGCAACCACTCTCTCTCTCCTTGAGAGATTTTCAACTCACCAAGCAGTTGCCACGCACAAACAATGTGCCACTCACGCTCTTTCTGGTGTCAATCTTGCCGGCAAGGTCACTGTCACTATAACCAATCAGCCGTGCCTCCTTTGTCTTCCACCTATAGTGAAGACCATAGTTGATCGTGCCAGCGACGTAGCGAAGGTTTCTCTTCACAGCCATCATGTGCTCCTCCGTGGTCGTTCCATGAATCAACTAACAAACCCACCAGAGAAGGACAGATCTGGCCTCGTGTGGACGAGGTACCGAGGCTGCGAACAATCCGCCGGTACTCCGTAGCGTCCACCTCTTCTGCTTTACTTTCACGACTCAGCTTGAGCCGTTGTTTCGTGTGTGTGCTGAATTGCAGCCTTCCATTCCTCCAGCCGAAGGATCCATGAGGCATATTGTGCTTGACATCGGCTGATGTCGTCACCGTGCAGCTGGACTACGATTCCGAGATAGAATGACAATAATCCAAGGTCGCTCATCTGGAACTTTGTCTTCTTCTCGTCCTAAAGTTCTCCACTGCTCCCTTGGATGAACCAGTGATGATCAGATCATCTACATAGACTCAATGAGTAGGATTGCCTCGCTGGTGGTGCGACGGTATATTGCATGGTTGTGCTCGCTCTGTTTGAAGCCCATTCCTTTGAGCGTGCAATCAAGCTTAGCGTTCCATGCTCGCGGTGCCTGTCGCATGCCATAGAGGGCCTTGCACAGCTGTAGAACCTTTCCTTCTTCTCCTCGGACGACGAAACCGAGTGGCTGCTTCACAGAGACTTCCTCCTTCAATTCTCCATTGTGAAATTCTGATTTTATGTCCATGTGGTGGACAGGCCGCCCCTCGTGGGCAGCCAGAGCAAGAAGCATCCGGATTGATTCCAGGCAAGCCACGGGAGCAAGGACTTCATCAAAGTCTATGCCGGCTTGTTGAATAAATCCGCGAGTGACCATCGTGCTTTGTGTTTGATTACTTTACCGTCTTCACTTTTCTTCAACTTATAGACCCATATGAGGCCTATTGGTCGATGCCCATGGGCAGATCCACGAGCTACCATGTATTGTTTCGCTCCACCGCTTCAATTTCCTCGCGCATGGTTGCCTACCTTGTCATACTAAGCTTCTGCGAATGAGCATCGCTCCCCCGTGCTAGCCAAGTCTAGCTAAGAGCCGAAGTTGCGGCGCGAGTACGGGCAGTGGTTCTTCTCCTCCGACCAGATTCTCGACTATGCGATAGCGGACTAGTGTCGCCATCTGCAGTGTCAAGTTGATCATCATCATATGTTGGTGGTGTGACAAATTTTGGAGTTACTGGGGTTGCAGCACTTGCTGCCGGAGCAGATGGTGGTGCGCTGGCTAAGGCCCCTTAATCCCTGTGTCTCAACGACACAGGTTCATCTTCTCCTGAAACGGACACGTGGTTGGGCGCTCTAGTAGCATGACAAGTGATGTACGCGATGTCAAAGTTGCTATCGAAGTATTCGCTGCCTTCTGCTGCCCAATCCCAGCCTTGCTCTTCATCAACATCACGGCGCCGGTGTCGAGGTGCTAACGCTCAATTCGCTCGTCGTCGCTGCTCAAACTGAGGTAGGATTTTTCCTTCGGTTCGTCGATGTTATGTGGGGCATGCTTTGGAGGTGTAGCGCTACTGTCCTTCACCACTATGGTTGGGGTTGGACCGTTGGAGCGACGCTTTGCTACACCACCATGGCTGGGGCTGGAGCAATGCTTTGCTGCGCCTTCATGGCTGGGGTTAGAGCTTCACAGACCTGCACCATGAGGAGAGCAGGCTCCTCATCATCTTGCTCTGCTTGGGCCAAGTATGCCATGTTCCAGTTTCTCTAGCATTCCTTGGCCCAATGACCGCGACGGCCACAGTTGCGGCATGTGTCATTGCGCGGGTATTCCTTAGCAGTTCCACCATCGTTGCCGCCTTCTCCACCATTCTTATGCGGTGGCTGTCGTCAACATCGTGCGCTGCCACGCGAGGCCTGGAAGAGCTGCCTCCTTGGCGCTCCTTCATCTTTTGTTGCCACTGCTCCTCGGTGAGCAGAAGGTTTCCCTGCTCACGCAGCGGCTCTGACGACTCGAGACAGTCCTCTGCTGCCTTGAGCCGACTAGTGACCTCCTCCAACGACATACCAGAAGTGTCAAGGAGGGTCTCGATTACAAGGGTTATCTACGACAGGCTAGGCGGCACAACTCACGAGAATTCCTCGACGACTTGAGTTTCGTTGGTAGGTGCTCCGGCACTCGGTCTGAGCCAACACGCATGACTCGGATCGCCTCCCTCGCCTCCTTCGTTGTCCGCTTGACAGACAGGCTGGTCTCCATTTCTGGTGGGGCGGCTTGCAGGATGGCCTCCCGCGCCATTCGATCTTCCTGAAAGTCTGCGCCAAGCTCGATTGCATCCCAGATGCCTCAAGCATGTAGCTTCACCTTCATGAGCAGGCTCCATTCGTTGTAGTTCGTCCGCGTCAATGTCCGGTAATTGTCGCGACAACACGTTCAACAACGACCTCGCACCTTCCAGTCTCGCTGTGTCGCGGTCATCACGGTAGTGGTGAAGGGGAACAGTGCCGCGGCTAGTGAGACCGACTGCGGGCAACACCGTGCTGAGTTGAAATCTCTAAGGATCCTCTCCTAACTTGGATGATCCACTCTTAACTTGGCTCTGATAGCAAATGTTAGACCTAGCTAGGAGTGAGCTATGTGGGAAGGTGTTATATGTATGCTGCAAAAGCCGATTCTGCTTGAATTACATCGGGGTACCTATAGGAAGGAAACAAGGTCGGTGACTACAAACCTTCTACAACTTTCTACAGCTAGGTTTCTACAGCCTTCTAGAGCTTTCTCCAGCTAACCAGGATGACAAAGCTCTACAGCCTTCTACAACTATCTACTCTAGCTTAGTGCCTAAGGCTTATATATGAATAGTACTACTAGAAAATCCTAGATTGACTCCTATGCAAGGACTACTCTCACAAACAAATTTTCGAGGACGATGGTCACCATTTCTCGGATGCATTGAAGTAAATAAGGCATTGGGCGATTAAAGAAAGATGCTAGGAATGACCTCTTAACCGTCGAACTGAACTTGAACTCCTGGACACAGTTCTATTGCTACCGTACGATTCTGCCGAGTTAAGTTAATCGAATGCTAGCTTTCCATTGCAAAAATCCAGTACAACGACATTGTAGCCACAGGTCTTGGATAACTTCCTATCCTAGTCAAAGTGGACACTTTCCATTCCAATAGAAATACGTAGGCTAGGAGCTTTATTTTAAGGAAAACGGCAGGTGTTCTGCCAATTCAATTAAAAGGATATAAATAGTTTGTTACAAGCTAGGGAGAGGAAGATCATCCTTGACAAGCTCAACGAGCTGAATTCCGCAAAGGTCTTTTGTTGGAATACCCTTTTGCAACGCTCCTTCCAGATGAGCCATATGCTGCATATTGCAACCATGAGCTCGTCCTTGGTGAGGGCATCAGTCATGAAGCGCCACCATTCAGCCTGGGAGGTAAATTGGTTGATCTGAATTTGAAGCTGCGGTGTGCCGGTCCACTGAGCAAGAAGGTGCCAAACAGTGCAAGCACAAGAACTGGACAGGATCAGGTGTGAAGCAGCTTCGTCCTCCTAGTCACATAGGGGGCATTGATCGCCATGGTCAATCCCCCTGATCTGCAGCATGTCACCAGTCAGGATGCGCTGTCGGAGCCATTATCATGCGAAAAATTTGCACTTGGCCTGCACCTTAGCTTTCCAAAGCATGGAGAGATCATGGAGTGGGATCCCACGAATTGGGGGTTATAGGCAGACTTGGAGCTGTACATAGGAGATAGATTTTGTCCTCTCTCTCCGTCAGGTTGATGCCTTGCAATCTGATCCAGAGAGTCGTGTATCCATGCAGCTGAGCTTCGGTGTTTATGGGGTGGAAACCAGCCATTCATTTGTTTAGGAAAGATAATAATATCAGTAAGGGGAGAGGTTCTTTCTTTAGGAAAGATAATAATAACCCAGTGTCTCCCGGTAAAAGAGACGGTAGGAACGCTGCAAGAAATTCAAAATCTAACAGGGAGTCAAACCGAAACACGTGGTCAGGTACACATTTGGATTCGCCTAATGGATGGATATCTACATTCTCGTCTCACAGCGAAAGTGCTGGTTACACAGGCAAATCAGACAGTCCAAACGTTGGTGCACACAAAGCTAATGTGGACGCCACAATAGCTAATACTCCACATGTGCTATCTGGTGCCTCATTTCTAAGTTGAACAGCTAATTTAGGATCCGCAATACCAGCATCGCAGTCAACAGTCAATGAGTCTGAAAAGATATGGCAGTACATGGATCCTTCTAATAAAATGAAGGCCCTTTCTCAACAGTACAGTTGCGTAAATGGAACAGCAGTGGGTACACTTCCTTCCTAATTTGAAAACATGGGAGTCTAATGAGAAGCAAAATGACTCAATATCGCTAGCTGATGCTCTGTTTGGGAAGTTTTGAGAAAGACCTGCCTCTAGGCTAAGAATAGCATTGAATAAAACCAGACAAATTAAAAATATTGCTAAGATAGAGTATTACCAGAAGATCTTTATGATGGCCTTCACGAGGGGGAGAAAGTGAGAAAGTATTTTGTGAACTTTCTCAGTTTTCTCACAGAGGGTAACCAGATAGGTGAACTGGTCCTTTGGGTTCTCCTTGCTCGCCATGAAACCCAAGCCGAGAGCGACGAGCAGCATAGCGAGAGAATAGCCCATCGGCTTCACTTCGGTCCACAACTTTGACAACTTTGACAGCTTTGATGGTGGAAGGGGAGGCGATGGAGGATTGCTGGGCGCGTCGGCCGGAGTTGGCGGCGGTGCGTCGGCCGCACACCGCAACGGCGCGAGACGATCCGCACACCGAACCACGAGCCGCGTATCACCTGCTGCGTGACCGAAGAAAAAGGCCTTAAGATCGATCTGCGGGGCAGAGGGGGAGAAGGGGGCGACAATTATTACCTGGATGAAGGGCGGCGAAGCGAGAGGCGGCGGAGCCAGGGGCGGTGAGGCGAGAGGAGGCGGAGCCGGGGGCTCTGAAGCGCGACGGGGCGGAGCGGGCGGCGATGTAGTAAGCCACTGGGGAGCCGGCGGTGAGGCGCGTGGCGGCGAGTCGGGAAGCAGCATTCAGGATTGCGGCGGTCGCCATCCCAGCCCGGCGGGGTCTCTCGCCGACGAACTAGGCGGCCGCCGCTGCTGTCTCCACTCCGGTCGTCTGCGGACTGCGGGTGGTCTCGGGCCTGGCTGGTTTTGCCTATATGCGCCCATTAGGTGAATGAGCCACCTAGTGGCCCGGCCCATTCTGGTACATTTTCTTTTATTTGTCTTTTTTCTTCTTCTTTGATTTCTCTCTTGTTTTCCTTTTCTCTTTCTTTTCATTTATTTTTCTGAGTTTTTTATAAAATAAATTTAAAATGTTCTGATTTAATATTTTGAAAAGTTGTTCAAATTTTAAAATTAATTTGATTTTATAAACATTCAGATTTCAAGAAAGTGTTCATATTTTAAAAATTCTTCGGATTCATTTTTTTCATATTTAAAAAAAATTTAAATCTGAAAGTTATAAAAAAATTAAAAACATTCATTTTTTTAGAAATATTCAGATTTAGAAAACGCAAAAAGGAGAGCGAGGAAAGGACAGTCTTTCAAGAGAAGATAGGTCTATTCAAAAAGCCAATACCGACGCTCGCTTATCAGCTTAATTACCAGTTCAACAAACCTCCTTGCTCTTTATTTATTAGGCTATACTTGTTGAGCGGCCCATGAAGCCACTCTTCAGGCAGCCGGTGAGAATCACGCACCGTAGAGAGCGCTATATAGAAGCTCCCGGCTTTGAGACATGTGAGGTACTTTTGGAATATTTGAGCCCTACCAGCAAAGTTTTTCTAAAACCGAAGTATTCTAATATCACAGCATTTACCGTGACTGGGATAGTAATACTTCAGTTTTTGGGGAAAAAGGGTCAAAGTTGCTTTTCCAGTACTTAAAAGTAGTTAAGTACTAATACTACAATATTTGTCATGTGCGACTGGGGCTGACACTAAGCGAAATGTCCTCCTTTTTCTATAAGGACACAAACCTAGCCTAAATTTAGTATGAATATATGTCCAGCAAACAAGAAACATACACGGAACGCAAATGTATCGCCACATTGGGCCCTGTTTTCTGTTCACGCAGTAGAAAATGGACGCCGACGGAAAAATTGCGGCCCCGCGTTGTCATTACCCTTCAGATATACAAAGTTAACTACGGTCTAAGACTTTTTGACTTTTGAGCCAAAGATACGTCATTTTTCAGTAAGGGTACCCATGAAGGAAATAAATTATCGTTTCATGTCGGGCACCTTAAGACAAGTGGCAAGAGATAATAGCTGGTGTCACTAGTCGCACCGAGAGGTCTGGTTTTGTTGCTTCAGGAGGACAAATGCGCAGGCTAACATACCGGAACCAACTGACAACCTGCACTCTTGGTGGTTGAAAGCGAGAAGGAGCTTCAGGGGGAAAGAAAAAAGGACCTTTGACACTCTAGTCATTTTGGTCTGCTGGAGCCTTTGGAAGGAACGTAATGCTAGATGCTTCAACAACCCTAGCAAGCAGCACACGGTGCAAGCCTTGGTTCAGTACATCTTGGATGAGCTCAGGGCGTGGCTTAGGGTAGGAGTAGGCGGGTGCCAAACTATTGTTAGAGAGTAGGCCTAGTTTTTTCTTTCGGATGTTCTGCTGATCACTCCTCTTGTGGTTTGGTCAGCCCCTGTAATTATGCTCTTTGCTTCCTTCTATAAATCTAAGGTACGCCTTTGGCGTACTCGCTAAAAAACTAGTCGCACCGAAAACTGTGTGAAAACCTTCAGTTTTTAGAAAACATATGTTAGTAGGTGACGGTCAATAAGCATGCATGCAAAACTTCCAAGTTCAGTCTCATGCTCAGTTATGAGCGTTGGCTTCCATATGAATAGGAGTTTCAACTTGAAATTCACATGTTTACACAACAATAATCCCCAGCATACTACTATCTCTTACTTTTTCCATAATCTTTGAACAATGGCTTTCACCCATTTTCCATTGTAACGTGGTTCCTCTAGTAGATCTTCAAATCGTGGAAGAGCATAGGGAGAAAACTGGAAGCATATTTCTTGTAACCCATAACGTCCCAGCCCACCGACCAACCGTAGATGAAGAAAATAGCTACCCTGCATCAAAGTTGACAGTATGCATGTTAGCCAGGGCAGTAGCGGGATTTCATCCAAGTTTCCATTAGAAATGCATGTTATTCTTCAGCATTTGGTATCTTAATACTGACAAAGAACATTTTGAGTACACTTGAACAGTATCCTAGAAAATCAAAGTAAAGGTTTGCTAATAGATTTTGATGGATCTTTCGTGGCTGAGACCAAAATGATAAAAAATGCAAACAAATGTGCTCACTTTAATATATCGTATATTCATTGACATGTTAACGGTTCAATAATGCATGCCGCAATTTCTATGGCAGTATGTGATGTGGATCTTTCGTGTGTGTAAGTATTTTGTTTGGGCGAAAATCTTCTTGTAAGAATGAGTTTTGAAGAAATTAATTAACATCTAGACACACATGTCATGGTCTCCAACAAACTGTTTCTTGAAAAATAAAGAAAACCAAAACACGTAATAATATGAAGTGCCTTTTTACTTCATAGATATGCAATGGATATGACTTAATACCTCACACTTTCAAATTTGGTGTAGATTAGATTAAAAACTTCATGGAGTTAATTAGTTCACGGACTTGTGCGACAAGAAGGTAATGTAATATTTGAGCTTCTTGAAAATATAAGGAAGAAGGATAAATATTAAGTAATTGAGTACCTAAATTAGTAATCAAACATCGGGGGCAATTATGAAGTCAAAGTGAGTATATGTTACGGTATTACGGACCTGATAAAATCAAGGGGGACGAGGCCTTTGTTGCAATTCTCTTTGGCAATCAGAGCGATGATTATACCTGCGCACATAATATTCCAAGCTGTAAGCTAATATTGCAATTATTTATGGAGATTCTCTGAATACGTACCTTAGGTTACAGTTCAGACTTCAGAGACTTCCACAGTACAAAGAAAGCATGCAACTTATATATGACACAAAACATAAGTAAAGTTAGAGAGACTGACTAACCGAGTTTAATCCTGATTATCCAGTCCGGGGAGAAGCCCCGTCGCCGGATGTCAGCCGCGATGACGCTGAGCTTGTAGAAGGCGTAGTACATTGCGACGTCGATGCACCTGGAGGGACTAAGCTTCCACAGCTGGTACATCCCGATGCACGTCATGATCGCGCCGAAGGGCAAGCCTATTTGGAACTCCTGGAGGTCGAAGACGCTCGCGAGGCTCCTCACGTCGTGGAAGAGTTCACGGAGTGGGATGAGAACACCAGCGACGGCGCCCGACACGGTGGCCTTCGCCTCCTTGGACTCGAGCCGGAACCGCTCCTCGATGGCGGCCTGGCTGAAGTCCATGGTCTCGTACTCGCGGAGATCCTTTTCAGTAAGCCTCGACGGATACACGATGCGGTCGTCGTCCACGTCGTGCTCGCCATCCCCGGGTGCCGTGGTGGCCGCGATCTCGTGGGGCTCCTGGACGGTCGGCACCCGAAGAACCAAGCCGGCGTCGTCACGGGTGCCCTTGCAGAGCTCGTGGGGATCCTCGACGTGCAGAACCAAGCCGACGTCGTCGCGCGTGCCCTTGCAGAGCTCGTGGGGCTCCTCGACGTGCAGAACCAAGGCGGAGACCTCGTGGGTCTCCTCGACGGTCGGCACGTGCAGAACCAAGCCGGCATCGGCTTCATCATGCGCGCCCTCTCCGGGATCCTCGACGAGCGGCACGTGCAGAACCTGGCCGGCATCGGCTTTCCCGTCGGCGCTGAGATCCTCGACGATCGGATCGCATGGAGAAAAGCCGAAGCCGGCGTCGTCGCCCGCGATCTCGCGGTCAGAAGCGCCGCGGTGCGCGCGTGGGCGCAGCACCGACAGTGACACGGATAGGGAACGCGGTGCCGTCCGGGCGGCCGGCGGGATATGTACGCGCGAGAAGGAGGAGTACGCCTGACGCCGCCGCGGTGCCGTGGAAACCCGCAGGGCCGCCGCGAGAGACGAGTACTGTGCGCACGCAGCCGGCGACGCCATCGTACGTGTCAGCGGGTTCGATCTGACGACGGAGCTTAATTTGGGCCTTAGTTGTCGCGCCAGGGCTCGTGTATATATATGGATTATGGTGATCAGAACCGAGACTAATTGTCCGTGTCGATTAATTACCATCCGAGTTCTATGTATCCTCGGTGGCTCGGTCACGGACGTTCCGACCTGTCCCCAGAATCGGAGCGTCCCCAAAAAAAAAAAAAAAAAACTGTCCCCAGAATCGTTTTGTAATAAGGTCCGAATTTATAGCTTAACACCAGTTCATATACAGCTCCCGTTGTGTTTTTAGTTTTCTGCAATGTTTTGAGATTTTTCTGAGAATTTAAAAAATTGGTCAAATTTTGATAAGTTTCTGGAAGAACTTAAAATGTCAGTTTAATGGGCTCATATGTGCCCAGAATTGGCTCATATTTGAACACTAAACTCGAATTAGTGTTTTCGATTTTCTAGTAATGCCTTTAGATCTTTCTAAGAAGTTCAATTTTGGCCAAACTTGATTTTTTTTTTGTTTGCCTGAATATTCAAAAGTGCTACCTAAAGTTGGTCAGAGGGGTAGTATTGTAAATACTGGTATACACACTTCAATACATGTATTTTCGAAAAGTTACTGTCTTAAGTCCGGTTTAGAGTGCGCTGCGGAGGAGAACCTGCCTGTGGTATGATTGTTAGGAGGGTGGTTGTGCTCCCATCCCACCAGAATTCAAACCCCAGGTTTGACGCTGTTGTTTCTCATTTATGCGGAATATTCTTCAGTGGGAGGCGACGTTCTCGTCGATAGCGAGGCGCCCATGGTAACTTCGTGAATTTCAAGATCTGATCCGCCGACTCAGCCCTCCGAGGTGCTCATAAGAGTAGGGTGTACGTGCGTGCGTCCATAAGGTTGAATGTATGCGCGTGTCTACGTTGTATTGTGTTTCGTGCGCCGCGGAGGGGTCAGTTCGGGACGAGGAACAGCCGTAGCGGTACTTCGACCGCAACCTCGATGTCGTGCTCGCCGGGTTCGCCTACGAAGCATACAACAACCACCTATGAGCGCGTCACGCATCGTCCAAAACAGGGCGTCGCCCGCCGCCGCGGCCCTACCCGCCGGTGTCGCCGCGGCGTTCTCCGTAGGCCCCTGCATGCACCTCCGGAGTCCAGACCTTCTTCTCCATGCAGCCCAATCTCTGGTGCCGCGGCTCGCTCGTGTGTGCTTCTACCCGTTTCCGCGTGTGTCGTTCCTCAACGCCGCATGTTCCTTCAACCCCCGGCACCGGCTAAGCTGGCTGCAGCTTCGCCGCAGCAAAGCTCCGCCATGGCTTCCGCCTCTCCCTCTCTCCGAGCAAAACGACACGAAAGCGGTGGCTTCACCACAGAAATGAAATTAAAAAAAAACTCAACCCAGGATAACGTTTGACTCAGCCGCGCGAGAAAAAGAATAATACGGAGTAGACAAAATGAGGGAGAGAGCGCCGAGATTCGGAAAAGAGATCGGACGGTGCAAAAAGTGTCTGTTTCCCAATTACAAAACAGCTAGCTGTTAAATAGGAAAAGTGTTTCGAATTGGCAGTACTAAAACTACTAGGAAATCACACTTTAATCTCTCAATCTCTGAGCGCTCTGGTAAGCTCCGCATTTCTGCAGGGCCTTTTACTCTTCGTAGGAACTAGCTTCGTTGTTGTACTCTTCATGACTGAACTTCATGATGCCTGAGATGACCCAGCAACCTGTGGTGGAGCTGTATATTGTGCGCCTGTATTCCTTCTCTTGTTCGTCTTGCCAACTCAGTTTGACTAGAAAGAGAAATTAAGTGACATGTACAACAATGGCTCAAATACTCGATTGAAATTTGACTCAAAAGAAAAGCGAGTCACCTGAACCTGTGGTGGGGTTGTATATTCAAATCCTTCTCCTGTATATTCTGCACCTGTATTCTCCTGTTCCTCTTGACACCACTCTCTGTATTTTGAAACACTTCCTCCTGTTACGTGTAGTAGATCCACGTAACTGAGCATATATCGGGTCATTTCCATCCAAGCCAAAATATATCTCTTATACTGACTTGGCATGCCTCCTATACACTGCAGCCTCTTTTTTTCCTCTCCTGGACAGTCATAATCTTCAGGTACAAATTTTGCTGTAAGAGCTTTCTTCTACAGAATCGAGTGCTTCTGCATGATGACCATTGTCAACTTCTGAACCTCCATCGCTCCTTTCTTCCTCTTTGCTGGAAACTTGTAGCAATATGTAAGAGTTTTGGTCTCATACCTTCTTGGGCTTGCCATAACAGTTTACTTATCTTTTTTTGTGAGCACCATCATCAGAATCCGATGCAACGCTCTCCACGTGTAGGTCATGTTCATAATCAAACATGTCTTGTTATCAGCAAGAAATCCTAGCCCTTGTCAAAGTTTTTCCAGTAAATGATACTAACCAGTCTAGATGATTAAACAACCTAATTCAACTTGGCATAACCTAGACCTGGACAAACTGTATGAGAAAAGGAAGAAAAAACGAATAAGCATGCAACACCCACCCGTCCGGCCGCGTCGGCTAGCTAACAAAGATTGCAAGGCACTTTTGCACACCTATCAAATTTTCTACCCGGATACCCTCAAAAGCTGCATATAAGTATGATGTGATTCTCTTTTTGTGGGACGCATGCTGTGATTTTGGCAAAAATGGTTCCAACAAAATCGTGCTCAGAGGAATCCCAAATCCTGGCTTAGAGCAGTTGGTTGTTTTAGGCATGCTAACCTGGCCATGTCAGCATTAATCCCTATATAAAATACCTAGAAATTATGTATAAAAACAAAGACAGTGTTACAAAATAAAGACACATGAGATCAGCCTCGCTCCGGTCATAAGTTCGCAGCGATAGAAAGTGACCATAATCCTGAACATCCAGGACCAGGTTGCATCGAGAACTGCAAGCTAATATATGCACTACAAACTGAAAATATCATAGACATCCAGCAATCAACAGAAACAAGCTCGGTAAATACTGACCAAGTGTAATATGAGTGCAATCATCATAACATATTGAGAATAGAAACGCCTAAATCCATGTTTCCACTGTAATACTCGTGTTTTCAACCATCTCAAAACGCAGATATGTCCTGATATCCACAACTCAGTTCAGCAAGAGCATAGATAATAAGATAACAAAAACATGTCATCAAAACCTGGTTTCATCACGTCATTATGTTCAGTTTTTCACGACTATCGAAGGTTAATGCCGGGTGTTAACTCCTATTGAAGATGAAGACCATGTATCTTCACCTGTTTTACGAAATATAATCCAAAGTTAGAGATAAAAGTTATATCATCTATTGAGATAGCTATAATAGGAATACAATGAATAAGCAAGAATCTACAGGGAACTTCATCAAGATAGTGCAAGCACTACTCTTAAGTGTTAGATTATCGGCAAGAATCTATCATGTAACATTGTTAGACCTAGCTAGGACTCAGCTATGTGGGAAGGTGTCCTCTGTATGCTGCAAAAGCTCCGTCTGCTTGTATTACATAAGGGAATATAGGATACAAGGTCGGGACTATAGACCTTCTACAACTTTCTACAGCTAGATTTCTACATCCTTCTAGAGCTTTGTTCCAGGATGACAAAGTTCTACAACCTTCTATAGCTTTCTACTCTAGCTTACTGCCTAAGGCTTACATATGAATAGTACTACTAGAACATCCTAGATTAACTCCTATGCAAGGATTACTCTCACAATTCTCCCCCTAATCCTTGCTCTTCAAGCTTGACTTGATCTCGACCATCCCAATTCGAGCAAGCAGCTCAAGAAATTTCACTTGCCCCAAAGATTTCGTCAAGATGTCAACGAGCTGATCTGATGTTGTGATGAAGCTGATTGCTATACTTCCGTTTTCCAAGCAGTCTGTAATGAAGTGATACTATGTTTGCTGCGCTCGTGGAAGACTGGATTTTTGGCTAATGCTATGGCACACTTGTTGTCCAATTTTAGCTGAACTGTCTCAGTTTCTATTCCATGAACTTTTGCAAGCAGCCAAGCCAGCCAAATTCCTTGAGTTGCTGCAGTTGTGGCTGCTACATACTCTGCCTCACAGGAAGATAGAGCAACCACTCTCTCTCTCCTTGAGAGATTTTCAACTCACCAAGCAGTTGCCACGCACAAACAATGTGCCACTCACGCTCTTTCTGGTGTCAATCTTGCCGGCAAGGTCACTGTCACTATAACCAATCAGCCGTGCCTCCTTTGTCTTCCACCTATAGTGAAGACCATAGTTGATCGTGCCAGCGACGTAGCGAAGGTTTCTCTTCACAGCCATCATGTGCTCCTCCGTGGTCGTTCCATGAATCAACTAACAAACCCACCAGAGAAGGACAGATCTGGCCTCGTGTGGACGAGGTACCGAGGCTGCGAACAATCCGCCGGTACTCCGTAGCGTCCACCTCTTCTGCTTTACTTTCACGACTCAGCTTGAGCCGTTGTTTCGTGTGTGTGCTGAATTGCAGCCTTCCATTCCTCCAGCCGAAGGATCCATGAGGCATATTGTGCTTGACATCGGCTGATGTCGTCACCGTGCAGCTGGACTACGATTCCGAGATAGAATGACAATAATCCAAGGTCGCTCATCTGGAACTTTGTCTTCTTCTCGTCCCTAAAGTTCTCCACTGCTCCCTTGGATGAACCAGTGATGATCAGATCATCTACATAGACTCAATGAGTAGGATTGCCTCGCTGGTGGTGCGACGGTATATTGCATGGTTGTGCTTGCTCTGTTTGAAGCCCATTCCTTTGAGCGTGCAATCAAGCTTAGCGTTCCATGCTCGCGGTGCCTGTCGCATGCCATAGAGGGCCTTGCACAGCTGTAGAACCTTTCCTTCTTCTCCTCGGACGACGAAACCGAGTGGCTGCTTCACAGAGACTTCCTCCTTCAATTCTCCATTGTGAAATTCTGATTTTATGTCCATGTGGTGGACAGGCCGCCCCTCGTGGGCAGCCAGAGCAAGAAGCATCCGGATTGGTTCCAGGCAAGCCACGGGAGCAAGGACTTCATCAAAGTCTATGCCGGCTTGTTGAATAAATCCGCGAGTGACCATCGTGCTTTGTGTTTGATTACTTTACCATCTTCACTTTTCTTCAACTTATAGACCCATATGAGGCCTATTGGTCGATGCCCATGGGGCAGATCCACGAGCTACCATGTATTGTTTCGCTCCACCGCTTCAATTTCCTCGCGCATGGTTGCCTACCTTGTCATACTAAGCTTCTGCGAATGAGCATCGCTCCCCCGTGCTAGCCAAGTCTAGCTAAGAGCCGAAGTTGCGGCGCGAGTACGGGCAGTGGTTCTTCTCCTCCGACCAGATTCTCGACTATGCGATAGCGGACTAGTGTCGCCATCTGCAGTGTCAAGTTGATCATCATCATATGTTGGTGGTGTGACAAATTTTGGAGTTACTGGGGTTGCAGCACTTGCTGCCGGAGCAGATGGTGGTGCGCTGGCTAAGGCCCCTTAATCCCTGTGTCTCAACGACACAGGTTCATCTTCTCCTGAAACGGACACGTGGTTGGGCGCTCTAGTAGCATGACAAGTGATGTACGCGATGTCAAAGTTGCTATCGAAGTATTCGCTGCCTTCTGCTGCCCAATCCCAGCCTTGCTCTTCATCAACATCACGGCGCCGGTGTCGAGGTGCTAACGCTCAATTCGCTCGTCGTCGCTGCTCAAACTGAGGTAGGATTTTTCCTTCGGTTCGTCGATGTTATGTGGGGCATGCTTTGGAGGTGTAGCGCTACTGTCCTTCACCACTATGGTTGGGGTTGGACCGTTGGAGCGACGCTTTGCTACACCACCATGGCTGGGGCTGGAGCAATGCTTTGCTGCGCCTTCATGGCTGGGGTTAGAGCTTCACAGACCTGCACCATGAGGAGAGCAGGCTCCTCATCATCTTGCTCTGCTTGGGCCAAGTATGCCATGTTCCAGTTTCTCTAGCATTCCTTGGCCCAATGACCGCGACGGCCACAGTTGCGGCATGTGTCATTGCGCGGGTATTCCTTAGCAGTTCCACCATCGTTGCCGCCTTCTCCACCATTCTTATGCGGTGGCTGTCGTCAACATCGTGCGCTGCCACGCGAGGCCTGGAAGAGCTGCCTCCTTGGCGCTCCTTCATCTTTTGTTGCCACTGCTCCTCGGTGAGCAGAAGGTTTCCCTGCTCACGCAACGGCTCTGACGACTCGAGACAGTCCTCTGCTGCCTTGAGCCGACTAGTGACCTCCTCCAACGACATACCAGAAGTGTCAAGGAGGGTCTCGATTACAAGGGTTATCTACGACAGGCTAGGCGGCACAACTCACGAGAATTCCTCGACGACTTGAGTTTCGTTGGTAGGTGCTCCGGCACTCGGTCTGAGCCAACACGCATGACTCGGATCGCCTCCCTCGCCTCCTTCGTTGTCCGCTTGACAGACAGGCTGGTCTCCATTTCTGGTGGGGCGGCTTGCAGGATGGCCTCCCGCGCCATTCGATCTTCCTGAAAGTCTGCGCCAAGCTCGATTGCATCCCAGATGCCTCAAGCATGTAGCTTCACCTTCATGAGCAGGCTCCATTCGTTGTAGTTCGTCCGCGTCAATGTCCGGTAATTGTCGCGACAACACGTTCAACAACGACCTCGCACCTTCCAGTCTCGCTGTGTCGCGGTCATCACGGTAGTGGTGAAGGGGAACAGTGCCGCGGCTAGTGAGACCGACTGCGGGCAACACCGTGCTGAGTTGAAATCTCTAAGGATCCTCTCCTAACTTGGATGATCCACTCTTAACTTGGCTCTGATAGCAAATGTTAGACCTAGCTAGGAGTGAGCTATGTGGGAAGGTGTTATATGTATGCTGCAAAAGCCGATTCTGCTTGAATTACATCGGGGTACCTATAGGAAGGAAACAAGGTCGGTGACTACAAACCTTCTACAACTTTCTACAGCTAGGTTTCTACAGCCTTCTAGAGCTTTCTCCAGCTAACCAGGATGACAAAGCTCTACAGCCTTCTACAACTATCTACTCTAGCTTAGTGCCTAAGGCTTATATATGAATAGTACTACTAGAAAATCCTAGATTGACTCCTATGCAAGGACTACTCTCACAAACAAATTTTCGAGGACGATGGTCACCATTTCTCGGATGCATTGAAGTAAATAAGGCATTGGGCGATTAAAGAAAGATGCTAGGAATGACCTCTTAACCGTCGAACTGAACTTGAACTCCTGGACACAGTTCTATTGCTACCGTACGATTCTGCCGAGTTAAGTTAATCGAATGCTAGCTTTCCATTGCAAAAATCCAGTACAACGACATTGTAGCCACAGGTCTTGGATAACTTCCTATCCTAGTCAAAGTGGACACTTTCCATTCCAATAGAAATACGTAGGCTAGGAGCTTTATTTTAAGGAAAACGGCAGGTGTTCTGCCAATTCAATTAAAAGGATATAAATAGTTTGTTACAAGCTAGGGAGAGGAAGATCATCCTTGACAAGCTCAACGAGCTGAATTCCGCAAAGGTCTTTTGTTGGAATACCCTTTTGCAACGCTCCTTCCAGATGAGCCATATGCTGCATATTGCAACCATGAGCTCGTCCTTGGTGAGGGCATCAGTCATGAAGCGCCACCATTCAGCCTGGGAGGTAAATTGGTTGATCTGAATTTGAAGCTGCGGTGTGCCGGTCCACTGAGCAAGAAGGTGCCAAACAGTGCAAGCACAAGAACTGGACAGGATCAGGTGTGAAGCAGCTTCGTCCTCCTAGTCACATAGGGGGCATTGATCGCCATGGTCAATCCCCCTGATCTGCAGCATGTCACCAGTCAGGATGCGCTGTCGGAGCCATTATCATGCGAAAAATTTGCACTTGGCCTGCACCTTAGCTTTCCAAAGCATGGAGAGATCATGGAGTGGGATCCCACGAATTGGGGGTTATAGGCAGACTTGGAGCTGTACATAGGAGATAGATTTTGTCCTCTCTCTCCGTCAGGTTGATGCCTTGCAATCTGATCCAGAGAGTCGTGTATCCATGCAGCTGAGCTTCGGTGTTTATGGGGTGGAAACCAGCCATTCATTTGTTTAGGAAAGATAATAATATCAGTAAGGGGAGAGGTTCTTTCTTTAGGAAAGATAATAATAACCCAGTGTCTCCCGGTAAAAGAGACGGTAGGAACGCTGCAAGAAATTCAAAATCTAACAGGGAGTCAAACCGAAACACGTGGTCAGGTACACATTTGGATTCGCCTAATGGATGGATATCTACATTCTCGTCTCACAGCGAAAGTGCTGGTTACACAGGCAAATCAGACAGTCCAAACGTTGGTGCACACAAAGCTAATGTGGACGCCACAATAGCTAATACTCCACATGTGCTATCTGGTGCCTCATTTCTAAGTTGAACAGCTAATTTAGGATCCGCAATACCAGCATCGCAGTCAACAGTCAATGAGTCTGAAAAGATATGGCAGTACATGGATCCTTCTAATAAAATGAAGGCCCTTTCTCAACAGTACAGTTGCGTAAATGGAACAGCAGTGGGTACACTTCCTTCCTAATTTGAAAACATGGGAGTCTAATGAGAAGCAAAATGACTCAATATCGCTAGCTGATGCTCTGTTTGGGAAGTTTTGAGAAAGACCTGCCTCTAGGCTAAGAATAGCATTGAATAAAACCAGACAAATTAAAAATATTGCTAAGATAGAGTATTACCAGAAGATCTTTATGATGGCCTTCACGAGGGGGAGAAAGTGAGAAAGTATTTTGTGAACTTTCTCAGTTTTCTCACAGAGGGTAACCAGATAGGTGAACTGGTCCTTTGGGTTCTCCTTGCTCGCCATGAAACCCAAGCCGAGAGCGACGAGCAGCATAGCGAGAGAATAGCCCATCGGCTTCACTTCGGTCCACAACTTTGACAACTTTGACAGCTTTGATGGTGGAAGGGGAGGCGATGGAGGATTGCTGGGCGTGTCGGCCGGAGTTGGCGGCGGTGCGTCGGCCGCACACCGCAACGGCGCGAGACGATCCGCACACCGAACCACGAGCCGCGTATCACCTGCTGCGTGACCGAAGAAAAAGGCCTTAAGATCGATCTGCGGGGCAGAGGGGGAGAAGGGGGCGACAATTATTACCTGGATGAAGGGCGGCGAAGCGAGAGGCGGCGGAGCCAGGGGCGGTGAGGCGAGAGGAGGCGGAGCCGGGGGCTCTGAAGCGCGACGGGGCGGAGCGGGCGGCGATGTAGTAAGCCACTGGGGAGCCGGCGGTGAGGCGCGTGGCGGCGAGTCGGGAAGCAGCATTCAGGATTGCGGCGGTCGCCATCCCAGCCCGGCGGGGTCTCTCGCCGACGAACTAGGCGGCCGCCGCTGCTGTCTCCACTCCGGTCGTCTGCGGACTGCGGGTGGTCTCGGGCCTGGCTGGTTTTGCCTATATGCGCCCATTAGGTGAATGAGCCACCTAGTGGCCCGGCCCATTCTGGTACATTTTCTTTTATTTGTCTTTTTTCTTCTTCTTTGATTTCTCTCTTGTTTTCCTTTTCTCTTTCTTTTCATTTATTTTTCTGAGTTTTTTATAAAATAAATTTAAAATGTTCTGATTTAATATTTTGAAAAGTTGTTCAAATTTTAAAATTAATTTGATTTTATAAACATTCAGATTTCAAGAAAGTGTTCATATTTTAAAAATTCTTCGGATTCATTTTTTTCATATTTAAAAAAAATTTAAATCTGAAAGTTATAAAAAAATTAAAAACATTCATTTTTTTAGAAATATTCAGATTTAGAAAACGCAAAAAGGAGAGCGAGGAAAGGACAGTCTTTCAAGAGAAGATAGGTCTATTCAAAAAGCCAATACCGACGCTCGCTTATCAGCTTAATTACCAGTTCAACAAACCTCCTTGCTCTTTATTTATTAGGCTATACTTGTTGAGCGGCCCATGAAGCCACTCTTCAGGCAGCCGGTGAGAATCGCGCACCGTAGAGAGCGCTATATAGAAGCTCCCGGCTTTGAGACATGTGAGGTACTTTTGGAATATTTGAGCCCTACCAGCAAAGTTTTTCTAAAACCGAAGTATTCTAATATCACAGCATTTACCGTGACTGGGATAGTAATACTTCAGTTTTTGGGGAAAAAGGGTCAAAGTTGCTTTTCCAGTACTTAAAAGTAGTTAAGTACTAATACTACAATATTTGTCATGTGCGACTGGGGCTGACACTAAGCGAAATGTCCTCCTTTTTCTATAAGGACACAAACCTAGCCTAAATTTAGTATGAATATATGTCCAGCAAACAAGAAACATACACGGAACGCAAATGTATCGCCACATTGGGCCCTGTTTTCTGTTCACGCAGTAGAAAATGGACGCCGACGGAAAAATTGCGGCCCCGCGTTGTCATTACCCTTCAGATATACAAAGTTAACTACGGTCTAAGACTTTTTGACTTTTGAGCCAAAGATACGTCATTTTTCAGTAAGGGTACCCATGAAGGAAATAAATTATCGTTTCATGTCGGGCACCTTAAGACAAGTGGCAAGAGATAATAGCTGGTGTCACTAGTCGCACCGAGAGGTCTGGTTTTGTTGCTTCAGGAGGACAAATGCGCAGGCTAACATACCGGAACCAACTGACAACCTGCACTCTTGGTGGTTGAAAGCGAGAAGGAGCTTCAGGGGGAAAGAAAAAAGGACCTTTGACACTCTAGTCATTTTGGTCTGCTGGAGCCTTTGGAAGGAACGTAATGCTAGATGCTTCAACAACCCTAGCAAGCAGCACACGGTGCAAGCCTTGGTTCAGTACATCTTGGATGAGCTCAGGGCGTGGCTTAGGGTAGGAGTAGGCGGGTGCCAAACTATTGTTAGAGAGTAGGCCTAGTTTTTTCTTTCGGATGTTCTGCTGATCACTCCTCTTGTGGTTTGGTCAGCCCCTGTAATTATGCTCTTTGCTTCCTTCTATAAATCTAAGGTACGCCTTTGGCGTACTCGCTAAAAAACTAGTCGCACCGAAAACTGTGTGAAAACCTTCAGTTTTTAGAAAACATATGTTAGTAGGTGACGGTCAATAAGCATGCATGCAAAACTTCCAAGTTCAGTCTCATGCTCAGTTATGAGCGTTGGCTTCCATATGAATAGGAGTTTCAACTTGAAATTCACATGTTTACACAACAATAATCCCCAGCATACTACTATCTCTTACTTTTTCCATAATCTTTGAACAATGGCTTTCACCCATTTTCCATTGTAACGTGGTTCCTCTAGTAGATCTTCAAATCGTGGAAGAGCATAGGGAGAAAACTGGAAGCATATTTCTTGTAACCCATAACGTCCCAGCCCACCGACCAACCGTAGATGAAGAAAATAGCTACCCTGCATCAAAGTTGACAGTATGCATGTTAGCCAGGGCAGTAGCGGGATTTCATCCAAGTTTCCATTAGAAATGCATGTTATTCTTCAGCATTTGGTATCTTAATACTGACAAAGAACATTTTGAGTACACTTGAACAGTATCCTAGAAAATCAAAGTAAAGGTTTGCTAATAGATTTTGATGGATCTTTCGTGGCTGAGACCAAAATGATAAAAAATGCAAACAAATGTGCTCACTTTAATATATCGTATATTCATTGACATGTTAACGGTTCAATAATGCATGCCGCAATTTCTATGGCAGTATGTGATGTGGATCTTTCGTGTGTGTAAGTATTTTGTTTGGGCGAAAATCTTCTTGTAAGAATGAGTTTTGAAGAAATTAATTAACATCTAGACACACATGTCATGGTCTCCAACAAACTGTTTCTTGAAAAATAAAGAAAACCAAAACACGTAATAATATGAAGTGCCTTTTTACTTCATAGATATGCAATGGATATGACTTAATACCTCACACTTTCAAATTTGGTGTAGATTAGATTAAAAACTTCATGGAGTTAATTAGTTCACGGACTTGTGCGACAAGAAGGTAATGTAATATTTGAGCTTCTTGAAAATATAAGGAAGAAGGATAAATATTAAGTAATTGAGTACCTAAATTAGTAATCAAACATCGGGGGCAATTATGAAGTCAAAGTGAGTATATGTTACGGTATTACGGACCTGATAAAATCAAGGGGGACGAGGCCTTTGTTGCAATTCTCTTTGGCAATCAGAGCGATGATTATACCTGCGCACATAATATTCCAAGCTGTAAGCTAATATTGCAATTATTTATGGAGATTCTCTGAATACGTACCTTAGGTTACAGTTCAGACTTCAGAGACTTCCACAGTACAAAGAAAGCATGCAACTTATATATGACACAAAACATAAGTAAAGTTAGAGAGACTGACTAACCGAGTTTAATCCTGATTATCCAGTCCGGGGAGAAGCCCCGTCGCCGGATGTCAGCCGCGATGACGCTGAGCTTGTAGAAGGCGTAGTACATTGCGACGTCGATGCACCTGGAGGGACTAAGCTTCCACAGCTGGTACATCCCGATGCACGTCATGATCGCGCCGAAGGGCAAGCCTATTTGGAACTCCTGGAGGTCGAAGACGCTCGCGAGGCTCCTCACGTCGTGGAAGAGTTCACGGAGTGGGATGAGAACACCAGCGACGGCGCCCGACACGGTGGCCTTCGCCTCCTTGGACTCGAGCCGGAACCGCTCCTCGATGGCGGCCTGGCTGAAGTCCATGGTCTCGTACTCGCGGAGATCCTTTTCAGTAAGCCTCGACGGATACACGATGCGGTCGTCGTCCACGTCGTGCTCGCCATCCCCGGGTGCCGTGGTGGCCGCGATCTCGTGGGGCTCCTGGACGGTCGGCACCCGAAGAACCAAGCCGGCGTCGTCACGGGTGCCCTTGCAGAGCTCGTGGGGATCCTCGACGTGCAGAACCAAGCCGACGTCGTCGCGCGTGCCCTTGCAGAGCTCGTGGGGCTCCTCGACGTGCAGAACCAAGGCGGAGACCTCGTGGGTCTCCTCGACGGTCGGCACGTGCAGAACCAAGCCGGCATCGGCTTCATCATGCGCGCCCTCTCCGGGATCCTCGACGAGCGGCACGTGCAGAACCTGGCCGGCATCGGCTTTCCCGTCGGCGCTGAGATCCTCGACGATCGGATCGCATGGAGAAAAGCCGAAGCCGGCGTCGTCGCCCGCGATCTCGCGGTCAGAAGCGCCGCGGTGCGCGCGTGGGCGCAGCACCGACAGTGACACGGATAGGGAACGCGGTGCCGTCCGGGCGGCCGGCGGGATATGTACGCGCGAGAAGGAGGAGTACGCCTGACGCCGCCGCGGTGCCGTGGAAACCCGCAGGGCCGCCGCGAGAGACGAGTACTGTGCGCACGCAGCCGGCGACGCCATCGTACGTGTCAGCGGGTTCGATCTGACGACGGAGCTTAATTTGGGCCTTAGTTGTCGCGCCAGGGCTCGTGTATATATATGGATTATGGTGATCAGAACCGAGACTAATTGTCCGTGTCGATTAATTACCATCCGAGTTCTATGTATCCTCGGTGGCTCGGTCACGGACGTTCCGACCTGTCCCCAGAATCGGAGCGTCCCCAAAAAAAAAAAAAAAAAACTGTCCCCAGAATCGTTTTGTAATAAGGTCCGAATTTATAGCTTAACACCAGTTCATATACAGCTCCCGTTGTGTTTTTAGTTTTCTGCAATGTTTTGAGATTTTTCTGAGAATTTAAAAAATTGGTCAAATTTTGATAAGTTTCTGGAAGAACTTAAAATGTCAGTTTAATGGGCTCATATGTGCCCAGAATTGGCTCATATTTGAACACTAAACTCGAATTAGTGTTTTCGATTTTCTAGTAATGCCTTTAGATCTTTCTAAGAAGTTCAATTTTGGCCAAACTTGATTTTTTTTTTGTTTGCCTGAATATTCAAAAGTGCTACCTAAAGTTGGTCAGAGGGGTAGTATTGTAAATACTGGTATACACACTTCAATACATGTATTTTCGAAAAGTTACTGTCTTAAGTCCGGTTTAGAGTGCGCTGCGGAGGAGAACCTGCCTGTGGTATGATTGTTAGGAGGGTGGTTGTGCTCCCATCCCACCAGAATTCAAACCCCAGGTTTGACGCTGTTGTTTCTCATTTATGCGGAATATTCTTCAGTGGGAGGCGACGTTCTCGTCGATAGCGAGGCGCCCATGGTAACTTCGTGAATTTCAAGATCTGATCCGCCGACTCAGCCCTCCGAGGTGCTCATAAGAGTAGGGTGTACGTGCGTGCGTCCATAAGGTTGAATGTATGCGCGTGTCTACGTTGTATTGTGTTTCGTGCGCCGCGGAGGGGTCAGTTCGGGACGAGGAACAGCCGTAGCGGTACTTCGACCGCAACCTCGATGTCGTGCTCGCCGGGTTCGCCTACGAAGCATACAACAACCACCTATGAGCGCGTCACGCATCGTCCAAAACAGGGCGTCGCCCGCCGCCGCGGCCCTACCCGCCGGTGTCGCCGCGGCGTTCTCCGTAGGCCCCTGCATGCACCTCCGGAGTCCAGACCTTCTTCTCCATGCAGCCCAATCTCTGGTGCCGCGGCTCGCTCGTGTGTGCTTCTACCCGTTTCCGCGTGTGTCGTTCCTCAACGCCGCATGTTCCTTCAAGCGGCGCCGCCTTCTCGCCGTTCCTCATCTCGCAACGCCGTTTGTCCGGTCCCCCCGCACCATTCTTCCTCCAAGCACCTCCGCCCGTCCGCCCTCACGCGTCGTTCCTTCATTTAAAATTGATCATCTAGGGATTTAGACTGGTTTTTTGGGCGTCGCGCCGACCATGAATCACTCATACGAGAGGCGCGCGAGGCATGATTGCAGAGACATGGTGAAGGGCGCAGCAAAGACACCCATTCATGCTGCTAAGGCATCTCTCCCTAATTTAATTTGATAATGAAAACAGCGCCGGTGCAGAACTAAACTGATACTGATATCCTTCCTAACAACGGAGGTTAGCAAAACAAGAGCTGTATGGCCTGTGGCCGGTGGTCAGCGGTCTCGGAGTTTGATGAGCAGTGCAAAACTAAGTGGGGAAGCAGGGCTGGATAAGAAGAACACGCCCAAGATTCAAATACTCGTTCTTGCTGAACTCCTGACGCTTGATATGATGCTTCTGTCTTTGTTCGCATTTGTTGCTGACGTTAATTCTTATTTATGGGTTGCCAAATATGACAATTTTTCAACAAAATTTGGCAACCTTGCCACATATTGCAGGGTTGAGCCGACATGTAGAAATGCTCTTGGATCTGTCTTTTAGCAACTGGGACAAATTTTAGGCATGTTTTGGAGATGATATCCGGTGTACATTGATTGTATATTTTTGCGTTGTGGTTTGTCTTTGTCTTGATAAAGACGTGTGTTGCATGTGTTCATTCACTAGTACTTATATAAAAACCAACAAGTCGGGATACATTAAATTTCAACAGTTCAATATCCAACCAACGGTCCGGATCCTTTCAATGTTGACCAACTCAACACACCTTATCTATTACCAATTTATCCTCCCACCAAATCACATATTACTACACAATTGCCATCATACCGGTTCATGGTCTTTTCTTTTCCCACATGTGAACGAACACGAAGAGACCTACCGACCGAACCAGCTCCTGACTGAACCGTCTTTGGCCGCCACCCACAACCAGCCACCACCCTCTTGATCTCCGGCCCTCGGCGATAGCTGGTGGAAAGGGATTGTGGTGGCCCCAAACCTCCGTGCCCCCGAGTTGCAGGCCCTCCCGCAGTCCCGTGGTAGGGTCCCCGTCTCCGATTGCTTTAACCTCAACCCAATTGTGCATCGTCACCGGCCGACCACCTTTCGTCAACGCCGCGAGCGCCGCGTAATGCTACGTCACTGGCAAAGGTCATGTGCACAAGGTGAGGATTGCCTCTTAATTTCTTTGATCTGAGGCTTGGGAAGTCGACACTTTGCATGACCTCTTTGCTTCTATTGCGGAAGGAGTTCCCGATCCGCCATCCGCACAAGAAACCAACCTCTCATCATGCCTCCGTTGCTGCTCTCAAGCTCTTCGCCCCAAGCTCATCGCAACCTTTTGACGACGCCACAAGAAACAACTTGTTTTGGGGGACGTATATGTCGATGGCAATGTCGTTGTGTCATATCTGACCACGGCACAAGAAACAACTAGTTTTTCTCCCTATATAACAATTATTAGTACAAATAATTAAACTTCTAATATTTGAATTTAATAAGCATCCGATTTTTATGCATATTCACTTATGGTTGTTCTGTTATTTGTCCAAAATTGAATCATGAGAACTTTTTTACGGATTTACCGGATTAAGAATTATCCCAAAGTTTCATGCAAAAATGTGAAAGTTCCAAACAACTTCATGTTCATGGGAGGTGAAATTCAGCAAACTGTATCTGGGAGATCTGAAACTTTTTTTGAACACCGGTACCATAGGGGAAAATCCCTACGGTGTAGATTTTTATATTAAATCAGGGGCTCAAAAAATGGTGAGTTACATCAGGGGGGTGGTAAGTTAGAGAAGAAAACATGAATCAGATCTGAAACTGATTAGCAGTGGAAGCAATGTTTCAATATTGGTCATGATGTCCGATCTTGATTCAGGTATCTGAAACATCTCCCCAAACATTGGTATTGTTTGGAGGATCCTCAGAACTTGGTTGACATAAAGTTTTCAGGAGACCTCATAACATACAGACCACGAGGCTTATCTCGAGCCAAAAGTATCATATGGAGAAATGTAGCCAGGAATCCACAAAATCATGAATATTTATTTTATTCTACCTCTCAATTTCAGTAGATTAGCTCGATCAGAATACACCTCCCATACTTCTTCAATTCCGCCACATCAAACATGAATGTATTAAGGTACATAAATAAAAGTGGCAACCTTCCATGAAATACCATTTTAGTCTGAGCACTAGATAAATCAAAACCATGAGGACATGGGTAAGAACAGTCAAAGCATGTCAAAGAACGGATGTATAATATCACTCCATCAACCATCTGGCAGCTCCAGTTTTTTCATATTAAAAAGAACTAAGTTGATATACATGTTGTGAATGTAAAACAACCTTTGTTTTGTTTAACATTAGAAGTTACTCATAAAGCTTAGGTCCAATGTAGATTACACTTGTATATTATGAATAGTGGCACAAAAGAAGATAGTTCTTCGTAACTTATTTTTATCGCTGCACTCATAAAGCTTAGATCCTTTGTTTTGTTTAGCGAACTTTAATACTTCTTCATAACTTACTTTTATCTTTCTAGTTTTAAATTTATATTGATAATACATTTATGATTTGCTCAACTCAAATGTATTTTGTAACAAAAATTATGCTACTTTTCTCCTTCATAAACGTTCCTCTTAGCATCATATTGTTGGAAGTCCTTAAATGTGAAAAAGGAATACATCTAACAATAATGCATGCCTCCTTGAATATTTTTTGGTAATCGAGTTGACATGTTAGTATTCTTTAATATTTTGGTACTGATCTCTAATGTGTAATGTCTACAAAATTTCTTAATAGAAGTATCTATTGTATCATTGAGTAAACAAATTGACAGGAACTTCTAGAGTATAAGTTGAGCAAGTGGCATGACATTGTACCAATTTTTCCATGGCCGAACCTTTCTTAGAAACTGCACTAGGTACAATAACAAGTTGACAATACACACACGATGTATACTTGATAGTTAAATAGAGCACTTACATACATTAATCACCAAAGAACGTAAGAGTAATGTGGATTCTATTACTTTGGCATACATACTATTTGATTTGACAGGATCATCAAGATGCACTTGGTATCTTGTATTCAGTTGGTAACATTTTCACTAATGAAAAGTCATGCTCAAATGTACAATTCAAAATTAAATTAAAACAAAATGCAATACAACCCGTAAGATATCCATATGCAAGAGACCAACAACCTAAGTAAAGTTGTTACCGATATTTAGATTTGTTTGATGATAAGTGTTACCACTATGTAGCCCTTGAAATAAAACTCGAAACTCGAGAGCTATTCGACTCATTAAAACCTTGCCTCGTTTAGCTCGTACTCGTGAGCTTAAAGAGTCGAGACGAGCCACACATTTTTATCCTTAATTTTTTTTAGATAAAGGGAGCTTTATTACTTAAAAGGTTTAAGTATTACACTTTTTTTGCGATTTAAGTATTGCACATTTTTATCCTTAATGATAGCGAGCCTAACAAACCAACTAACAAGTTGCTCACGAGTCTTGGTAAAACTCGTGAAACTCTCCACTATGCTGAAACAGGGAATAACGAGCTAGTCCATAATCCAGAATAAGCACATGCCCACATTTGGCCATTCCATTGATGATTAACTTACCAAATATTTGTTGTCAATTTTCGTAATATTTATTCTGACCTCTTTTAAATTTAGATTATTTATTCCGGCATGTTGCTACTTTGCACATGGTTTGTGCCAAAATCTTAACGATTTTTCTTGGTCACTATATGTAGACATTTCATTTTGAGCAGCATAATATGACCTACATTTTGGTGCAGATGGTCAGATGGCAGCTGCCTCGACGACACCAGGCAACTCCCTTTTGCGCCTAAATTTTGCTATTAATTTTCCTTTAGATTAATTCAGTTTTATGGATACACGTATCTTCAGAGAAATACTACTAGTATCAACTTGCGAAGCAGTCGAAGAGCACAAGTTGAATATTTTTGGCTTTGTTAACAAGAAGATCAAAAAATTCAGTCCTCCATTGAGCGGCATATGTGGTGGCTTGGATTATACCTGCTTTTGCGAGGCTGGTCTATGATATTCGCGATGCTTAACTAGAAGTCTAGACATTTATACTCTATTCTTGTCACACAAATAACTAGTAGTGGCAAACGTCCTACGCGTCTATGAGAACTGCATATGGCACCGCCGCTTCGTGCTCCGTCATAAGAATGAACACCTGCTGATGCAGAGGTTGAGCCATCAATCATCGGTCAAGACTATTATCACCCCTTTTCACATGACGCCTAGGCCGGATAAGTTCATAGAACGAAGCTCCCCCGGACCGGAACCTGTGCTTACATGTTTTACCGCGAAGACGCTCTCGTCGTGTCACTTCAAGTCTCACCTAGCTAGAGCCCTGCCCCCTCCTATGCTAGCTGGTACCGTTCCCACAGTCCTTCACGGCCTCGTGGCCAGTTCTCGTAGCAGCTACTCCCTTCGTTCATAATTATAAGACCTTCTATCTAGTGCACATGTTGTCTAGATATATATTGCAATGAGTATTCGCAAAAAAAATATTGCAATGAGTAAACATGCACACTAAAATTTGTCTAGATACATGTAAATACATACGAATGTGGTAAAGAGCTAAAACATCTTATATTAAAAAACGGAGTGAGTACTATGAATGGTAGTAGTGCGGGAAACTTCCAAGTGCATTCTATGCCTCTCATGGACCGGGATCCGGCCGGTACAAAAACCCAACGCCCCTCACTCCCAAATCCCCACTCCACCTCCACTTTGTCCAACTTCTAGCTCCCCAACACCAGGCTCCTAGAAGAAGATGATGATAAGGAGTGAGCCAAAAAGGTTTTAGGCCCAATCTTCATGGCAAACCAAGAACAACAACGTTGATCAATGGAATCAATCCCACGCGATGGGCAAACAACATATCTGAACGATCAGCAATCATAAACCGGCCACACCTCTATAAGGTGACCCATCTTGGGACGAACCTTACGATAACATTAATCTAAAATTCTTGTCTAAGATACATGGGGCGCTTCTTGATGACGTGAAACACACGTTCGTTGGGAGACCCCAAGAGGAAGGTATGATGTAGTCAGCAGCAAGTTTTTCCTCAGAAAGAAACCAAGGTTATCGAACCAGTAGGAGCAGCAACTCTTCAGAAGGTTGTCAACGGCGCCAGAAAAATAGTGTTGTTGACGGGAGTCTGGACTGTTGACGTGGAATCTGCACACAACACAATCAAACTACTTTGCCCCAACGAAACAGTGAGGTTGTCAATCTCACTGGCTTGCTGAAAACAAAGGATTAAACGTATGGTGTGGAAAATGAGTATTAAATTGCAGGGAATGAAAAAGGAACAGTTTGCAGTTTGTGATTATTTAATCAGTGTAAAAGAAAGGACCGGGGTCCACAGTTCACTAGTGGTGTCTCTCCATAAAAGATAACTAACATGTTGGGTGAACAAATTACAGCTGGGCAATTGACGAATAGTGAGCGCATGACAATGCATATACATGACATGTTGACTACTATGATATTTAATTGGGCATTACGACATAATACATAGATCGTTATCCAACAGCATCTATGACTAATAATCCACCGCCGGGTTGTCATCCGAGTTCCCCGTTGGTATTAAGTTGCAAGCAACGGATAATTGCATTAAGTAAAGTGCGTAATGTAAACAAACACATATGTCCGTGGACATAGCATCGTTAGGTTATCCCTAGTGGCAACAGCACATCCACAACCTTAGAACTTTCTGTCACTGTCCAGGTTAAACGGAGACATGAACCCACTATCTAGCATAAATACTCTCTCTTGGAGTTACAAGCATCTACTTGGCCAAAGCATCTACGAGTAACGGAAAGCATGCAAGATCTTAAATAACATATAAGATAGATTGATAATCAACTTGACATAATATTCAATATTCATCGGATCCCAGCAAACACAACATGTAGCATTACAATAATATGATCTTGATCATGTAGGGCAGCTCACAAGATCTAAACATGATGGCACAAAGTGGAGAGACAACCATCTAGCTACTGCTATGGACCCGTAGTCCAAGGATGAACTACTCACGCATCACTCCGGAGGCAGGCATGGCGATGTAGAAGCCTCCGGTGACGATTCCCCTCTCCGGCAGGGTGCCGGGAAGAGGTTCTGAACCCTCCCGAGTTAGGGTTGACGACGGCGGCGTCTCTGGAACTTTTCGTGGATATTTGCTCAGGTACTTAGGGTTTTCGCGTCGGGGGGAATAAGTAGGCGAAAGGGCGGCGGCTGGAGAGGCCTGTGGGGCCCACACGCAACCTGGGCGCGCCAGAGGGGGGCCCCGTGCCCTGGCCACGTGTGGGGCCCACGTGGCTCCTCTCCGTCGCCTCTTTGGTCCGTCAGATGAGTTCTTGTAAAATAGGGACTCCCGTGTAGTTTCGTCCAATTCCGAGAATATTTCCAGACTAGCTTTTCTGGAATACAAAAACAGCAGAAAACAGGAACTGGCACTTCGGCATCTTGTTAATAGGTTAGTCCCAGAAAATGTATAAAAGTGATATAAAGTAGATGCAAAACATGTAGCAATTGGTATAAAACAAGCATGAACATCAAAAATTATAGATACGTTTGAGACGTATCACTTCTCCGGGATGGTTTACACGGTGACTAGCTCGTCGAAGCTGCCCGGACGCAAAGGCGACACAATAACATCTGCCGGCGGGACAACGGTGGGCATCGATGCAGCCATACGGGGCTGGGAGCACGTACCAACAGGGAGAGATGATAGGGGCTTCAGAACTTGTCCACAAAAGGCACCGACGAGGGCCGCGGGGGCGGCAAGCCGCGGGGCCAGAAAGGCTGCCTTGGAAGCCATGGGGACGATGGAGCGCTTCACCAACAACCGTCCACGAACGGCAGGGTCCTGCTTGCGGGGGGCGAGTGCAGCCACGGCTAGGGCGGCGGCAGGAGCAGAGGCGTGGCAGGGCTAGGGTGGCCACCTTCAAGGGCATCCGGCCCTAGGGCGACAATGATGCGGCGTCGGCAAGAGGAGCCGCTACATACTAGGAGTAGGAGAAGGAAGAGAGCGCCAAGGCAAGGCCGGATCTGCTCGCATGGGTCAGAGAGGAAGCTGGTGGGAGGAGATCGAGCTGGCGGCAGCGCCAGTTTGTCCCTGGACGCCATGGTCGGGAGAGCTCCCCTGCAGGTCGAGTTTATGTGCAATAGTAGAATCCATAGTATTTGGTGATTACTATTTGCAATGTTATTTCAGTAACGAGTATAAGTTTTTTTTTGTACAAGGTAACGAGTATAAGTCGATAACATGTTATCAATAGTAACCAAATCCTACACATTTGACCAAGTAAAAACGATCATGTCAACTATTCAACTAATATTCCAGAAGTTTCTATATATTTTCTTACATAGAAATAAACTACACACTTTTGTTAAGATATATGCTAGGTTGTATGCACTGAAATCTCTACCAAAATATTTAATATTAAAAATAGAGTAGAATTTCCAAACAATAATATACATATACGTTCTGTAATTTATCAATTGTAAGAACATCAGTGAGCCGTGCATTTTCCTTTTTGTTTGTTTTCACATTTAAGAAATATATTGTATAGTTAACAATGCTAACTAAGTATACACCATATATTTGTTAAACCATAATATGGTAAAACAACTAAAAAAGTATAAAAGTTTAATGTAAATCAAAAGCGTGAAGAGTGTGAAGAAAACAGTAAACAAGATGGCGAGGGAAGGAATATGGTTGCTCAGAGGGTAAAAATAATAAGGCTGAAAGAGCTAAAAGGAGATAGCAAGTCGGTCCGAGATGGCTGTGGCGTACCAGCTGCTTGCTGTGCAATGCTAGAACATGATTGGTCATTGGTAAGATGGTCATCGTAGTAGTTGATGTCGTTCTATCAAATGCCTTTTATGTGGTGCTTGATAATTCTGAAATAACAAGTGTAGTCAACAATAATGTCCCTTTCAGGTGTTAGTTATTCTCTTAATTCATTCTCTATGCTCTTCCATGTGTTAGTTATTCTGTCCCCATATTCACTTTTAGTTTGAACGCTGAATTCAGAATAGAAGATGCTTGCATATATGATCTGAAACCATCTTCCCTTTTTAATAAATCATGTGTCTCTGTGCTAGAATTAGCTACTGAGCGAAATCCCATGTCCAAGGAAAGTTCTCAAACAAAACAGGCTTCCGAACAAAAGACCACTCAGCCATTCAGTAAGCAGCAACCTCAGGATCCACGGTCAAAAGCAGTGAAACATGAGCGAAATCCCATGTCCAAGGCAAGTCCTGAAGCAAAACAGGTTTCCGAACGAAAGACCACTCAGCCAATCGCTAAGCGGCAATCTCAGGAGCCGAGGTCAGTGATGAATGAGCGAAATCCCATGTCCAAGCCAAGTCCTGAAACAAAACAGGCTTCCGAAAAAAAGGCCTCTCAGCTGACCACTAAGCAGCAACATCATGATCTTTGGTCAAATGCACTGAAGCATGTTAAGAAGACAGTGAATAGGACCGCAAGAAAGCTAATCGGGATGATAATAAGGCACAGCTGGTTGAAGCTGTTGAAAGAGTCAAAAAGGAAGTTCATAACAATCCTTTTGTGCAATTTGGCCTTGTGGACCTAGATTTGGGCAGTGAAGGAGATAGCAAGTCAGTCCGAGATGGCTGTGGCATGCCAGCTGCTTGCTGTGTAATGTTGTAAGGCGGTGTTAGCATATAACCTGCCGGAGAAGCTATTGGTAGCACGTGCGCTCATGTGTGACATGGTGTTAAGGGCAGGGGAGGCATGCAAAGAAGTTGAGAAGTCCTACAAAGTGTCGGAGAAGCTGCTGACGCTATGGGGAAAGGTGGAGATGACCGGCAAGGGGGCGGAGAATCTATCTGCAGTATAGACCAAGATCGAGAATGCATACACTTTACTTGTGAATCTCACAAAGGGAGGAAAGTGACCAAGCAACAAACGCAAGTAGTGACACAAGAAAAGGTGATTTGGTAAACACTGTTGCTGATAACTTGCCTCGATTGAGGCTGGCCTCGTGTGGCTTCTTTATGTAACAGTCTTAGGATCTCTGTTTCATCCTGAATCTGATGCTTGTTGAATCTGATCTTGTACATATCTTGCATACACATGGTACTTCTTTCACTATTTTTTGTGCTAGTTGCAAATTGATGATGTGGTCTTTGCCCCCTTGATGATTTTTCTTATTCCTGAAGCTAGTCACATTCCCATACTGTAAAATGCTTATTTTAGCTTCCAGTCCTCAATGCAACAGATCAGGATGTTGAGGATGGCCTAGTGTGCCTTCGTTATGTAACACTGGTTTATGATACGAGTATATGTTTTTATACGATACACAATCCCAGTCCATATCTTGCAGCAGCCTTATTGTCATCGTCTAAATATATTTTGCGAACACTAATACAAGAGCAACAGCACAGGAAGAAGGCTGAGAAAATGAACAGAAAACGCATCCAAGGGCCTGTTTAGATGCTCGCATGCTTTTTTGCCCTTTTGCATCCGTGGCCTGGCGGGCCTGGCCGAGGTGAAACGAGGCCTGAGCCAAATTGTGCAGCCCGTTTGGTTGCCCACAATGTTCTGGCCAGGCCCATTCGGCTGGGTGCAGAATTCTAACCACGCACTGTTTGGAAGCAGTATTCGTAATGCAGCTTGTAAAAGCATGGTGTTTGGTTGCTAAACGTTGCTACTTCCAGTCACCACTTCGCACTAGTGGTTAGCTTACCACGAAGTTTATCAGTTCACGCCTAGCTACTAGCAAATGGTAGTTCGTCACGACATCATAGTTAACCTAGCTACTTGCAAATGGGTAGTTCATGACCACAAAGTTCACCTTCACCTTCTTGTTCTTCTTCTTCACCTTCTTCTTCTTCTCCTTCATCTCTTCTTCTTCTTATTCTCCTTGTTCTGCTCCTTCTTCAGATCCTAGTGTCACCTCTAGCGATCAACATTGCGTCAGCCCACTCCTGCCTCTTGTTCTTCCAAGCTTCTTGGCCGTCGGACTCGACACCATGGCCAACATCGTCGGTATCAGGTGTAACATCCTCCTCGTCCGGGAAGAACTCATCGACACCCCACCCTAAGATCCAGTTATGAAGAATGCAGCATGCAAGAACAAGCTTAACCTGGGTAGGGAACGGGTGGAAAGGTTTCTGATCAAGGATCCTGAATCTGTTCTTCAGAGCCGCAAATACCCTCTCAACTGTCACTCTCAGACTTGAGTGACGCAGATTGAACAATTCCTTAGCGTCCTTAGGATAGTTCCTCGAAGAGAACTCGTTGAGGTGGTACCTGGTACCCCTGAAGGGTGGAAAAACACCTAGGCGACAAGCATATCCTGCATCTCCAAGGTAGAACTTGCCATCCGGAATATTGATCCCATCTGCTCGACTCATGCTATCAGCAAGAATGCTTGCATCATGGGCAGATCCTTCCCAACCAGCTAGCACATAAGTGAACTTCATGTCGAAATCGACAGCCGCAAGCACATTCTGGCTGGTGTAGTGTTTCCTACCCCTGTATGCAGCAGCCTCTGCCCTTGGCACTCTAGCTGTGACATGAGTACCATCAATTGCACCAATACAATCCTGTTGGGCGAACATAGTGTTAGTACATAAACACCGGATACATCAACAATGTTTGTAAGCAAGCAAAAAATACAGAATCTGGTGTTCTCACCTTGAAGTATGGATACCACCTGTGGCTCTGGCGAATCTTCTGTGGAGTTTGTCCAGTTGGTGTCTTGATCATCTCTGCTCTGAGCTCTCCAACAGCGTACAGAACTTGCTTGAAATAGCGAGATATAGTCTCGCTAGATCGCCTGAAGGTGCTGTGAATCACTCTGAACCTCTGGTTATGACCAACGACATGAAGAAACATTGCCACTTGCTCTTCAATGGTGGTGTGGATGATATCTTTCAACCACCCCCTGGACCGAAACGTCTCCACAAGCTTGCAAAAAGGAGCTCTGCCTATTCGGAGCATGTTCACGGCCTCGACCTCGTTGTTGTTGTAGATGTAGTTCAGATTCGCTATCCTCTCCCTGTCTCGGTGCCACAATGGACCATACCTGATTACACCCCTGTAATTGCGGTGCACTGCTCTATGATGGACTAAGAGGAGCCACGCCTGCATCACAACTATGAGTGCTGCGGACTGAACGATGAGCGGCATACGACCTTGTCCGTCCTAGTGAAATCAAGATAAACTTGCCTGTGTAAGAGCGCAGGCGCAATCTAGCTACTATCTACTACTTTTCTAGTCTAAGATCCAACCGAAATCAGGTGGGGAATACTGCTTACCGCCATGGGAGAAGAGAGGACCGAGCTTTCGGTGCCGTGGAGGTGGTGGACGAGAGTCAGATCTTGGTCCTCTCCGCCGGCGCCGTCCTCCCCGTAGATCTAACTGGCCGATGCTTCCGCCGCCGCTTCCGCCGCCGCCTTCGATGCTGAATTAGTTTTGGTCTCTTCTCCCGCTCCCGGTGACAGACTAAAGAGGAGGGTGAGGGTAGCATTCGCGCCATACGGGCGCACCAATTTTCCGTCTCCCGCCTTCTCCATGGCTGCATCGCCGCGGCTCCGCGCGCACGAGATTCGCCGCTACTGTGCTGGCCTCGAGGTGGCTCTGGAAAAACGGCCGATTCGAGCGTTTGGCTGAGGGGTGCTTTAAGTTTCGTGCGCATGCGGGCCAAGCGAAACGGTGGGCGACCAAACAGCCCATTTTTGCACCCCCAGGGCCTGTTTGGGTAGGCCGCGAGGTACCAAACACGCCCCAAATGAAGGCGAGCGTGCGGTACCGGCCGGCACCATCTTCCAATCCGACAGTACACTACGCCAGCGTCCTCCCAGCACCCAACGATGGCTATGCAGCCGGCGACAAACCTCGTCGCCGTCTCGAGATGCGGCTTAGAGGAGAGGCATGGATGGATGCTGGTGAGAAGGGGAAGGTCGGTGGAGAAGCAGCAACTCACCGGAGCATGTCAGGACGCAGCCACCGCTAGCTAGGAATGGGGATTGCACAAATACGTTGTCCCTGCCATCCCCAGTATGCCGTCGACAGAGAAGGGGAGGGCACGCGGTGTTCCTCTGAACACATCACTGCACTTCCAGATTGCCCGTGCGGCCGGCACAGCGGCAGCGACGCCGTGCTAGAGATCATGGCGATCGCGAATTGAACAGGGCGAGCCAAGAAGCAGGGGACGTCTGCGAGCTCATCCAGGAAGCAGTCACAACCCCTACTCTTTACCTTAAATCCATGCAACTATAAGCAGATCGGGGAGAAGCCACCACGGGGAATCCATCGTTTCACCGTGTCGCTGACGCCTGACAATGCCCTCCACTGCAAACGTTCCAACCTTCAGTTCCGGTCCACCCCGCCTCCCCCAAGGCTCAACACGTAGAACAACCGCACGGCGGCATGGCCGGCTTGCGGCTCATCAACGACGTGCGTTCCATCATTGACGCGCCGGCCTCAACGCCGCATTGGAGTCGCTCGGGGCGGCGAGCGGCCGCCTTCGATCTCACCATCGTCGCGGCCTACGTGCACGTCGCCCTCGTCAACCCCCCGCAACGCCGCGGCGCTGAACGCCCTTGCCAGGAACGCGAGGAACGCAAGCGCAGCCATAGTGGTGCCGCCCCTGGCGTCGACGGCGTCATCCACGGCGAGCGCGGCGTACCAGGGCCCTCCTCAACCCCGACAACGCGCTGGTGGTGGCGAAGGCCAAGTACCCCCGGGAGGAGCTGCCCGGCCCCGGTGGCAACTGAGCGAGGCCGGCCCGTCTCTTAGGCTCTTAGCTTCATTGAATCCCAAATGCAGTTCAAACTGTAAACTGCAAATGCAGTTCAAAACAAACAGTTTAACAGCAAACGGCACACTGATTCCCAAAACTGCAAACTGCACATTGTTTCCAGTTCCAGGTTGCAAACAGAGCGTCTCAAAGAATCAAGTAACCCTGGGATGATGTTAGATAAACCAACAAGTTACAGAAACTTGCCATCAGAAAACGAGTGCAGAAACGAATCGCTTTTGCATATCATCCATCGAAGGTATCGTACCGTTCCTTGCAATTAACAGTACAAAAACGGCAAGTGTAGCTCGAATTCAACAGACCATTTATGCATGGTTTCAGTATCCGTTCACAAGATCACCAAGAACAGTAGAACACACTAGCGCGAGATCAACAAGAACACAGCATGCGTACATCCATGGCCAACGCGAACAATTCGATCGACGAAGCAGAGTGAGTCTTTCATTGCAAGCAGAACTAACCAAGAGGGTCACTTCATGCGGAGTGCAGGCTCGGTTTGGCCATGCTGCCAACCATGGCCTCGATTTGGCCGACGGTGACGCGGGCCTGCTCCATGGCGGCGTCCGGGCCAATAGCCGGGGAAGTCTGACCATCCTTAACTGCGCGGCGCGCAGGTGGCCGTGGGACGCCTCCGTCCTGCGGAGCGCGTCCCTGGCGCTCTGGAGTCTGGCCAGAGCGAGCCACACTTCGTGCAGGGCGTCGGTTCAGAACCTCATGGACTATCAACAGGCCGATCAAATATTCAGAGCCATCGACGTCGCCCACGCGCACGTCGCCCTGGCCAGCGCTTGCCTTGCCGTACCAGCCCGGCGCCGGCGACGTGGTCCCACGCCTACGCACCGCCATGGACCGCGTCAAGTTCGCCATCCTCTAGACGAGCCGCCAGGTTACGTTCCACGCAGCTTCCGCCACGTCTTCTCCACCGGCGCAGCACGGATCGGGCTCCAGGGCACCGCGCCGTGGTGGTGGCAGAGGTGGGAAGGCCACCACGCCGACACTGCCGCCCACAGGGACATGGCGCTGCAGAGGATACGATCTGCCTGCTCGTCCGGCATTGCGGCCTGTGACGTCGTCGATCTCATCCCGCTCTGCGGCGCCACCGAGGAGCTGGCCATGGCGAAGGCCGCGCGGCGTGTGCGCATGGCATCCCCAAGCATCACGAACGCGGCCGACGATCACCGATCTCTCTTCTGGTTTTATTCATCTGTATGATCCCTGCAGTAATCGACTACTTCCCCACCGCCTTTCCATCGATCAAAGTTCAACCAAGTTCAAATGCTACGTCGATCTGTGATTATGATATACTCCTATAGTTTCAGTTGGTAGTTGAACTAAAGGATTCAGTGCAGAGTGACTCGTCCGTGGAACGAGTTGACTCAGTTCGTCTTCTTTCCAAGTCTTGATCAGTTAGATACAGTTGAGAACACATCTGCTGCAACTTGTTTCTGCAAACCTCTGACATCCTTGTGTGATTTGCAATTTTGCATGATAATTCGATGTGACATCCTTCACTAACATGAGGCCAGCGTCAAAACTGATCATTCACTAACATGAAGAACATTTCCAAGTTCTGCATGTCTCAAGAACATTCAGAATGCAGTGTCACATCATGTGACTAACAGAAAACTATCAAAGAAATGAAATTGCACATTGTTCAGTAAACGCTGAGCAAGTGTTGCAGCCACCTGCCATTGGATGAAGGAAGAGACCCCGGGCAGTTCCAGCCAATGGGACTCCTGGACGACCCCGTGCAGCACCGTCGTCGCAACCGCGCCACTTCCGGCCGGCGATCTCTGCGGCACCGAGAATCTGCAGCTCGGGTACTGCACTGGCCTGCGTATCTGCACACAAAAACGAGCACATGCTGTCAGCGATTCAGTATTACGGTAACCGCGTTATGATCACTTCATTTTCTCTAATCCTCCAACCTCAAAGTAATCATCGAGACTGAATTTGGATTACCTGCACCGCCTTCTTGGTGCGTAGTACAAATTAACCAGCTGGTTCAGCACTTCAGCGAGGATTCAGACTTGTCCAGAGGCAGAGCAGTCTGGTTCAATAGCGTCTCGTGCACTGCACTGGCTGCGTCGAGGAAGGGCTCGTGCTCCTCGGGGCACCACCGCCACGGCTTCGTCGCCGACGTACAATCGCCAGCGCTCCTCTCCACCAGGGTCTCCCACCAAGTTCCCTTCGCCTTCTGCTGCTCGTCGCTCTCAGTGCCTTCATATTTAGATCAAAAGGTCCACAAATGTCCATAGCAGGACAAAATCATGGCCACAAGTTCGAACCAAATTAACTACACTATCTCAAGCCATCGGAATCTCCAAGCTTGAAATAAATTGGACAGACACCTCAAGTCGGAACAAAAACTAATCAGATTCCAGCATTCACTTACATTCCTAATTTCTCTCATGTACAAAATCTATACTTTGTTCTTGCTGCTTTTTCGACCATGTATTAAAAACCTTGATATTGCACATCTGGAAGATCCAAACAGATCACAACTAATTGTTTGGTATAGTTAACTTGCCATTGTTAGCATGCCACTACTTTAATATAGCATGCGAGTGTAAACACAACGACCACGCGGTAAGCAAAATACGTTGCAGACTAGGCGCTTGGAAAGAACTGTGATTAGGTCTAACTGAAGCTAAGCGTGTTAATGTTGTAGCTTGTGATTAAGTCCATGGTGTTTGTCGAAGAATGATTATCGGATCACACGGTAATCTCATTTCCGAGTATCGCAAGTTTGTACAGATTTGGTGAAAAGATGCTACTCACGATGAAGCTACATGCCCAAAAAAATTGTTGCACTCGATTTTTTTGCTACACTGATCGGAAACAACTTTTCTGAAAAAGATTGCTACATGGGATGTTTCATAAACGGAGAAAAATGCTACACATGAAATATTTTTGCTGTATTGATCGTGGGATATTACATAAGTTCTGTTTTCCAACAAGACGCCAGCTAGTTGGTTTACTACTGCCTAGATGGAAAATCAAAAATTGGTTTTTATTCAACCCACCTTCTGTGCTCCTTTTTTCGATCCTACACTTCTCAGTACTATTTATAGTTCCGGTGAACTGGAAATTAAATATGGATCTTGTAACATTGTTGATTGGATTCATAATTTTTCGATGCGGCTGCTACCATCACGCTTGGGGATGGGCGCATTGCGCTTTTGGCATGCGTCATGGCTAAATGGGGTCAAACCAAAGAACATCGCTCCATCCATCTTCACCCTCTACTTGAGAAAAAAGTTCAACGTCCACAAACGCATCACCAACACATCTCCGAGTTCGTTGACCTTTGAACGGGACTCCAAGAGGTCCGACTAACCGAAGGCACGCCAGATGATATCACGTGTAAGTTCACCGACACCGGTTTGTGTACGGTGGCATCGGCCTACAAGGCGCAGTTTAAGGGTGTGACATTCTCATCCATGCCGGAGGCGGTTTGGAAGCATTGGGCCCCTCCAAAATGTAAGCTCTTTGCATGGCTACTCCTTAAAGATAGAGTTTGGACGTCCGATCGCCTCCAACGGCGGGGTTGGCCAAATTGTGGTCTTTGCCAACTTTGCAATAGGGAGGCCGAATCCGGAGCACATCTCTTCTTCAAGTGCCACTACACTCTAAGGATTTGGAACATGATTATCGCTTGGCTTGGGCTTTCATCGATTGACACTTCGCGTTGGGAATCTTTCGTCTCGGTCAAGGAATGGTGGGAGTCGATAATTTTTGCCAATGGCACCGCAAGAAAATATTTGGCGTCGCTCTTGATGCTTGTCACATGGGAGATTTGGAATGAGCGAAACGCGCATGTGTTCCGCAAGGTCTTCACAATGCCAATGGTGATTGCTTCCCAAATCAAGACCCAGACGGCTTTGTGGAGCATGGCGCGGGCAAAACACTTGGGATCAATCATGCTGCGATAGTAGTTTTTCGTTTCCGGCCATTTCTAGGCCTTGTTCGCCTCTTTATGGCCTTGAGCTTCCGCTCGTTTGTGATGTAGTCAAACTCTAAACTTCTTCTTAATTAATGAGGTGAGGTAAATCTTTTGCCTCGGTTTCAAAAAAGAAGGAAAAGGTGGTCTGATGTGTAGGTGACTAGGTATACCTCTCACTCTGTTTTACGAGCGAGATCTATTAAGGCCAAGCTGATGGTACTGGATACTGGATTGGATACACACGAAAGGTTTTATGTCAGATAAACACGTTGGATGCCATGGATTTATCGGCCTAACAAACACACTATTGAGTGGATCTAATGCATATGTATCCATTCAGTGTCTGGTGCATGCACCTAGATAGTACGTAGATAACGCCAGCTTGTTTTCCAGCCCATGGTTTTCCCCTCCATCGATCTTCTATATAAATTAGAGCCCTTCCCTCGTCTTATGGCATCAGCAGCAAACAAGCTACTGCCCTCCGTTATACATCTGATTGGTAAGGCGTTGCTACTGATCTATCTTTATCGTCCATGATACGTTCGTCTCGGTAACATCAGATTCATGTCATTGTTAGTTCATATCTCCCTAAACGTTTCTATCTTGCATAGTTGCATGCACGCAGCCAACTGAACCGATGGCTCCCAGCGGCATCGGCATGGAACTTACGAAGAAGAACAAGATGGTCATTTTCTGCGCTCTGGCGGTGCTAATGGCCCTGCTGATGGCGACGCAGGCGGCGGCAACGGCGGGCAGCAACCAAGGCGCAGCACGCCGACTCCTGCAGATTTGGAAGTGCCAGTATCGCAGCTGCAACTGCTGGAAGTTTTGACAAAAAGGACCACTTCGACGAGTGTATTGTCAAAAAAGACCACCTGTCGAAAAAATTGTCAAAAAGGACCACCTGCACCGTGGCGGCAGGCACGCCAGGCGACACGTGGCACCTGCCGCCACGGACGGAGGCGGCTGGTCCTGCCGCCTCGGTCGCAGGCGGCATGCTGCGGAAAACGGAAGAACAGTACGCCCAGAACGTGAAATGTTGCTCTGTGGGCCCAGCCCTCGTGGCGGCACGTCGACGTGGCTGCCAGCCGCCACGAGCCATGGCGGCACCTTCCCTGCCACCTATCACGGCCACATCAGCCCCGGAAAGGTACACGTTCCCTGTCACAAGTTGGTTAACCAAGCGACGATGGTCGTACCACATGTGTCATTAATTAGCTAGCTAGCCTAGAGGATTACCTAAATATATTAAGATTGACAAGAATCGCGCCCTGGCATTGCTTCACTGTTGCGAAGAACAGTAACCGAGTTACTGCCCCGCTACAGTAACCGAACGCATCTGGACCGTCCGATACGGTCGATCAAACGGTTTCCGACGGTCCCCGTGGTAGTCTTACAAAAAAGAACCTAAGCTTTCAGGAAATTACTCCGCAGTCCACGTCTTCTACGCAGGAAGGATCTATTCGTGGTTTCGCAAAAGCTCAGGGGCTTTGATGCAAAACGATCCATCACTTCTCCTTCCCGTGCTCCTCTTCTTCCTCTGGGCGGAACCCTAGCCGCACGGGCTCCGCCGCGTCGCCGCCGTCTCCGGCCTCTCTAGAGCGAACCGAGATATCCAGCAGCTCTGCCGTCGTCCGCTCTTCCTCCCCATAGGTTCGCATGGGCTGAGGTGGCTTGAATCGAGCAAATCTCGCGTTTTCCCACAGGTCTGGCCGCTGGATTTGAACCAAATTTCCGGCGCCGTCGGCGACCTTTGGCTGGCGGCGCCGCCACCTTTCGGCGCCGTGCGTCCGCGCGCGTCGAACGCGCTAGGTCACGCGAACCCTCTCGCCCTCTCGCGCTCGAATCGACGAGCTCGAGTTCATCGGCAGAGCCGTGCTGCCATTGCTGACGTCAGCGGTGGGGCCGGTCTGTCAGTTTTTTTTTTTTGAAATGGTTTTGGAAATTAATAAAAAAACTGACATGTGGGGCCAGCCTATTTTTTAAAATAAATCCAAAAAAAGATTGTTAATGTTATAAAACCAATAACTTTTGATTTATTTACCAGAAAAATATATTCAATATATAAAAATGTTCAAACAACCAAATCCAATCAGATTGTGTCAAAATTAGTATATTTTTTACCAATTCAATTTGATCGATACTTGCAAATATCCTAAACACATTTTTTTAATTATGGAGTCTATCTAAACAATTTCAACCAATAATGTTATAAACCAATAACTTTAAATTTGTCCACCATACACAAAAAAAAAACATCAAGATGATTAGCAAGACAACTACTATAATGATTAATGCTATATAAAATCAAAATCTTTAAATCTACTTACCCGAAAAATTGTATTTAACACATCGAAATGTCCACAAAACTAAATCCAATCAATTTATGTCGCAACTAGCTCCGTAACCATTTTGCAAAAACAACCCTCACAAAACGAGAAATAGCTCCACATTCCACACCTCACCACTATAAAGGACTTATCTGTGATTTGAGGAAAGAACAGTGGCCTTCTTGCAAAAGTGCCCACGGAACTCCACCCCCCACTTTTTCTTCTCCCGCGACGGCCCGAGATCGCCGCCGCCGCCTCGCGCCGCCGTTCTGCTCCGTTCCCGTTGATTTCGAGAACACCACCAGCTCCGCCTCAACCTCCTCTACCTCCCCGTCGAACTGCGCTTGCTGGGGTGGTCCCAGTCGCCGGAATCGACTCGCTCTTCCCCGCCTCCGGCTGCCAGCTGCCGCGCGGTCGATGCCGCCATCTCCGGCCTCCCCGACAGAAATTGAACACGCCACGACCTCCACCCCGTCTCCCTCTTCCTCTCCATGCAGTGCCGCTTGCTGGAACAGTAGGACTCGCCGGAATTGAACGCTTCTTTTCCCAACTCCGGCCGCCGCGCTCCGCCCTGCTCCAGCCACTGCTCCGGCGACCATTTGGTCGCGGCGCCGCCGCCTTTCGGTAGCCCGAATCCGTGCGCGTGTAACGCGCACAGCCGCGGCAGCTCACTCGCCCTCCTCCGGCGAGCCTCGCCGTGGCCGCGCCGCCGATGCTCCCCATGTCAATGACATGTGCGACCCACTGTTGATGTCACTATGACATCACAGTGGGCCTGGGCTGAGTAGGCGGGCTGGTGCTGGGCTGGGCTGCTTCCTGCACAGCTGGCTCGGGTTTTTTTTTCCCGTTTTGTTTTTTTGTTTTTCAAAACTTTTGTAGCTTTTCAAATCCAACTCCAAATCAATTCAGACCAGTTTCCAAAAATTTGAAAAATCAAAATAGCCATCTCAAATGCTTTGTGACCTTTTCCAAATTACTTCAATTTCCAAACAAAATTGTAAAAACCAAAATAGCCATTCCAAATACATTGTGATCTTTCCCAAATTATTTCAAATCTTGAATTTCATACAACATTCAAATTTTACAACTTTCTTTCCAACTCAAATAAAATTCACAAAAATAATATCAGCAATATCATTCAGTATGACAAACCCAATAAAATGTTTTTTTGGTACAAAAAATCTCATATAAATAAAGTTTCCAAATAATTTAAAATTACCATTTACATCATGGGCTCAAACATATCAAAATAAAAAATACCACAAATGTAAATATTTATAAATAGCTGTGTTAAACTTATTTTCCAAACCAACATATTTGAATCACAAACCAAATTCTAAAATAAAACATCATGGGCTCAAACATATCAAAATAAAAATACCACAAACGTAAATATTTAGAAATAGCTGTTTCAAACTTATTTTCCAAACCAACATACTCGAATTAAAAAACAAATTCTTAAGTAGCCCATGCTTCATATAGTTTAAAACACTTTACAGCTATTGTTTTACGGTAGTTAAACAACTTTCAAAAACTACTAAATGCTGCAAAATCAGCAACTTTAACTCCATCCACCAGAAAAAATTTATCAACACGATCACATAAAATAAATGCTGACTATTTATGCATATATGACCAAATTTCAAATTTGAATATTCTAAACATCCAAATGCCTCCCAAATCCACCAAAGGCGCGGCGTGCCGACGCGCCCAAATTCAACTAGTAATTTAATAAAGCTTGTTGCATCCCAGCGAGGTAGCACGTACGAGTACATGAGGTGTGGCCATATACACTACACCATGTGTTGGGAGAGAGAAACATGCCGCCACGAGCTCACCATGTGTTGGGAGAGAGAAACATGCCGCCACAGCTCGTGGCGGCTGGCAGCCACGTCAACTTGCCGCCATCCCTCCTGGCGGCTGGGCCCACAGAGCAGCATTTCCCGTTCTGGGCACACTGTTCTTCCGTTCTCCGCAACGTGCCACCTGCGACCGAGGCGGCAGGACCAGCCGCCTGTGACCGTGGCGGCAGGTGCCACGTGTCGCCTGGCGTGCCTGCCGCCACGGTGCAGGTGGTCCTTTTTGACAATTTTTTCGACAGGTGGTCTTTTTTGACAATGCACTCGCCAAAGTGGTCATTTTTGTCAAAAATTCCAACTGCGGTACTTGCTCGATATTTGGTTGGGCGTGTTGCGGTGCGTGTTGCCCGCTGTAGTTGTGCCACACCATCGCTTCTTCACGGGGATGCATGGGTTCTAATGATATCACATGTACTCCCTCCGTTCCAAATTAATTGACTTCCATTTGCCCACATGTGTGGACAAATGGAAGTCAATTGATTTGGAACGGAGAGAGTACGTGGTTACATGTGATTGTTTACTGTTCTATACATTGTTTTTTGTAGTAGTCGTTGTCTTGCATGTGCCCATGCTTAAATAATAATACAGTCTTTTGTTGCCCCGGTTATTTCTTTTTTCGCATCGGGGGTTCAGTCCATTTTTACTCAACAGTACTGGGTTTCTTGCGGATTGTAAGTACTAGGCGTAGACGCTCGGCAAAGGACCTATCGGCAGCGAGTACTTTGCCCGTTTTCTCTATCGGGCACTCAGCAAACAAAAGTGAACAAACGAATGCGAGACAAAGACGAGGGTGTCACGTGGCACGAGGGTTTGCCGAGTGTCTATGTCCATACGCTTAACAAAGCCTGGCAGGTGGGCCCGTGCGAGAGGGTTTGACAAGTGTCATATACAGGACACTTGGCAAAGGACTGACATGTGGATCCCGCAGTCGAAATAAGTGTCATATATTGGACACTCGACAAAGGGCTTACAGGTGGGTCGATTATCTTAGTCTTTGTCATGTGTTTTCATGGCCGCTCGTCGAAGACCTGATTGGTGGGCATTTTGTTGTCTTCGAGGTTGCCACCACCAGCCACTACCCATTAGTCAGGTGCCACATGGCAGAGTACCCGTTTTTTTTTTTTTACTTTTCTCCTATGGACCGGACAGACTTGAATGGAACCATTTGAAAGTTTTCATATTTTTTGTAACTTTCAATGAAAAATTGTTCAAAAAATTCAAAAAACTTAAATAAGCTAGAAAATTAAAATTCCATTAGCTCTTCCCCGTCAATGAAATTGGATTGAACTACTATAACTTTACCATGTTCTTTTTAAAATCTTCCAATTTTAGTGAAAGTTTAAAGACTGCAAAAGAAAACTTCCAAAATGAGCTCAAAATTTTCTAAAATGAACTCAAAGATCGGACGTGAAGGAGATCAACTGCTCCCAATGAGTGATGGGTTCGTTGATGTTGAGGGGGCAACGGTGGCCTTGGATCCAATTGTGGGAGTCGTCGTAACGGCAGCGTGCGCGTTTGACGGGGCGTCTGGATCGCCCTGACCTACTGGCTGACGGGCTGGTACTTGGGAGTCCTGCGTGAGCTCTACCCACTCGTGCTCGCCGCCCTCGCCTAATGCCCGGCAGACTCTTGTGGCAGTGGTACTGCATCAGCTCGTCGTCGCTCACATCAGGGGGGCTATGTGCGAAGCCCTCTCCGCCTACTGACACTACAGAATGTGCTAAAAGTGACAGTACTACAAAACTATGCGGTTCCAAGCTGGTCATTCTGCAAGACACGTGATACCCATGTAATTCATTTTTGGATCATTTCTAACTTCTAAGGACACCAACCCATGTAATTCTGTCTATGTACAAATATCTACAGGGAAAAATCAACTTGCACTTCTACGAGTGGTATCTTCAAAGCTAGACCAAAATAAACTGATCACCTCCTATATGTCCCGTCAACAACTGGACGGTCCTTCAACATTCTGTATCCAAACCGAAGCTCAGGGAAAGGTCCAAAATATCTACCTATGTCACAGAACTTCCTATCTCGCAAAATCAGTTGGTGTGTCAGCTTAATCTGGAAAGTCGCAGTTCAAGTATCACTGCTTTGCAGCACAGCACAGCAGTCGCCCTATTCATGGGATCAGCTCATCGGAATGTTAAAAGCTGCTTACGTTGAGTAGACAAATTGTCTGCTGCCACCTGTACAGATAACAATATTAGCTTCACGAGAAGTCAACAGCATATATATAAAATATCTATAGTAAAATGAGAATGTTACTACACACAATCATAACTGTACACAATAGATAGGGTGAAGAGGCAAAACAGAAGTGAACATGATGGGAATGCAAATATGTTATGCGGAACAGAACTAGAAGCATCTGTTGGGAAAGTATGAAATCTTTTATACAACGAGGCAAACAAACAAGATTTAAAGATCAAGTAAACTGCAGCAGTATAAGATCTTTCAAGCCTTCGAATATAATGTAGGTCACCCAAGACTACTCTGCCTAAATGGACAGGGTTTACATAAATGCAACAAAAAAATAAGGTTCTTCTTAAGTATGTCCACACGTTATTTGTTAGTACAAAAATCATCCGTAGTTTAGTACTTTACATGATATAGTATTCAGTATTCAAGCCAGTACCAGCCGTTCAGGATTTTATCGTACCAATACTAATACTAATGGAGAGGTGCAGACCATTGCCATAAAGGCAGTGCCTAAGCAATTAAATTATTAACATAACCTTAATAGCCATTACGTGACAATGTGACATACTGAAGGTTAGTGGACCCAGTACGTAAGCAATATCCAACTAAGCAGGAACTTGCAAAGCTAGTGTTGCTGCAGGAAATGTAGTTTTAACTTTTTATACAGCACAGAATATGTTGATGGACAACCTTCTAAATTTAAAGTAGTACTTACTCCCAAACAAATAACTTCGGTGTCTTTTTTGTTATGGAAAACAAAAGGTGGTACGAACTTGCCTTGTTACATGGTCTCATTTTTGTTTCTTCTTAGGACACTTTGAGGAAGGCTTGTTTGATGATATAAGAGCTGAAGAAAGTAAAGATTCAACGTCCTCCCTTTGACGCTTCCTTGCTGCAATTTGACGATTTTGACTATTTACAGTTGGGTTCGTAGCTTGGCTTTTCGTGAGATCGCGTATATGGCTACTTGCTTCATCAAAATGTGATGTAACCGAGGGATCCACTTGATTAGAGTTGCCAGATCTCGGTTGCTCCATAAACTTCCTTGCCCCTTTGACCTTACTAGTCATTTTCTTCATATCAGGGATTGTTGGTGGACAAGTACCCTCTGAAACTGCATCATGTTTCAGCAAGGAATCCTCTTGATTTGAATTACTGAGTCTTGGTTTTTCAGAAAACTTCCTTGTTCCTTTAGCCTTTTGTATCAACTTCTGCATATCCTGGTGTGCTGATGGAGAATCATCATCCTTCTTGGCCACTGATTCAAAACTGGAATCATGTTTTGATGAACCCTTGATCGTACGCACATCACTGCTTTGGTTGGCGATATTTTTGTCTTTATTATGTACTCTGACCTTGAATTCTCGGGTGCACCTTGCTTAACAGGCTTATGTGATTCCCTTTGCCATCTGACATCAGAGCCATCATGAGGATCTCCTGTTGCCAACCTTTTAGCAAGTGACTTATTTTCTACTCCTTGCTTTCTCATCACTGACTGCTGATCAGTATCTTGTTTCAGTGAGCCCTTGGTAGCTCTCGTGTCATCATTCTGCATTGCCGGTTCATTTTCTTGGCTAGATTTTCGCACGCCGGAATCTTGAGCTTTAGGATTCTTTCGATCCCAGCGTGATGCTCGTTTTGAATGATCCTCACGTAAATGTTTATCTTCCTTTTCCGTAGTCCTGTCAGCATGTCTCACATGTTCTTTACGGGTTGTGCATGGAATGCCTGTGAGTTTGCCATACCAACCTTTTCATTTTCCTTCTGCTGCTAAGGTGACTATTATGATGGCTATGAGTAGTACCATGGACTTTTTCAAAGATCAAACCATAGGGCCTCTCAACTGAGATGAACATATTCCGTTCTTTAGCATTCTGTACTAGGGAAGCCCAATGTGAATTGGTCTGCAGTGTTCTTGCATTTCCAACTATCCATAGAGAGAACCTGGCACGTGTTAGCGCAACGTTCATACGCCTAACATCTGCAACAAACCCAATGCTACGTGCTTCACCAGTGTGATGTCTGTCACCTGAGGTGTTGGACGCTCTAACAGTTGACAACACCAAGATGTCAACTTCCCGACCTTGAAATCCATCCACGGTGTTGATTTCCATCTCAGCAACAATCTCAGGCCCAAAAAAGGAAGTGAACCTCGAACGCAGCAAGGAGAGTTGACTTCTGTATGGAGTTATGATCCCTATCTTTCTACAGGAGAATTCTGATGGATACCTTCACAAAGCAAGTATATAGCGTCAGATACCTGTAAAATAAGAACTTTAAAGTAGGTGGTGAAAGTAAAGACAATATTCTTACCTGTTCTTTAAATATGACAGTATTTCAAGCGCTGCATCAGCTTCAAATTGATTACAGAGTGATTGTGAAGCAGCATTTGTTCCACCACGCTCACGGCCATCAGCAATATCAAAGAACATGTATGGACCAAGACATCTGTGATTATGGAATGGAACAGATTTTTCCGCCTTTTGAGCACCATCGAGCAGTTTATTTTCATAAAATGCAACGATGGGAATCTGCTAATGTCAGGGTGCATCCGGTACTGCAGACAAGAAACATAATTGAGGAGAAATTAGCGTACAGCCTAATAGCTCTAGCATGCAAATCTACTAATCCATTAAGCAGTACATATCAAAAAAACACAGGAATTGCTAATTGTAATCATGTTAATAAGGTCGCTACCATTTTGATATAAAATTGCATAAATGGAATCAGAAATTATCACATAAAACTAAAAAAATGGTGGCAAACAGAAAACTAACATTCAGGAATTATAACATAGTTTGCCATGTTGATCAATAAGGAACCCCAAGGAACTAACATATGATCTACTTCAGTGCCAGTGGGACAAAATACTGAAGTTACGAATCAGGAGCGGAAGTACTCCTGATGTCCTGAGAACAAAAATGCTATGATCCAAACATCATAGAAAGAACTTTAAACAGATTTTGACTGAATCATGAATTTTAAGTTTTTAACAGTCTTTAACTCCACTGTCACTTTCTACAGTTCCCTTGGAACAACCAAACCAACTGCAAAAATTACAGAGACAGCAGATGCATGACTTGTGACTAACCTGTTTAGTGAGCATAATAACTGGATAGCCAGCTCTTTGAAGGCGTTCAAACATGCTGCACTCATAAAGAAACTTGCTAGCCAATCCAGACATCACGGTAGCAGGTAGCTGCTTTGGATCACCAACCTTCAAAAGAGACATCACTAAGTATATATACAAGCTAGCACTAAAATGTTGCTTCAAGGTACAGCTCAAAAATATTGTATAATCAGAAATATATTAAAAAAGTACGCTACCATTATGCACTTAGTTCCTTTTGACTTGAGTAACTGAAGTGGAATCAAAGTTGCAGGCTCAAGAGCCTATAAAGGAGTAAACCAAAGCTTAGCAAATAAATATGAAATACTCTATAAAGTTAGCTTGATTCAAAGAGAACAGTAGTACTGAGAGTCGTTAGTATTGAGAGTCTGAGACCATACCTGTGCAGCTTCGTCGATAACAACAACATCAAACAAAGCTTGCTCAGAGAAATTCCCATATTTTTTAGCTGAAGCAGTCTCCGAGCAAACTCCATAAATATCACCTCCGCACCCACTGAGTGTTGTTACAACAATTTCTGCTTCTCCAAGAATGGACTTCCTTACCTTGTGCTTAAGAGACTTGTTTTCATCAGCTATTTTTTTTTCGCGTGCATGAGCAGTGGCAAGTTCTGCCGAAACTGCCCTTTTCTGTGTATATAAAATATTGAGCTTTGCACCAATCGCTTCGTCAGAAACTTCATCCATCTCATCTTCATCGGGCACAGAAGTGGCATTTTCTGTTTTATCACCCTCCACTAGTTTTCGTCTTGACTCGTAATATCGAATTCTGTCTACGACCTTCTCCAATCTAGCCCTAAGTGAGCCAGACGATTCGGCATCGGATGAAATGTTGGCTTCATTCTTGGTATTTAACTCATCTGACAACCTTTGTTCAACAAGTGTGTCAATAAAGTAAGGTATTGAATTAGAATGAACTGTCTTTGCATTACCGACCCTCACTATATATGGTCTATACAGCTTTCCTTCAGCATCATACAATCCATTACTAAGTCTTGACACAAGTTCATCAACTGCCGCATTTGACTGCGCACATACTAAAGCCCTTCCTCTCGAAAGGCTTCCTTTTGAGAGCCGTTCTATCCTAAGGTTTTCTCTCTGAGAATCATTTATCTGTTGTTTAGCCAGGGCTGCATCCTGCCAAGCTCTAGCTACTGCAGCAGTTTGACTAATCTTTGTTCTTGGCTTGGTAAATTCAGCACTTGCTAGGGATTCATTTCTTGGTAAGTTGTAAGAGTTGTCGGCATGTACGGAAAGCAATGCACTCACAATCGCAACAATAGTTTTGGTTTTACCCGTACCTGAAGGAAACACAAGAATAAAAGTTCATTTTTCTTTTGTTCTGGTGGCTAGACTTACTAACAACTAAGGATAAGGATCAGGGTCAGGATCAGGAGAGAACAAACCTGGAGGGCCTTGAATAAGAGACAGATCACATTTTGCTTTAGAGCCTGTTGATCCAATGGCAATACTTACAGCTTGGAGCTGGCTGTCATTGTATGATGACTTCAATACTTTCCGCATAGGGCGTGCAAGTTTATCAAGATAAACTTTTCCACATTCATGATTGGTTACAGTACGTGAAACAGGATTCAAAATTACTGGAAGCACTGGGATATCATTTAATGATGAGAGAGCGCTGAATTCTCGGATTTGAGGAGTCATGCTCATAACCCGATTCAAGAACCACTTACTTCTTTCAACGAGAAGTCGTTTCACTTTATTCAGACGTGGATTCTCACTAGAGAGAAAGAACTTTATGACAATAATTAATGCCTTGTTTTTATCATTCTCACGCCGATCCACCTAAAAACAGTAAATACATTAGGCAAGACTTACAGAGTTAGGTTATGAGAGCACTGAATAAGAGCACTGATATCATGGGCAACAGTATTACCTTTCCAAGCACATGGACCTGCTGTCCCGAGCTTTTCAATGGATCCTTGTAAGCAGTATCAAATCATTCTCTGTGCACCCTTTAGATTTGACACACGCTGTGTTCTCAGCACGGCCACGAACAACAAGAAATTCATCAACTCTTTCAACTGAGAGTATAGATATAGAGCCGCATATCATATCTTCAGCAGGGGTCTCTACATAAGCATGCTGCAACTGAGCTTTGAACTCTTCTATAACAAGTGGCTGGAAAATCTCAACATACTGAGCTTGTGAATCAAAGCATACAGGAATTTCTTTTAAAGCAGGTTTCTTTATTATCTCGGAAGATGATAGCCCAACAACAGCAAAGTAATCCATTTCCAAGATACTCTTAAACCAGCTGTCCAGTTTAGGAGGGTTAAATCGTCGAAAACTAGTATCCTGTCTGCCAGACGCATGTCTCCTTTCAGAAGGTAACTGAAGTTGAACTACTTGTCTTTTAGGAACTACTATGGTAGCCTTTGTTACACGAATTTGTGGTCTTCTGTAATTATCAAGTGCATGCTCCAAGGGATCATCTTCATCATCAGATATATCTCTGAAAATTGACTTAAATTTGCATACACTTGATGACGAATTTGGACGCGATGGTTGAGAAGTGGCACTAACAGATGACTTCTTATTTGGTAAAAGGGAAGTATTATTTGTATTGACTGGAACATTTGGCATCTTCGTTCCACCTAATCCTTTTGAGGCAACAAGTGTGCTTCTATTGTCCTTCAATACAGGTCTAGAAGAGGCACTAATATCACTATGTCTCTGATGTTTTGAAGACACATGTCTATCTTCAAATGGCGTTCTTTGTTCAGAAGGATTTTTCAACAGTTTTGAAGCAGTGAATCCGTCATTCTCCTTTACTGACGACAGAACCTCCTCACCAATCACATCACCTGTAGGCAAATTTTCTTCGCTGTCTGAAAGGAGAATTATGTGCTCAACGTCTGACCCATGAGAGGGCTTCATGATCTCAAGATTGTCCCGACCAGTATGTCTCTTCCAATCTGTGTGACCAGTCAGAGAAGGGATACTGGCAATAGAATTTGTGGGAGTTTGTACACTGACTGCTACTCTCCTTTGAGCTTCTGTGGGAGCCTTGAACACCGCAAGATTAAGATTTGAAATTCTCCCTCTAAGATCATCCATATCAATTACATCTGAAAGGAAGATATACAGTTATTGCCAAACATTTTGAGGAACTTCTTAAATATGTCCAGAATTCAGAATATTGAAGTTCTAACCATGTGAAACGATATCACTAAGATCTTCAATGTAGCGTTGAATGGTGCCACTATGTGAACCCTTTAGCATTTTAAATAAAGATAGCACGCACTGTTTCCAGTGTCTGCTGATCACAAGCAGAGATGATTTCCCCCAGTTAATCAAGTGAAAAAGCCATGTGATGTCATTAGGGTCCGGAACCATTGTCGCCATACTGAATGGTTGAGTGCAATATGAATTGACTCTCTCATAGACTAGGGGAAGCAACTCAAGCACTCGAACACATGATATCTGAAACAAAACTGCAGATATGAAGAGGCAAGAAACAAAGATACGGCTACTGATGTTGAAAGAACATTACAGCATACAGATAGATGTACCTGACATTGTTTGGTATTTATTAGCTCCTCTCCCTTTCTCAGGCAAGTGGAAATAAAAGGCCAGAGAGTAACTGAAAGCAAACTGCTGAATTTCTCCCAGGAAATAATATCTACAGCATGTACTGATGGGGTTATTGGTAAATTTGAAAATGGTTGACGCAAGAAACCACCTTCCGAAGGTTTTGCTGGCTGTTGAATTGAAGGCTGTTGAACAATATCCTCCTTTACTAATTTACATATGACAAAAAACAAGTGATGAAGACTTTGAAAATCTGCCAAAAGTGACTGCCTTTCCACCTGGAATTCCAAAGAAGGCATGTCATGACTATTTTCAACTATAACAGAAAATGTCGAGAGAATGGAGTGCATGGTTTTAGGGAAAAGTTAACATGTTTCCTCAATCCTCAAAAATGAACTAGTATATCCCTTCAGAACTTCAAAAAAATTAAGACACTTTTTAACATCAAGTAAATGTTAGCATGTAGTTCAAGCTAAGGTTCAGTTTCCTGCCGCAGCATTCGCCAGCCCAAAACAGATTTTCCATATTCTCGAGCACGGAGGATTGTAACAAACTCTATCTATCCAATGCAATGAAACGCAAAAGTCTTTTGCGTTTTCTCAAAATATTCTCGAGCACACACCTAAATGTGTGTTGTTTTTATTAGAAGAAAACGTCAAGATGACGCCAGATTTCCAAAGTGGATCATTCAGTTTATTTCAAATTCAAATCTAAATATTCATATTTCACTAGTAAGACGCCCGTGCTACATTACATAGCAAAAAAAAGAGCTATGTGAAACATAGTTTACTCAAGTTCTATGTCAAATTAATTCACTCTGAAGCTTTCCGTTCATCGGTAGCTTGCTAGACATGCTCGTAGGTTTGCATGATACCACTTGTCAGGCTGAGACGAGAAAGGCTAGAAAAGGAGTGAACGGACAGCCACCAACTTATAAGTAGGAAAGAAAATTCAAATATTCTGTTGAAGTATCCAGAACTACCTCGTCTTTTGGTCCAGCAAGAAAAGCCCACCATGTTCTGCAAATTAAGGATAAGAGATACTAGAATACAGGGACCCTTCGGGGACATCCGGTACTAGAATACAGGTTTTGACATGGTCAAAGTAATATACTCGTAGGTGGTAACTGGCAAGGGTGGTACGCTTTTTGGAACCTTGCAAGCGTACCACCTATATTATTTTGACCAAGCCAGTTTCCACCAAAACTGGCAAGAGTTTTGACTAAATACAGCTTTTTTGAACCTTGCTTTGGATTAGGTCGCTAACCCAGCTTTGGTGTCATGGAGGCCAGAAGGTGCTGGTGTTCGCTCTCTCCCCATATGTCGCTGGGTTTCGGCGGGCGTGATAACTTCGTTGCAAGCACGTTCCACACAACGTTCCCCCCCCCCCCCATATCCAGTTTTTCCCACTACCTGGGGCCAGGTCTGCTTCCGAATCTGCCCCGCCTCTCCTTAGGGGTATGAGTAGAGGTTAGCCCAGGCGGCGGTGGAGTTGTCGACATGGTGTTGAGGTGCTGGTCAGACATCATGAAGCAGCCACCTACCCTATACGCTCGGCCTCATTTGCCGTACTTCCTGAAGTCCTTGTTGTGCTGTTTGAGCGCACATTGTGGTTCAGGTCAAACAGACCAAACGCCATGGACGGAGGCGCGTGGCAGGGTGAGCTACTTCATCCTCTTTGGTGTGGTCCTACTGGCAGTGCAGACTTCTATGTTCTGTCGTGCTAATTGCTGTCATCCATGTGATACTAGTGTAGTCGTTGTGGTCATGGTAAGAGCTCACGTTGAGTTATGGTATTATATGCTGACGAGCATTTGCGGTGGCTGCACTTCATGCCTGCATTTGTGTGTTTACTATTCTAGGGCTTCGATGTTGGCTGTGGTGAGAGTCAGGATGGTCTTGGTGAGGATAAGGATGGTTGCTTATTCACCTTTGGCGACTGGAATGCTCTTTGGTATGGTTGTTGCTGAATTGTAAGTTTTTCTTTGGTCATCTTTTTTTTTTTGGTTGACATCACCGCTGGTTGCATTGTAATTGTGGCGCTATCTTGGCGGTTTATTCTTCTAATAAAAAACAATGCACTTAGGTGTGTCGTTCGATAAAATATGAAAGTTGATGCGTAGAAGGAGAACATAAATATCAAATATGTGTACAAACCTACCCAGTTGTTTACAGAAAAAAAAAGGTTTTTAGAATACATGCCCAGGTTTATACTCCCTCCGTCCCAAAATAATTGACGCAGATTTGTCCAAATATGGATGTATTTAGACATCTTTTAGTGTGTAGATACATCCGTATGTAGACAAATCTGAGTCAAGTATTTTGGAACGGAGGGAGTAGTTGATAATTTGATCAACAGCTACCAGAAGCCAGAAGTGACGGGAAGCAACCGTGCGAAATATGAACTACTTCCAGTGAGTAACAAATAATATAAAAAACGTACCAGTTGCACTGCATATCTCAGTCCCACAAAAACAGCAGACAGTGAAGATGCACTCGAGCACAGAAACTGAAGCCCAGAAGTCAAACCCCGTGCTTGGGATACATGTTCCATGACAGCCCTCCCAGCTTGCCGCACATTCTACATAAGTACAGTAATGAGTAATACACTGATGCTAAATGCTTATATGTACAAGGAACAGTATGGAAGACAATGGTAATACTCATACATCATTGTGATCAACTAGTGCCAAAATCAAGCTTTCTGCCATCATTGGTTCCCATGTCCATTGCTTTTGAAGCCCACATTGCTCAATTTGCATGATGACATGAACCGCAAATCTATTAGATATTAATTTCATGTAAGTACGATATACAGGGAAATATTGGGCTTAAGGTTTGCAACCAGTAATGGCATGGCAAGATCTTGATATAGTTCAAAAACACAAACTCAGATCACGACGGATTAAATAGCGATCAGCCAAATGGAACCAACCTTTTAAATATTCTCATTAGCAGGGTACCAAATTTTGACACCTTGAGAGTATTGATGCAATCCTTCCCACCTCCACCATCATCAGCACCATTTGGAACTTGCCATGAAAATGTTGAAGAGACTTCTCCAGCATTTGACGATAACCAATCATTGACAGGCACTGACGACTCCATAGCTAACCCAGGCTCCAACACAGAAATATGAGACAGAGCCCAAAACACTGCTTTCGAGAAAGTTATAGGCAGTTTAGAGGGTTCCAACTGAACCATTACAAGATACCATAACAAAGGGACACATGTCCAATCCTTGCATCCCTGGAACGTCAACTTGTTCAGAACACTGAAATCATTCCAACAACCATACTCCTTTTCTTCAGTATCATCGGCAAAAGGCAAGTCATCCTCATCATCGATAAGTATGACAGAGCTGCTTGCATCATCCTTTGTGGTGGACTCATACTTCAGTTTGTAGGAAATCAAGGCAGAAGCATCAGCAACTATGAGAATATTGATGAGATCAAATGCAGGTTGACGCAGAGAACTATGCAAGGATGTATCCTTCAATGAACATATCAAAGATGGTCCCCTGTTCCACAAAATCAAGATCAGAAGATGGCACGCAACAAATGCAAAAATAAAGCTGACTTTAAAATAGGTAAATAAAGAGCGGAAATCCAGATTCCAGAAGCAGCTTGCTAGAAATAAGCTAGTGATACTTCTCCTATTTTATCGATCTGAGAGCAATGACATGGAGGAAGTGCACATAATTTTAAACAGCAATTTTTTACCAGCAAGTAAAATTCCATGGTCACTGAGGCTAAATTAGAGAAGATATTCTCCATACTATAATTTACATTCAGTTTGTAGGAATCGCCAGCATGGTCACTGTCTAACTGTTGGTTAATAACTCTCAATGCATATTGGTGGCGGCAAAATGCTCACCTTCAGGCATAGCTCAAACGATTTGGATAAGTGCAGGTATGGGTGGTTTGATATGGCACAAATATAATCTTTTTGAACATGTGGTAGTGATACAGTTGCTTTTAGTCTGTTTATTTGAGATTTGGCAGACTGCAGATGTAGGAAAGATTTTAAAAGCTTAACTGACATCACGACGTGGTATGTTGGAACCAAGGTTAACTATGATAGGATAATATAATGCTCAGCACAGCAGAAACATACTTGACAGCACAAGAATTCTATAAACGACCGGTCCATAGCAGGGGGATATACGCTCTGCAACACATATATTTACAAAATATTCTAGTTCTATAGCAACAATTAAGGTGAACTCTAATAGATGGTATCATGCCCTCACCCGCATAATAAGTGATCTAATGAGTAGAATATTGTCAAGATAAGCAATGTTAGGTCATTACCACATATGGGCGCATTCCGAGGCTGGGCAAGGAGGGTTCATTGTGTAGCCTCTTTGCACAATAAGAAGAGCAATCTGGACGGAAACAAGCAAAAGGTATCAATTGTGTTGCACTAACAATAACCAAAATTACATCCAATCAATGAAATTCGTAACTGTTAAGAAACATATTAGTTGGCTAGAACTTTTTTTATGTGGCTAATGATAATACAGCTAACAACCAAACAGCCAAACACTATAAGGGTAAAACATCAAAATCATGTAGCAGCATGGCATTACCATTTCTCAGAATCCCAAAGATATGTATACAGCTGTAAATGCATAGCATAATAGCTCTATGCTCTATTTGGCAGCCTACTCAGACATTAATCGACATTGTTTCTACTATGATTTAGTCTAGGCACTGAAAGGAGCACTTCCTTCTATGTAGAGTGTATAGCTGGTATACAACATTTCAAAAACCATGCAAACGGAGTTTGACTTAAATATGAAGTTAACAAAATAAACGGCATGCATTCTGGTACTTGCATGTAAACATCATCTACAACGTAAGTCAGCAAAGCACAACTAAGAAGCCCTGAATCAATTTAGGAAACAGTAAACTTGCCAGCATAGGTGGCATGGGCATGGCCTGCATAAATTTGAAAATCACTTAAGTGGCTCCTACAAACTATCAGTCTACCATGGCGCAGAAGAAATTGTAGAACTATTTTGAGGGGAAAACTGTAGGGAAGGCCCCGACAGTATGGTGTGAGGCACGAACAAATGCTAAGATTTATGTTTGACCAACAGATAGACCAATATAATGTGAATTGTGTGATACGAAAGTGATGTCGTCAGAATATGCTTCTGTATACAAATCTGATGATATGATTTTCACATAACCCGCATTTCATCAGTCTAATTGTTGGTCAAAAGACTGTGCGCCTTATATTTTGCAAGAGGGAGTAATATTATAAGAAGATGAGATGGTGCATATAAGGTGAAGGGGCAGTGGATGTACAAAGAATATACAAGGAAGTGATGAGCAAGGCTGGGACTGAATTATGAAATAGCAGAAGAATGAGTCCACCATTGACGAGTGTTGCAGACTCCTTCAGTGAGATTGAATACGACTCTTTTCCAGAAGGTGCAACCAAGATCTAGCACTAGCGAGAATATTTTCTAAGATATACGCACTCTTTTGCTTCCAAATATGCCAGGAGGCTATACGTTGATGAACCTAGTGTGCGGAAACAAGATTTGCCAAATCTAAGCACATTTCCTGGATTACCACTTGGTCCATTGAATGCCAGCAATTGTAGAACTACTCAAAATGGTCTGTCGCAAGGATTCTAAGCAAACATGTCCTATCTAGTTCATGTGCAATAGTTCTTCCTGTGGCGGATTGATACGGGTCACTGTGCCCATAAAAAATAAAAAGGCTACAAAGGCACTTATAATGATCATTTTGACCACCTGCTTCATTACCAAATGTAGTGAATTCAAAATGTGGTGAATTCCATGGACCCAACAGGCTCAGTTACAAATATGACCAAACGTAAATTATACTTCACTTATATCTAAAATCACCCACTCCTTTAGGTCTTCCAAAAGAAAAGGGTGAATTATCTAGCTATTTGTTCCATTTTTTACAGATACCAAATACAATATCACAAATAGTCAAAAGTCTCAAACACGCGAGATACTTGATAGCCAGGAATATTATGAGGGAATACATGAAGATAAGTTAGTGAGCGCATTTACATGGAATTTTGAATAACGAAAAAAGTAAAGAGGCGCCAAAATAAACTAACCTTAGTAGCATTTTTTCTCATCAGAGCGCTGAAGTTACTACTCCGGGTTACTTGATGAAGAAGAAAATACAGTATGTTCCTCCGTTGCTTTTCATGTTCACCATCCTGTAGCGCTTCAAGGGACTGCATAGTGCACATAGGAATTAAATTTCATAGTTCATTAAGATTTGGAGGATGAGAGGGTTGCTTCATAGAAAAAGAACAAAGAACATGCCTGAAGAAATGGGAGGAAAAGATCGAATATTTCTTTATGACTTTTCTCAACTCGAGTGTGAAAACACTGACCCAATAATGTGTTCCGCATAACACTAGGTGATAGTGTTGTTCTCAACCAAAGTTTGCAGCCTAAAACAAGAGGTGTAAGTATGCAACGATGCAAGCTTATCATACGCATAGGACATCAGAAACTCAATAATCACACTAACCAAGCATTTCAAAAGATGCTTTGAGGCAACTAACAGCACATGATAGATCAGATCCGTCATCACTGACATTGTTAAGTACAATATTCAGGAAGATTGGGTATTTCTCCAAGATCCCATCTTCAAAAGCAGGCGCCTCAAGAAACCCAAGGCTGCAAAGATAGTCAAAACATTAACAGGTGCGATCTCTGATAATATAACAAGCCATGCAATTCATGTGTTGAACTTACATACAATGATTTAAATCCAAGCCATACATCGGCCCTTTTGAGCTGCACCCTAGGTCTTGAAGATTCTGAAGTAGATGGAAGAACTTCAGCTTCCAAGAACTCAATATATTTTTGCAGTAAGGGTTGCAATGGTTCCAAGTCAACTGCTTTCCTGCAAATGATCGAACAGTTATTATTTTACTGAAACCCGACAGGGTTCCTAGTACAGATTTCATCAAACTTAAGACTCTTAATTAGGTTAAAAAGATTACTGTTGCTAGGCTGTTGAAGGCTTAAGTAACAGACATGAAAGTAGAAATGGATGTGATGAGGACCAAGCGCTGGCTTGGTGGCTTGTGCTCTGAGTGTGGAGCCAGCCCACCCGGGTTCGAGACCCAGCTTCGACATACTCGACGAAAAGTTGAGACTCAGCCGAGGAATACTCGAGCACCGGGTGTCTCACCTACCTACCAACGTATAGCCAGGGGAGGGATCATTCCCCCGTTGGCAACGTTTTTTGAAATGGATGCGATATTTCTTTTGAGTGATAATGCGGAAAAGTACATGTCCAGAAGATAGTAAATAAGCATTTCGATTTTGGAGAACAGAAGACAACTCATGATATATCCTCTAATACATTCTATATAATGCGTTTAGTCTAACCAAGATATCCTGAAGAAAAAAATATTGGTCGCTCTACCATTTATCTTAAATATTGTGACGAGCTAAAAATAGACGATAACATGAAACAAGGGATTAGTTTCCTGGAGTTAAGTTCTGTTATTAGCCCGTTACCTACCCAGCACTGTTTAGAATATGAATTTGATCTTAGACAGTATGGAGAAGATATGTATGAACAAAAGGCACTTCTACCACAAGATACTCACCTAAATATGAAGAATACATTGTTTGGCATGTCATGATATTCACATAGGGATGGCTGGTACCACTTAAGGGCTTGATAAGTACAATTTTACATGGATTTCAAGACTACAAGTGTAAGGCTTAATTAACAACTATGGCAAAGCCAAAACAGCATTGTCAACCACAAGCTTGATAGCTCTCCACGCAGTTTATTACTTTGATTAGCTAAACCCTATATTGCAGTGTGTGTAACTTCAGTGATTCAAAATGGACAGGAAAGTGGAGGATACATTACCTTAATTTTCCCATGGATCGGGCTAACCGAAGACCAATTGCTCGAGCGTTGCAACTTTTGAAGAAAAGTAGTGCATAAACACCCTAGATTTGTAAGTTCAAACATGTTGTGAGATACTATTTTTCAGCAATAGGCTAAAATTAACTGGTGAGAACAGAATCCTCCTGGACTACTTGATTATTAATTATTTTGAACGATAATTCTTAATCTATCTCTGGAGCACCAAGTAGTGAAGTGACTGAGTAAGACATTGCAAGTAGTGTTATGAGCATTTACAAACAGAACGAAGTCACTTACGGGGTATTGCTGATTAGTTGAAAGGCTCACTTCATATGATTCATCAATTGTTTCAATGAATGTCTGGAACTGATTAGCCAGTGATTGGTCATCTAATAGAACAGGATACATCATAACCTGTAAATAGATTAGAAAGCAGTTTATGGTGGTTGCCATGAAACTAAAGACCTTGAAACCTATGTGGCTGTTGAAAATGAAATATGAATCAGATATTGACTTTGATCACTTTGCATATACATAAACATCAGCTTACTTTGGTAAGTGCAGAAGTGTCCAAAAAGAGAAATTAAGGTGCACAGTTACAGGTCGAGCCAATAGGCATGGCCTGATATTGTGGGTACAATTTTGACTAATTCATTGAATACAAATGAACTCAGTGTGTTTCAAAGCTCCTACTAATCATAAATATGCTAAACTGGATGGATGCGCATTGGTGCATAAAAACAACCCATTGTATAGCATGCCACTAAGAGCATTTGATGTAGAGCACTTTTGATGTGCATCTTACATATCCAAAAACAATTAGGGAGAAAGATATTAGTGGACAAATACTTGTATGGGTGGATGTTCTCTAATAATGTTGTGACAAGTGTCTAGTTATAAAGTCATACTTCATGCTGATATTTGTCAAAAAGTAGCTCCGCAATAGAAGTTTCTGTCTCACAGGGAAATCGGTAGTGTTAATGTTACATGAGAGAACTAAAAAAGTATCGCATAGATGGAACATACTTCAAACATTATGCAGACAACTTCTGCACCATGACAAGAAGGGTCGTATTTTTTAAGCTGAATCATTGCATTGATCTGTTCAAGATGCTTTGTAATCCTGTCTTCATCAAGATGCCGTAACACTTTCTGAAGGGGGTCGATACTACCTGACCCACATTCAGTATCAAAAGATTCCTGTGCCTGGTGGTGTTCACACACACATTGTGTGCAAATACCCAGTTCCTGAGAAACCCGTGACCATACTGTTCTAACAAGTGAGTTTTCCTGTTCATCAAAGTAACCATGGAACATTTCTAAAAATGGTCCCATAATATCAGCATATCCACACCAGATATGCTCTTCTTTTGGCAAACTTTCCAGAAAATCGAAACAATGCGAAAACCTGCAGGTGATTTGACAAACTAAATCAGATTTAGTTAAGATCATCAGAGAAATTATAGAATTTATAGAGAGTATCATCAACTAGCTAGGAAATAAATGAGAAACTCTTGACTCCCGAAATAAGGAATGCTGCAGGGAAATGAAGAAATTCACACACAATTGCTGGTGTTCCATCGCAAGTCAATTCCAGATACAGACAAAATGTCAAAACTTCAACCGAAGTAACAATCCACAACTTCTTTACAACTGTACACAAACTGAAGCCTCTGCCACTATGTTGTAAGTATTATTAGAAGCTGCTTTCTTAATGTAGGGAAAATAGCAACTGTAATTTGAGTAATTTTGTTTTCCTGATAACAGCATTAGAGGAGTACAGAAACATGAGCCGTGATATGCGGGATGGAGTCGACAAGCTGAATCTAATCCTTCAGCAACATGCCAAACAGTGGTTCTATTTATGGAGTAATCTGTCATTTGATCGCCCCTTATAACATTTCAAAATTTGCATTAACATCCCTAAGAGAATTATTGTTATCTCACTGGTCTCCAAACTTGGTGCCCACGGGTCTACTGAACAATGTGCTGCACAAAGTCCAAAGTTCCCAATTCCTACCAACCAAAAACAGAAGCACCAATGGACTTCCGAAAGCACGAACTTCACAGCATCAATGCTCATACCGGCATTATCTGTCAATGAACCCTAAAGTCTGCAGGAGGTACTCACATTATCTCAACTCACCAACATTGACAAAAATGATCGCACGGAGAGGGGATGTAGCCAACTCTACTCGCCTTAACTAAACCAACCACCAAAAAAATCCGAGGGCTACCACCACGCAGCCAGGTCACCCTAATCCCAATCCGCGCAAGCAAGCAAGCAGGTATTGCGGCATTACTCGTTCCAATCGGCGGTGCCCTGAACTGAACCTACGCCAAACGGCACTGAACCCGCGCGATTCGTTCGTGAAGTGGTGCGAGGCGGAGAGGGGAGAGGGTATAGGTGGAGGGATGTACCACTCCTCCTTGGCCTGGTTGAGGCGGCGGCGCTTGGGCGCGGACGGCTCGCCGTCCTCGTACGCCTCCTCGTCCTCCTGAATCCGGCGCCACCGGTCGAGCAGCAGGCCCCGCTGCGCCGCCCCCATCTCCGCGCGCGGGGGCGCAGGCCGTGATCGGCGGCGGTATGATGCGGGGTCTTCGTAGGGTTCGACAGCGGCGGCGGCGGCGGCGGCGAGGCTGCGCGCGCGAGACACGAGACGGAAGGGCTTCGAAGCCGAAACGGGAGAATGGGGAAAAAACGATGATACTGGAAAAGTTTTATGGAGCCTCGGCTGATTTCGTGCAAATTTTGGGTGAATCGCACCAATTTGGGGAAGATTTGTGTCAGGAGGTGCAGGAGCCGAATTTGTATGACGGACTCGTGTGTGTCTGTCGGGTTCGGAACTTAGTACAGTTTGGGTGCTCGCACCAATTTGGGGAAAACTAGTACTCCCTCCGTCCGAGAATAACTGTCTTCGATTTGTCAAAAAGTGGATATATCTAGACATGAAACAAGTTTAGATACATTCATTTTTGTACAACTTTGAGACACTTATTTTGGGACGGAGGGAGTACATGGTGCCCTCACGATTGCACTCAATTCAATCTCGCATGTTAAGGGCTCCTTTGTTTCAAGAGAATTTCATTACCCTTGGAAATTTTCTATACGTATGTCGCCGTTTGATTTCTAGGATTTAAGTACTTGGAAAATTTTCACAAGGATTGTGTTGCTTTGTGTTTTGGAAAAGAAAAAATACGTCACTCGAACATTTTGCTACCGAAGGCCCAAGATCCAACCGTACCCCGGGCCGACATATATTAAGAGTGAATTTAACTTTTTACCCTTTAATTATGCATTCGTAACACTAATTGCTCGCATCTAGTACAAATATTGGACTAGATCACTCTTTTTGTAAACTTTGGACCATTTTTTGTAGCTCATATCTGTTGGGAAAGGAGTGGGGTGATGATTGCAAGGACAATAACGAGAAATGGAACGTGCAATGAAGAGAAAGCTAGACATGATCGTCGAGGATACCCTTTGATTTTCACATATTTTGTCACACCACATCGGGCTAACATGTCGGTCTTATCTTACAAAAATTTGTAGAATGCTAAAAAAAATGGGGGTCAAACCATGTTTAAAATTTCTTAGACGGAGCATTTCAATAGATCTTTTACTAAATGGAGTTATATGTGTCACAAATATATAGTTGCGGTGTAAAAAGTGGAAATCACTATTATATAAAGTGTTATAATTAGGCTAACTCCTAGATTGAATCAACTGGTTCTAAAAAAGTGGAAATAACTTTTATATGTATCGTGGTTTGATATGGAAGCCGTCCCAACTAGCCTCCACCCACCCCTCCGCAGTAGGCTCCTCCATCTTCGTTGCAGCCTCGGGGCTTTCGCTCTGGGCCTCCGTCCTGCTCCAGGGACGATGTGAGGGGTTGCGTGTGGTAAATTGGTTTCGTCAGTTTGAACCCGTGTGAAACTAGCTAAACGTTTTCTGCTCGCGGTTTCATTTCAGAAACCAGCGAACCCGGTATAAACCATGTATGTGGTCTGGTGCGTGATGGACTCACGGTTTAGCCGGTTCGAGACCAAACCATGATCACGCTTATAACCGGGTATGGTGCGTGATGAACTCTCATTTAATATTAAAGATAAGTGGTGTGTACCGCTTTATTATGGTATACACCCTTTTGACGATGTAGTGGAAAGGGATCAAGGCAAATCGGGTATGATCTATACTAGTTCGAACAAAAGAAAACTATTTCAATTACTCAGAGTGAAAACTATTTAATAGGCGTGTCCACGGTTATAGACATTTGGTTGGCCCCGCTTAAACCTATGTGGGATCTTGTGTTTGAAAGTGAAATGGGAGTTTGTTATCGCACCACGGTGTGCTACGTACGATGTAAGAAGGTGAAATGTGGAAGTTGCTCTACGGTCATAATGGGTTATGACCTAGACTTGAGAAATTGAAATTTTCCCTAATAGATGATTTAGCTCAAACTATTTTCAATCTAATTATACTATAGATCTACAAGAGAAACTAGCTTTCCACAAAACAAACTTAGAGCCTTCCCTTCTTCTTAGTTATATGCATGTATAATCTGTTGTCTACCATTTTTGGGTGATTTGCGAGTACAAATGTACTCACCCGACATTGTTGTCCCACGCTATTAACTTGGTAATACATGGAGAATCCGTATGAGGATGATGGTTTCAATGACGACTTCACGAACTAGGACGTTCTCCCAGAGTCCCACTTAAAGCCTGCTGGGTTAAGGCATATGTGCATGCTGGGTTATCAAATATTCTCTGGTCCATGTTTGTTGAAGCGATAAGCGTCGTACAATATGCTCATCGGAAGTTTGGCAGACGACAACACAAGCATCATGGGAGAGTGGCACTAGGAATACTGTGGTTTCAAAACATCTACATCGACCCAACTCGTGAGGTGTGAATCCTGGGGACTAGAATATCGATCTTTGAGCCCTCGGATCCATATGGAAACCTGGTAGAGTTCATGCCAACAGTTAAATTTAAATCAGGAAGCTTATATAATTGTTTCCAAAATTATAAGCTAGAAACCTCTATTAAGATACTTTTTGTTACGTAGACATTAAATATACATAGTATTCAAGTATTAAAGTTACAGTTCAATTCTCAAAAACAATTCGGAGGTGTGCAATATCTTCATTTTCACATTTACACACATTTGGATTCAATATATTCTTAAGGGCCAATGTCTATGAAGAATCAAACTAACCTAATTTTGGTTTCAAAATGTATTAAAAAATACAATATAAGTGTATCTTAAAGAACAATATAATTAATATTGTGACACTCTTTATGTTGTTAATTATGCTAACAAAGTAAGTTAGAAAAAGGTAAAAAAGTTTTATTTGTATGCACATCGGATAATCTCCTCCCATGTTAGTTTAGAGGTGTTTGATTTGTTCGCTGTTTCTGAATTTCATTCAATGCAATCATGAAGAATAGTCGTGAGATCAATGTCTTCGGAACGAATAGGGGAACTAAATTTTTATCGAAGTTTGTGACAAGACGCATAAGGTCTACAAACATCTTGAGCGATAACTGCCAAACATTCAGTTCACTTCATGTACTCAGGTCGGCAACCCTGCTGCGAAGGCAACCCTGCTGGGATGACAGAAACATCATTGTACTTATTCATGCTATGCGTTAAGATAGTGCTAGTTGAAGTATTAGCCTAGCTAGCTGTCTTTCTCTCGGTTATTTACATGTGGTGAGAGCAGAAAGAACTGTAGCCATACATGTGGACGACACATAGAAAATTGACCTTTTGTGTTAATAAGTTGACGTGACTTTGATATATGTGCAGAGTTATCCGGCTTAGATAAAATCCCCAACAGGGACTGGTTTGTGAAAAAAACAATTGTAAGGTCCTTGAGGAAACAGCCCTAAAGAGTTAGGTTTTTGTAATTTACTCTGTAAACCTAGAGGGAGACGCAACCACTGAAAACCATAGAAAACGTTGATCGCTCGCACCGTGATCAGGCTAAGAGGATCACGGGAAAGAGAGGCGGTCTGCGCGGCTGCGCCCCGAGACACGGGAAGGAGAGGCAGTCTGCCGATGGCCACCTGCATGTGAATAGCAGAAAACGAGAATTGATCCATGAGAACAGAGAAATCACAAGATGTCAAGGTGACGATAAAATCTGGTCACCACTGGCCACATGAACAAATACGCATCTAAACCACACTTCACCAAGGAAAAAAAATACGAGTAACCATTCAGTTTAGATTATAAGTTGGGACAATTCTACCATTTGTCCACCATCTCCTTGTGATTAACAATGGCTGAGCGCTAGGTGCAGGCCGCCCAACATCGCCCCCTTTTAGGTCCCTCTCCCGTACACTCGGATCATTATCGTAAGTCTCCGAAATCACTGCAGCGCTCTTTTGCACTTTTAATCCCTCATTTTTTGGTAAACCAACCCGCACTACATACAAGATTCACTTAAACAAGTGTTTATATCGCGTTGCCCCTCACATTCCCAATATCAGTAAAAATGACAATGTGGTGATTTAGCTTTAGTATCGCAACAAAAACCCGAGTATTACAACAAAATTCCACAATATGTGTAAAAAAATAAATATTGCAACAAATTGTTGCAGCATTTAAAAAAAAGTTAATGTTACAAAAACATGGTTAGACAACATTTTTTTGCTGCTGATTGCTTTGCAACAAATATCACCAACCGTTTGAACAAAAATCACAAATAATTACAACAAAAACATGTGTTTGCAGCAATGAAAGAGTGGTTGAGCAACAAATGTTTTCTCCCGAATCATTTGCAACAAAAAATCATCACTTAGTTCAACAAAATCACAAACGACGACAACAACAACAACAACAACAACAACAACAACAAAAACATGGGTTCGCAACATTTTGAAAAAGTATATAACATGTCATCTGAAAATCTGAGAAAAACATAAAACTTGTAGATAACACCCAAAATCGTTGCAACATTTGGCGTCAGATATGCAACAAAAATCATCCGATTTGTTACAATTCGAAACCACATCTGCAACATTGGACAAAACTGTGAATATCAACTTGTAACAAATGTCCAAAAAAGTTTACCGAAATCAGGTGTGCGCCTTCACAGCAAGCTCGTACGCAGAACCTTCTCCACCGACCATGCGGCACCAAGCCTCTCTAAAGATTACCTCGCTACGGACTACATTGAAGGAAGGCTATGCGATCGAGAATTCATGTATAAGACAATATAAAACCCTAGATGGACAAGGCTCGGACATCTACTCCACCCATATATACCAAAGTTAGGCGCCTAAGCGTCTAAGGCGATCGGGGGCGCCTTAGCGTGTAAGCGGTCGCCTTACGACGCCTGTGCCGGCTCATGATGTGCTCATGCGCAAACATGGCAGGCCCATGTATCACCTCACATGTACACAAAACCAAATACGCCGGCCCAGCTGCCTTTCAATTCGTATATCATCGTATATATTCTCTGACTCAACCAGATCAGCTCCACTTAGAGTAGCCCGGCCTCCATATCGCCGCCCTCATATTTCAGCTAGGAGTAATAAGCTATTTGGTGTTGAAGCATGGAACTCACTGGGTGTAACTTCGGCATGGTGCCTTGTTGGTGGCAACGTGGGCAACACTACATAGCACCACACCATCACCACACGATCAACAAAGCGTTCTTGCTGGAGATCTGGAGTGTCGGTGCTTGTTAGTTGTTGATACTGTTGTATATCTTCAATCCATTACCACTCTGTTGCAGCCTCACTTTTGTGCTTGTGTTCTCAAAGATAACTGAAATTAATCATCCGCATTGATGCTAAGTGTCTAATTGAAAAAATAGTGTAATGCTGTCATAGTCAAGGGTCCACAAGTGATGTTTCAGAAAGTGTATGTGATCAGAGTAGACACCATAGCATATTATTGCAGGTTTCGGTCTAGAAGTGTGTATGTCTAAAAACTCACTTAACCTTCAGGCTTAAATGTTGGCAACTGGAAACATTCTGTGGCTCTTTTGCTAGATATTTCTCGTGCTGCTTACATCTTGATGAAACATTACTTCTGTTATCTTACTGATTTTCTTTCTCATGTATTCTGAACTTACTGTATTGATAGAGGTAGTTGTACGCCGTCAGTCTGCAAAGGAACTAATGGGCGAAGTAATTAGTTTAAGGAAGATTAGTGAGAGCTTCGTCAAATGTTCAAGGTTTAAACAAGAAAAGACAAGCTTACAGCTAGAACAAGTTACATCACAACCACTCTTGCTCATTTTCAAGTCTTCTTGTTGAAATTGCAGCTTTATATAAGATATTCAATAGCAATGTTTCCAGTGTTGTTCCATGATTTGTCCAGGTACATTGACAACTCATTTTTATCAGTAAATTGTTTGGCATTTTATGGAGAGGCGAGTGTATACTTGTAATGTCTCTACTAGATATATTGTCGTTTGGCTTGCAAAATTGCTTTTCCTTTAAGCTACAACAAGTAGTAATTTTGCACTACAAACCTCCCTGGCAACCTTAAAATGACACGGGGAAATTTTCCATGTGTGCCCAACTCTTACTATGATTGAAAATATTATTTATTTAGCGATCTTCCCTGTAATTTAGCAAAAAAATGAAATAATAATCCATTGTAAAGTCATAAGTTTCTCCATGATGTATGATGCTTCATATTTCTGGATAACCGTGTTTCAAACAAAGATTGGATAGTAAATGGTGAATGTTTTTTCCTTTTGAGAGGATTGCACTAACGTGCAGTACACAAGACAGAGTTCTAAAACTAATGATAGAACCAAAATCAAATATTGTGGCGCCCCGACCCGACTGCTATACAGTGATGCTGAGTGTCACCGGTTAAGCGATACAACCGGAGGTTACGGGTTTACCAATCCCCGGCCAAAACCTTTGGCAGGCGTTGCTCGAAATTGATCACCGGCAACGCAACACCCCGATTGATGTCTTAACACAGGCTCAACTATCAATGCATAATAGAGAGATCAAGACTTGTGGAACAACTGGCACATCACAGACTCTACGACACAAAGCAGTATAGTTCAACTCTTATAGTAGAGAAAGATAGCAAATTACAACCAGAGGTCACAGACCCAACATTACAACAAGCGGAAGCAAATTAGGTTGTTCTAAACAACAAGAACCAAATTATGGCCTAAGAGGCCTGCAGATAAACATCCAGCGCCAGCTGTTCCGGGATGTCCCAAGCTGCCACCTAGGAACCCCAGACTACTCGTCGACGTCCACAAAGAACCCACCTTCGAGGTCGGTGAAGTCCTCCTCTGAAACAAAACAAACGACGTTGAGTTCGACGAACTCGCAAGATTATATATAGAGCTTTAGCTCGATGAGGCTTTCAAAGTTTTATGGCTGTTTTGCATAAAGTTGATTTTATTTATGAAAACATACTCAATGGCATCGACTATTCAGAGTATTTTCAAAAGGGGGTAAGAAGTGACTCTTTTCTTGATCACTTTTCTCATCATCAACCATCATCAACCACTGTACCTGTTCATCAAAGGCACCTCCCCGAATCACCCTCGAGGAAGTCAACCTTGCATTCCTAAGTGGTACCTTTAGTACCCAGTTTTTAATCATTCCGTTCAAGTTATTCTATGATCTTATTGTCCTTTCCCAAGTCGTCCATAACCGTGGACACGGCTTTTCGAAAAAGATTTACCCTGCAGGGTGTACAATGTTTGCCACGCGTACCGTCCGGCCCATTACCTGTACAATTAGCTCTCTTCCTTGGAAAGCCGGCTGGGTGGGAGCGGTGTCGACTTCTCCCTCGTTAAGGACTAACACAGGATCATCAGTGAGGACGGGGCAGCCGTGCCTTCAACACCCTGCCCCGTGGCCACTCATTTTCCTAAACACCACCATCCTCATCTCAGTCTTGGCCACCATCCCAACGCACGCACAAATGGAAGCCCGAACTAGAGGACCCTGGCTAGTCCCGCTAGTCCCGCCCGAGTTATTTAGTCTATGAGAGTTCCTGCACTGCGAATGCATAGGCCTCACGCATGGTTGCACGCTCAGTCTTGGTTCGGGAGGTAAAGAACTCGCACCTAGGCGGCGAGAACGAGACAAAGCACCACAACCACAGTGGCCTCTCATCCCCACCTTTAAGCATTTTATTACTTGTCACCACAATTCTCCACCATCATCCATCCATTTCATCACCTGTTTCCAACATGAACCATCCATCGTACAGCTAAGCATTTACTAAGCATGGCTAAGCATCAACATAGCATAGTTAAGTATTTCAGGTCAACAATACAAACCTATGGATAATAGGAGGGAATCAGGTAATGGCATCGGAAACTTAATGCAACTATAGGATACTCTAATCCAATAAAATTGACATTTGGAACCGCATGCAATATTATAGTGGAGAAAATATTTGCGGAAACGTAGGATAAGATATGCTCAGAGGGGGGATTACGCTTGCCTTGTTGAGAGGAGTAGTCAAACTGCTCGTCGGAGTAATGATGCTCAACTCCGAACTCATGATCTACCGGAGAGCAAACAACACCGGAAAGCAAAAATAACAATCAACACATGGCAATTGTGCAATGCATACAAAAATGATGATATGTCATATTAATGCATTTAAGTTACCCTTAGGGTCCACTTAACAATTTAAAAAGGGGTACCATATTTGTTTTTAGCAAATTTAGGATCGACCCTTCACAATCTAAACAAGGAGGCATTTTTACCCTTCCATATACAGTACCAAACTAAGCTTCAATGAAGCATGGCACTGGTACCATTGGATAGGCCTTAATTTTCTAAGAATTTCGGTACCTTGTTTGCATTTTTTCGATACAAATTGAATTCGATATGAATTTTCAAAGTTTCTATAGTTTTAGCAAGTTTTCAAAATTGTTCAAAAATTATTCAGTTCCAACATGCATGAATATGATGATTTCAGATATTTCACCTTTGTCCGAGCATTTTGGTATATCAAACACAATTTCTGGTGTACCGAATACAAGTTATTGCATTTCTGAAATTCCTTTTAGATATAACCTCTTAATTAGTTATTTTAAACAACAACATAATTAGTTATCCAACTTCGGAGGAAAAAATAGATGAAAAGGAAATATTATTTGGCGCTGATCAATTTCGGATTATCCGGATTTTCCTAACTCGGAATATCCGATTGCCCAAAAGTCTGAAATTCACTAAGGACCAAAAGAGCTCTCGCACTGGAGTTGCTCGGATGTTCCGACTGGGTAGAAATCGGATTTTCCGATGGGAGAGAAACGACGGCGAGCTACTACGTTCTGGAGCTACGGACCTCACGTGCAGGACAGCAGAGGGCGCGGGCAGGGTCGTAGGCTCACCCTGGGCGTGTATGCGTGCTCGGGGAGGCCTGAGATGCCACGGCAGCGACGAATTCCGGCGACGGCGAGCTAGGCCGACGGGAAGAAGAACTCGGCTTGTACGATTCCGGGACGGCTTCAGCTCCGGGCTCCAGTGTGGACGACGAGGGCGGGTGGCGGATCACCCTGAGGACGACGACATGGACGGCGAGGTCGAAGGGGGGGCTTGCCGGCGACGAAATCATCCGCGACGTCGGCGACCTGATGCGGAGGAGATGATGACGGCGGCGGCGATTCGTGATGCCCCGGCTCGATTCCTTCTGCGTGGAGGTAGAGCACGGCACGGCGGAGCTATTGGCGGTCTTGGCTCGTCTCGGGGAAGCCCACAGCGGCGGCGATGCGGCGGCGACGGCCAGCTCGGGTTCGGTTTCCTCGCGGGAGAGGAACGAAGAGAGGAGGAGCAGACGAGTGAGGGAATGGGGAGCAGCGAGTGGTGGGGAGGGCAGAGCGGCCTCGTGGGCTCTCCTTATCCTCTCGCGCGGCAGGAGGGCGTGTGGGGGCACGGCGAGCTCAGACTGGCGCCATGCCGTGGCCCTACGAGCTACAGGAAGGAGATGGAACATTCGCGGAAAACCCCCTGATAAAACTTCTCCCATCACAGATAGGCCCCTGCTCTGTTTTCTTTTTAAAACCCAGTAGTTTCAACGATTTAATTTAGGCACTTAAACATTTTATTAAAATCTGAGAAAATTCAGGTAGACTCCCCATCTTAATATGAAGCTCCCCTAATTTTTCCAGATTATTTGAAACACATTTGATAGGAAAATAAAATAGGAATTGCTCACAGGCAATTTTGAGTTTCTCTCCAATTATTTGATTTTACAAATCAAAATAGTTTGCAAAAATCATATTTGGAACTTTTGGAACTTCCTTGACAAATATAAGATGTCAAGTAATTTTGTTTTGCAAGTTGAGTGCTTTCCTTAATTTGGGATTTGTTATAGCAAGTCAGGCATTTTGTTTTTTTAAATAATGCCAAACCAATTGTTTTATTTGTTTAGCAATTCAATATGGATGCCATGATGCAATGCAACACAAAAGCGAAAATTTTACTCAGGTTTTCAGGTTCTCAAACTTTGGGCTGTTACAAATATTTATTTAAAAATAGGACGTTTGATTTATTTATTTTACACCAATAGAGGTGTCGTCGACATGTCATCGACTGACCACAGCCTCCGGCAATCAACGGCACGAAAACAGCAACGAAATAAAGCAAAACGCCAGCCGGACAAACGCAAGAACCAGAACAGGATTGCACTGGCATCTTGAATTCAGCAGTTACATCACCAAGCAGGGGCTAGATATGTACTACCCACACCACTATTCCGAAACATTCTTATGAGCAGCCACACAGTTACGATCATTCATCCTACCATAAGTACATCTGCGACAAGGGCTACGGAGACTATTTGTACGATCTGTAGAGACTCCACATTTTTGGCCTTCTCCACCGACAGGGTCGACCCAAGGGGGCCGTCGCTCTCTCTGTGAAGAATTTGGCGGTCTTCACTTGAGGTTTTTTTCCAAGGGCGCAGCACCTGAAAATGTCGGGTATAACAAAGGAGTTACACTGAGATACTGCAACCGTAGCTAGAAACAAAGCTCAGGGAATCCTCAACAGAAGTTATGCCCATGACATGTGGATTTGGGAGCAGTTCCAGAAAGTATTTTACAAAAGAGATCCAGTATGGTTGGTCCACCGGAGTTGAGGGGAAGACGCACCGTCACCAGAAAGCTGCTCGATCCGGCTGGCGATGTGTTTGCCGTAGGTGTACTTCCTCAGTGCTTGCACATGACATCTCATACGGCTGAGAAGAGCCTCCCTCTGCTGTTCATTGCATGTTTCGAGTATCTTCTGAACCACATAGTTAGCAAACTGGTCCTTCATCATCCCCTGAAAACAGCATGCGGGTAAATAATCCCTCAATTAATCTTTTCTGGATGCTTGAATGAGCAAAGCTGTTTTTTTATCGCGAAAACGCAAAAGCTGAATGACTAAAGCTGTGGCATAAAAGGCTAAAACAACTTACAAACAATGAAATCAGAGCACAAGGGACCATAACTACTGTCTACTGATACTATGTACTGAGATAGTGGCCACATGGTATTTTAAGATGACACTTCTGGTTTCCCTGCAGATGACTAAGTCAGGTTTTATGTCAACATTCATAATAGCGCTCCTACTGCTTGTTGATTTTTAAGCTTGACGTGGTTTATAAGAAAATATGTTATTATGGAGCTAGCTTTAGTCCTGAAGTAAGTAGCCAGGGTATGTAGGAACCCTAGTAGAAGGCGAAGGAAAAAAAGCAAGCTAAATTCATAGAAAGTAAAGAAAAATAATCTGTTATTATGGCGCTCCTAGTGTGTGTGTGCGCGCTTATTGAGAGAAACTAAGTGATTTAGTTCTAACATACCTATTTGCCTTAAAAAGCATAAAAGCAAATAAAAAAGCAAGCCAAATTCATCACGCATACCGGCAAATAATCGTTTCCCTCTGTTTGCTCTAAAATCTCCTTGATCAAATGATTCCGCTGTGCAGCATCCCCGTATTGGAAACACTTCTCTATGACATTGGATGCAAATTTGTTTTGGCTCATGGACACAACCTGCCCAGCCAATCTACTGATTATTTGGCTTCTTTCATGTGCTTTTCCTTTCTCCAAAATAAGCTGCAAAAGAGCCACGTTATAACAGAATGTGCTGCACTTTTGCTGAACTCAATTTTAGTGTGTCACGTTATAACAGAATATCCGTCCATGTATGACAATATTTGTTTAGAGTAACACACTACTACCAACTGCAGAGGAACTAAAAATCACCAGAGATCCAAGTTTGTGAGCTAGAGCACATCCTGCATAGAATTATTTTATGTGCACACATTGAGTTCACTTGCCACTACACTAACAGCCTAAGAGATACAGGAAACAGCCTGCAATATACAGGTAAACACAAAAGTTCACAAGATGGAGAGCAAACCAAGTTTCGCTAGTGAATTGCAAGATTGGCAGCACAGCAGTTGACAAGATCCCGGTGACGAATTAATGAAGATTTAGTTGAATCACCCTCTAAGATGGTACAGACTGGAAACAAAATTCACCTGTGTGACATAGTTCCCATATTGATCTTGTGCCAGGATGCAAGCAGACTGCACGATTTCATCTATTATACCTTCGGAATAATCACCGCAATGCTCGAGGATTCTCTGCCAAGCGGAATAGGAGAAGTTCAACACAAAAGAATGAGGGCAAGACTATTTAACATACAACATTGTTACCAACTCACCTGAATAACACGACAGCCATATGAATGCGTTGATAGGGTGGCAACCTGTCCCTGAAAAGCGGACACCACGAAGCCAATGTGCTTCACTGGGATACACTCAATGCACTTCTGTATAACATGATTCCCATTTTGGTCACGAACACATCGCAGAACATGTCCATCAAGCTCACGAACAAGCGCTATTTTTTGATCAAGCTCAATTGCGTCAAGGGCCTGCGATTTAAACAGCGAATTAGGAAGTGAAACACAATGAAGTCACATCATAATACACAAAATCAAATAGTGGTAGCACCTGAATAAACTAGTGCAGCTAGCCAAAATATAATAATGAGGACTCAGACTAATACACACAAAAATAATACAACACAAAGCATGCAACCTGGCATTGGCTACAGAGAAGATTTAAGATACACCCACAACATTTGGCATGTTTTCCTCATATTTAGCTCTATGGTTCTTATTTGTAATTACTCAACTCAGTAAGGGTTCATTGGAAATCATACCTGAGTTGAGTAAATCTCCCAAATGTTTGTTACTAGGGTATTTTAGGGGATTGGTGGGGATAATCCTCTAGTGGATTGGGTGAAACCCCAAACTTCACCAAATCCCCTAGGGGATTGGGGACCCAATCCACTAGGTAAGGGTAGTGTATTGGATCCCCTAGGGGATTGAGAAAAAATGAACTAGAGTTTGGGGATTTGTGGGGAAAGGTGGGGATAAAACCTGTCCAATACACTAGAAACAAACGATGTTTTGGGATATGTGGGGATTTCGGGGTTTGACCGGGATAATCCTCACCAATCCCCAAAAAAACTCTAGAAACAAACAGGGCCTAATTATTTTGTATCTTTCTTGGAAGATAATGTTACCTTAAACATTATATAACGAAACAATGGAAAGCAGAGTTTTGAAGCAAGTTAGCAAATGTCCAATGCCAGTTCTCAACAAACCCATGGCATCAAGAACTTTACTTAATAAATTTAATCATGTTTCACCTTCAACACATACTATCAACCAATAAATAGCCAGTAACAAAAATTATATCATGATTATCATGCACAATACGAAAATTTGGCATATATACGATATTCAAGCTACATACTCCTATGACTTGACGAAGAACACTTACTGCAGAATTTTGTGAGAAAATAGACAAGATATGCTACTATGCTACAACAAGTTGGGGTGACATGAAACATCAGAACTAGAATCTAAACTATTATGCTGAAACGAAGTTACATTCCCCAGAAGAAATTAAGAACTTTTTCTTAGGTGCTTGCCTGGCTTCCATGGCTTTACCTTCTGAAATACTCGGCAACCATACATCTGAAGGCTCAAAGACAGCACATGACCAGAAAGTTTTTTGGCAAGGTCTCTCCTTTGCTCAGTGTCTCCATGTTCAAACAGCTGCAGTGAATATACAATTCTCAAGTGTTGCTGGTAACAAGGTACAATCGAGTAATATATCTTACTTAAAAGGTACCATCGTGTAAGTGTGATGTCTTAGATAAACAGTTCGCCAAAAATAACACGTTCAAAAAAAGAGCAGTATACCTTTTGGATCACATAATTTCCAAAGACATGAGTCATCAACGATGAAACATGAGGAAGAATTTCGGCAAACACTAAGGCCTTCTCTTCAGTGGTGCAGTTCTCCAGCTTCTGCTGAATCAATCGACTACCATTTTGGTCAGAGCTGTGGTCAAGAACATGGAATCAATTAACGCCTCAATTTTGCAATGATTATACATGTCTAGAGAACAATACATAATCCACTCCGTAACTGACCTGTATTCCACTATATGGCCTTTTATGTCAGATAACTCAACTTGGTGTTTATTGTTGGACTTCACTTCTCCAACAGAAGAGCATGCCTTGGGATCAGATTTAGCCCTCCCTCGCTGCCCTTGAATCGCAGGACTAAGGCCCATAGTTTGTGACGAGGATTGGAATCCAGGAGCATCATTTCTTCTGTCACAGTGATATGTTTGTGACGAAGGTTGGCCCTGAAACACTGGACTTGTAGGATATGGCATTGGCATACTAATGTAAGGTGATGTGCTCTGATGATTTCCAACATAAATTCCTCCTTTTTTAGTTGTAGGGGAACTACAAGCTCCAGTATTTGGACACTGAAATTTCTTTCCTGACTGGTGCATGGTTTCTGACATAACTTTTTCTGAACCAAAAACAGCAACAGGATTACCTACAAAATTACTACTTGAACTCACCGTATCATATGGATTTCCATGACCATACTGATACATAGACAGCTGCCGGAAATAAGGAATAAGGCTAAGATCGGGTAAAGATGACGGTATAGTTACACCAAATTGCTCATAAATCTGCTGCCGGGAATAATGAATAAGGCTAAGATCAGGTAAAGATGACGCCATAGTTACACCAAGTTGCTCATAATTCTTATGTGGGTTCGAAAACTCAGTTCCCGCAGCGATATTTCCTGTTGGAGGAAAACCAGCTAGTCTACCACTAAAGCTTGGAGTAAGGGGAGTATTGAAAGGTGTCATTATTGGAAGCTGAGGAGCAAAGTTAGACATAAGAGGTGGCAAGAATGAACCAGGAAATCCATGTCTATCAATTCCATATGGAGGCGTCAGGACACCAGGTAACTGTGAATTATGATAATATGGATTATGTGCATAAAAAGGTCTTGTCATTCCATGCTGGGGCAAGAATTGAATGTCACCAGAATGTAAATTCATATGAGCATGAGAGAAGTTATCCACAAAAGGAACTTGAGGAAGATTGATGCCTTGAGAAACCATTTGAATAGGATCACCATGTGAAGGGCCATTCTGCAAAAAGGCATTGTTCTGCCACTGTTGCATAACATGTGCAGTACGCTGGGTGTCCAAACTAATCTTCAGATTTTTCATACTGGAGTCCACACCATTTAGCATGGCACCAACTGAACCACCAGACTTGGTCTCTACACTTGGATTTCCCATGATAGTACTGTGATCAGAACTGGATGAAGTGGAAGGTGGTGAAGCAGCTAGACCGTTGCTACTAGGTGTATTTCCCAGTGGACTCCCAGCAGGTATAGGTGACCCTTGATGAGTATCTGGTGGAAATCCATTCAAGTCTGATGACTTGACAATATCAACTGGGGAATTGTTTGATGAGTTGATGCCAGAACAGACATATCCTGCATCACCCGAACTGGTGTTTGAAGAACCAGAAGAATTGTCATATAAAGCAGTGCTCGGAGGAAATTTTTCCTGATAATAAGCAAATCATCAGTAGTAGTCCAAGAAGAGGTATACGAAGCCAATCAACAACAACATACTCTGTGTCAATCAACAAACAAACACGTGCGCATGAAGAATACATATGGTTTTTTAACAGATATGTAACCAGATAACATTAATCACTCTAACCATTCTGGATTTGCAGTCCCTGTTTCGAAAAAAACGCTGAAATGCTAAATCTACAATATAGCGTAGCATATATCCTTTTAGGGAACTTACGTATATATTTATCTTATCAAAGAAAAGCTCAGCTGCTACAGTTCTAACTAAACATTGGAAAAGGCTGTTATACACTTCAATTGAACTAGTATTTTTTTACACTGGTCAATCATAAGTTGGATATAATTTTCTCTCACCAAATCGCCATTCCTTGTTCACTTTAATAATCACTGGACGCAAAATTACATGCAGTTTGCTGTGTGATCGAGAGAGAAAAAAAAACTCAATGGATACAAAATGAAGTATATTGGGGATAAGAAATCTAAGTTTGGTTACTCCATATATGGAACAAAAGCAGCAGCCCTAGAAGTGCTTAAGGAGTTAATACATGGACGACTTACCTGCATTAAGCCCACAAGTTCTGAGCTGTGGCTTCCTATGTTAGATGTGCTTTGGTCAGAATCACATCGAGCATCCTCTGCCGAGCTTAAATCTAACTTTGCTGGCCTGTCGTCCTCAGGTTCTTCCTTGTACGTTGATAGAGTAGAACGATGAGTCAAGGGCCTGCCACTGCTTCTGCCATCACGGGACACTGGCCTCCATTCTCTAGCTTTGCTGAACCGGTTCATCAACCGTCGACTCTCTCTTGAAACACGTGGTGCAGGAAGCCTTGGGTTCAACTTCACCTTGGAGCCATAGTATTTGAAGTATGCCGGATCCGAACATAACTCCTCAGACTCTAAACTCTCAGCTCCAGAGCTCAAGTTCCTCAATGCGGTCTCAAGGTCCCCACTGTGCTTGCCTACGAGGTGATCAAGTTCAGCCAAAGACCCCTCCATGCTAGGAGGAGCACTTCCGCAGCGATTCGGGGCAGCATCCCTCCGATTCGTACCACCGTTCACGTCCGCCAACTCTTCTCCTAAGAGAATTGCTGACAAAGGGTCATATGAACCCAGGTCCTTGCTTCGTGGCCAATCCCCAGCTCCGACGCCTGCCACTAACGGTAGAGCACTCCCTGCAGCCATTTTGCTGCACAAAAATGCGACCAATCAGTGCTGAATTATCAACTAATTCTGCAAGGTAGTTTTTTGGGGCATATGCATATGAAGTCTAAGAAAGAAAGCCCCCCTGAAGCTGCATGCTCCATGAAGAGAAAAAATCAAGCAACAACCATTTCCGGTAGAAACTTATCAATCAAAACTCATTGCAAAATGCCTAAAAGTAAATGGGACTGCCTACAATCAGGGCTTGTTTTTTTTTCAAGATCAAAGTATCCTCCTCAATCATCTTCTTCCTCCCCCTCTGGCTCATCATGTCCTTCAGCTGCGAGGCTTATTCCCTCGGCCCAGCCTAGCAGTTCATGCCTGTGAGTTCGGCAGTTCAGAAGAAAAAAGAACTGACCCTTTTCACACAGTTTGTAGCCCAACACACCAACACCGCCCAATTTCAACCACTGGCGATACTTGTGGCATGAAGAACAGCAACAACGTGATCTTCTTATTCTAGGTAAAATCCATAAATACATTAGCCATCGTTACCAAAAGTGGACAATTCTTTGGAAAGAATTACTACTCGGATACTATCTGATGCACTCCAAAATTCCCTCAAGAAAAGTACACATGGAAAAGCAGGCACATTTGGCAGAGAATAGCCATCCCAGGGACTGGGAGCAACATCAAACGGACCCTCATAAAACAGGGCGCGGATAAAAAAAAAGGAATGCCCAAGTGGCAAACCGGCCGCCTGTTCAGCCATTATCTCCGCCGCCAGAAATAGTACTCCACGAGACCACGACCACGACCACGACCACGAACAAGACTACTCAGCACCGCTCTCTCTCCGCTGCAGCAGCGACCAGCACAGCTCCCCGCCTCCTTCCAATCCAAGACCTCCACCAAGAAAAGCAATGCACTTCAATCGAGTCGGGGGCTCACCTCGCTGACACCGCGGCGACCGGAACCCTAGGAGGAGGAGGAACGCCCGCCAACACCAGCGCCTACTCCTTCCCTCCCTCGCCTCCTCTCCTCCCGTCCGACAGCCTCCCCTCGCCGCGAATGCTTTCCCTTCCCCTTCGCCTCTGTCTCTCCGCTCCGGCTCTGTGTTGTACTGTCGCGGAGGCCGAGGGGGGCGTGGCCTTCCTTCTTAAACCCCCGCGACCGGAATTAGCGCCGAAATCCCGCGCTTGCCCCTCATCGCCTGCGCCGAGGTTCGTGCTCGGACGCGATGTACGGCCAGGATGCGCCCGAGAGGGGTTTGGCAGGGACGGTGGTGGGACCCACGAGGGTCCGTCTCTGTTGGAGGAGTATGTGCTACTGTAGTTTGACTCGGCCGTTCTCCGAGGCTACGGGGCCGGTCGCAACAACTGTCGATGCCAGTTGTTTCTGTTCTCTCCTCTCTTTTTTACATCATCTTGCGACAAGGGACTAAATGGCTCTAAAGGTGCAAAAATCACTCCTGTAGATGTTCTGGTATAATTTTCTTGTGAGCATATATTGGTAGATGGTAGTGTAGATTCCATATACCATGAAACGTTGTTATGGCGTGTCATTGAATGTAACCACGGATTTCTCAGACTGGAAGTAATGTTTTTTTTTCCTTTTTCTGGTAAGTATATCTCTCATGTTTGGAAACTTATGTGTCCTCGTGGCTTATCTCTTTCTTGCGTGTAAAGATTGCTTTCCTACGCACCGGATGCCTCTCGATTCAGAAACGCCAATATCTCGCATTTTGCCTGCCCTGACACCTGTTCTTGTAGGTGGCGGTATCCGTGTTGGCATTTGTCTTTGACATTTTTCTTAATTATCTTTTGCGTGTTTTCCTAGCAACCGATGGCCGTTCCTCGGCCGTGCGCCGCACGTTTGTGTTGGTGCTGGAGGTCAAACTTATCGCGTCACGTCTTGATGGATGTGTCTCCTTTATGACATCGGTTAGTGACCTGTTGTGTGTTCGTACTCATATTTTGTCTGTCTCACGTCGCTTGTTTTTGTAGCTTGTGGCATCCATCATGATTTGCCTTTGTTCACCATTTAAAAAATATATGAATTTTTCTTATCAACAATTCCTCGATCTCGTGCCACTTGTGTATATTGGTGGAGGCCAAACCTTCCTCGACACATTTTGTTGGATGTCTTTTCATTATGGCATCCTTAGCAACTCGTATTTTGTCCGTCTTGCTCCACCACCTGTTTTTGGCGGTGGAAGACATGTGTGTATGCAACATTTAATTTGATAGTTTCTTCTTTATGTTTCGTGTGTAGGACTGATCGGTTATCCAGCTGGTCTCGCGCCAGATGTTATTGCGGGCAATGAGGCACTGCATGGAGACACCTTCTATTTTAACTTCTTCTCAATTACAAGTTTTATAGTAGTTGTTTTTATTACTTTGTACACTATAATCGTTGAACCCATAACAAGGCGCAAACCTTTTTATTTCGTGCTTTTTATTTATAACGACTGTATAATTGAATTACTTTCTTAATATAAAAATGGGATGACTTCTTATCAGTTGATGATGTTTGTAACTAATAGGATATATATTTAAATTAAAGCAATGTGTCCACATTTCTGCCAACTTACAACTCCAAACACAAAAGTTTGAGTACCAAATGCATAGTACTCCATCCGTTCCAATTTAATTGACTTGCTATACACCACATGTGGATGTATTTATACATGTAACATGTCTAGATATCCATATTTGATGAATAGCAAGTCAATTAAATTAGAACGGAGGGATTAGCTTACAATCACTTCGGTTATTTGATACAAACTAGCACAAAAACATTCTCGAATGAGAGGGCAACGATTTAATGTGTCAAGAGTAATTCTTCCATAAGCCACCATTTTATTAATTAATATTATTTACAATAATCATGGGTTAACTTGTTTAGATATTCCAAATAATAAGCTGGGCGGCTTATGGGAAAGGGGGAAGGGAAAGTACTTTTTTTTCTCTCCCAATGATGCTTCCATCCACGTGGAGAAGACCGGCCCGGCCCATCGTAACAAGGCCTTTTCTGAGCGAAAGGAAAAACAATCGAACCCGACCCAATAACCGCCCTCATACTCAACCTGTCAACCACAGGGAGAGCGTCCTCGCTTCCTCCGCCACGGCCCATCCACCCCCGTCGACGACGAGCTCTCTCCTCTCGTCTCCTCCGCGACGCCACCGCCGCGTCGCCGGTCGCCGACCCGCCGCCCCCCCAGGGTAGGACGTACCCCGCCCGGCCCCGATGGCGGAGGAGCTGGTGCTGGACACGGCGATCCGGGACTGGGTCCTCATCCCGCTCTCCGTCGTCATGGTGCTCATCGGCGTGCTCCGCTACTTCGTCTCCAAGCTCATGCGCTCCCCGCCCTCGGCCTCCCCGTCCCCCGACCCCAAGACCGTCAAGGAGGGGTGCGTGCTCCCTCCCTCTCTCCCCAATCCCGTCCCGATCTGGTCCCCGATTCGCTCGATCCGAGCGATCTGGATCGAGGAACTACCGGGGGGACTTGCCTAATCGAGAGCTTTGATAATGGGAGACGATCAGCTGTGCTTGCTGTTGTTTTTGCTGCGCGGTGGTCTGCCGATGTAGCTGATGCGAGGGTTTTGCTTTATGCAGGCAGGTGGTCATAAGGGCGAGGAACCTGAGGACCAGCTCGCAGTTCATCCCGGCCAAGGCGTTCAAGGCTCGCAAGCTCTACTACACCGACGGGGTAATTCCTCGTGAAGCATCTGTGTTTACTAGATTCCAGTTTAGGAGAGATCAATATAGCTTAGTCCGTAATAGTTAGGACCCTGAAGAGAGCATACGATATCAGTGTTGTGAATTGTGATGGAAGGAAGTCACAGAGCTGCGGGGGGTTGACTTGATGGCGCTTACTTGGATTTCACGTGTTTGTTCTCCCCAAGCTGCTGTTGGAACGTTATGTTGGAGTGTATACCGTTGTGACATTGTTGAGTGTGTTGTAGGAACGAGCGTTGCTTCATGTTCCCAAAGAGGATGCGCAGAAGGCTCAGGCAGCTATGTTTTCAGACCCAAACATGGCCATGGACATGATGAAGAAGAATCTGTCCATGATAGTTCCACAGGTTTGGCAACATGCATATCGATTTTGTTTTTACCTTAACTACCACTTTACCTTGTATTAACAGATCGTATCTTCCTTTTGCAGACACTTACATTTGCATGGGTGAACTTCTTCTTTTCAGGTTTTGTTGCAGGTATGTGTATTACTATGTATAATACTGATGATACTTGTTCCTTTTTCATATGACATCTCCATGTTCTACATCTATTTCAAGCTCTCGTAAGATCGCCACTATTAGCAACTAATTACAGTGACGTCAACTTTAAAGTCAGTGAAACTCTACTGTATATCCACACATTTCTATATAATGTTCATGAAACATTTTGATAGAGTTCATGAGCAGATCCACACATGCTTCCCTCTCGTTTGCATTAAGATAATTGCCCTATTGCATAGAAAACTGGGGACTGGTTTTTGTGCTTCAGTACTGAACCTGTTACTGATCATCCATGAGAAAATTTGCATATGAAATTTCAAGAAGTATTTTCTGTGCTCTTGCCACTGGCACAGTAATAAATTGGAGATGATGGCGCCTTCATGTTGGCTATCAGCTTAAGTTATCTCTTCTTGCTGTATACATTTCGTAACCTGTAATTCAACTGTTCAGTTACATTTTGCTATTATCCGCTTTTCACTGTCTTCTCGACGGTGATCATAGGCTTTTTTGTAGCAAAATTCTAAATGGAACATGGCTTTTTAAGATCTCAAAGTTTATGATAAGATCGAAAGGACTAGTAGCTGATGTGTTGCCAACTTGCCATATGCATCATCCTTTTCTGTTCTGATGATCTACCCCTTGTACTCACATATCTGCGAATCTCTTTTCAGCCAAAATTCCCTTTCCATTGACCCAAAGATTCAGGGGAATGCTCCAAAATGGGATAGACCTAAGCACTGTTGATGTGAGCTATGTTAGCAGCCGTTCATGGTGTGTATACTTTATCACCTTTCTGCGCCTAGAAAGGAATGATCTAGGTTACATAACAACTTACATGATCTAAATGCCTTAACCGTTTGCTGTTTTGATTAGTTACTTCCTCAATTTATTCGGCTTGAGAGGCCTTTTCAGTCTTATCCTTGGGGAAGAAAATGGTTAGTTCTACTTGTACTCAATACTATTGAAGTATCTATGAGGTTGTCTTGACCTCTTTATCTTGGAGCCTTATGGTTTGTGCATGTCATGCAGCTACCGACGATGCAACAAAGATGATGCAGATGGGTGGCGGAATGGGCTTCAATCCAGCAATGGTATGGCAACCTTTGTCTTTTAATGAAATTTGTGTATCTTTACCCCCCCCCCCCCCCCCCCCTCTGATACTATACATGCACAGCGCAACAGTTTCAGTTTCACATACATACGATAAACACACAATTTTTATGCACTGCAGTTAATTCTACCTTGCAATGAAACTCATTTAATTTACACAAAATCTGTATAGCTTGAATAATCTTGTATGGATGACGTTTGGAACTTTGAATTGTATCCAGTGTTGCATATCTTTAAAGATCAATTGCATCGTGAGATTACGGGTGATTGCTGTTAACTAGAGACCTCTGATAGGCTGATGGACTGTCGTTCAGCTTGTTTGTGTTATTACATCTCATTACATGCTACTCCCTCCGTTTTTTAATATAAGATGTTTTAGGTGTTGTACATATTGTCTAGATACATACTAAAGTGAGTGAACATGCATACTAATACATGTCTACATACATTTGTGTACATGTGCATGTGGACAAATGCTAAAACATCTTATATTGAAAAATGGAGGGAGTACCTCAGTTTTCAGTTGCTTTTATAGATTCCGTTCTGCAATGCAAATATCTTCTTTTCTGTGGCTATGTTGTGCCCTTAGATGTAGGGAAATTGTAGCAGTAGAGCAATAAACATGGTTGTCCCCTTCTGTTTTTTTGGCTCCTGAAGTAGTATTACAATCTTGCTGTTCGACAATATTTGGGTCTCTTTGTTGATTAGGACGAGTGCTTATATGTCTGTATGTTTCGGTGATTAATCTTTACAGACTTGATTAACACAGAAATGTCTCACCATTTTCACTTGGCCACATTTGCAGAGTCTGGGCGCAGAGAAAGACAGCCTTGATATCATCCAGCATGACTGGGCTTTACCGAAGATGGAACGTCATGCTGAAGAGGTGTTGAGAAAACTACTGAAGAAATGATTTGAACAACACTTGGGCTCCTGCAAAGCGCCTCGCAAGTTTTGTTTTTAGCTTGTTGACTGATCAGACAGTTGTTACACATCTGTAATTGTATTATCTATTGTTTACGAGCGCTACTGATCGATTTACGAAGTAGTCTTCTCTGGCGGCATTAGTACGAAAAAGGATTTATTTCATAACAGTTTCCTCCATACTGGGCTGCTTTCGTTAATCATGTTATAGTTTCTGCTACTGATTAAATTTGTCAAAAGTTACGGGCTGCTTGTTGTACTGTTGACTGATGTTCCGAAGAATTTGTTCTGCCATGCCCCCCACGGAGATGTATGAGTTACATTGGAGAGCAGGCAGCGTGGCTCAGAACAGAGCTGCGATGTCTCAGTTGCATGCTGTGCTGTTCTGCTAAATGTTTCCATCGTGTAAATTCTCTCACTTACTCCCTCTGTTCCAATGTATAAGGCTTATATTTTTTTTGAAAAGGTTAGGTTAAGTAAACTTTGACCAAACTTTTAGAAAAAACTATTAACAACTATAATATTATATGGATATCATGTGAAAATATATTTCATGATGTATCTTAGGATGGTTATTTTGTATTGTAAATGTTCATAATTTATTAAAAAAAATTGATCAAACTTAACATAGTTTTCAAAAATAATATAGGTCTTATTTATTGGAACGGAGGTAGTACCTATTTTACGAACTCATGCAAATGAACTGTATTTCTTTACACTTAACCATGCTGCATCTGTCTACTTACATCACAAGGTACGCCAGGAAACAAACTATTTGACTGATGGCCACGTGCATATTTACATACTGGTATAAATACTTATATTTCCTGACACTTCACAATACTGCATCAGTCTACTTACGTGCTTAACATCACACTATCACAGTACCAAGTAAACAGTCGAGAGGGTTCATCACATCACCGGGTAGCTAGCAAGCAGCGCGATGCCGCACAGGCCGGTGGCCACGCCGGCGTCGCGCTGCAGGCGGATGTAGCCGGCCTCGCCCCACTGCGCGCCCCACGAGTTCTTGACAATCCAGTACTTCTCTCCTGCCTTGTCGCCGGTGGTGTTGGTCTCGCCGTACCCCACCACGGTGACGCCGTGGTTCACCTGGGCGGTGCATGGCCCCGTGAAGACCCCGCCGCCGTAGAGCTGCCATACGAACCCGCCGGCGTCAACGGCCACCGACACGGGCTGCTTCACGGCGGCCTTCAGCAGGTCGGCCTCGCTGTTGGCCGTGACGTTCTTGTACGCGGTGATGCTCACCGTGGTCTCGTTCAGCTTCGCCGTGTCGCAGACGCCGTTGACGCCCAGATACGGGTAGCTGGCCTCGGTGGTGAGACCGTGGTTGTCCATGACGAACTCGAAGGCCCAGCTCATGAACCCGCCGGCGCACCCCACTGCCTCCGTGTCGCAGTCCACCAGCTCCTGCTCCGACAGCGACACCAGCTTCCCATTCTTGATCTGGTTCAGCCCCTCCATGGCCGCCACCGCCGAGAACGCCCAGCAAGAACCTGCATAAAAGTTTCCACCATCAAATCCACACATAAATCATAACGCTAGCTAGGTAGATTATTAGTTTGCCAGTGATGTTATCACACGCACCACAGCTCCCTTGGTTCTTCACCGGCACCACTGCACCTTTCTTCCTCCAATCCACCTCCTTCGGCAGAGTACTATTATCATCACCAGTCTCCTTTTCAGGCAACGTCGCCTATGAACATGATCATCCAAGACAGAGAACATTTGTGTCAGATGCCCACATATTATAGCAGATAGCGAAAAATAACCTTTCGATTACCAATAATGATATTCAAGAAGCAAAACTATAAAGCATGGACATAACCCAACAGAGAGAAAACTAACCGGGGCTCTTCTCGCAGCGTGTCGGCCGGTTCTTCCCGGATCTCCCAAGCCGAGCACCTTGGCCCTGAACTCCTCATTCGTCAGGTCAGCAAACTTGTTGTCGGTCAAGGTGTAGCTATTTCTGCCGGAGTTGAACTCCTCGATGAGCTCGACATTCTTCCTGTACACCTCGAACCTTCTCTGCTTCTCGCCAGCGTCGGTGTAGGCCTGGCCGTGCTTGATCATCCACTGATCGAACCTCCTGATCATGGCCAGATCTTCATCGGCCGTCGCGTGAACGGTCCAGGACGCGACGAGCAGCAGGAGAATCAGGGATGGCCTGGCCATTGCTGGAGCTTGTTTGTTTTTTCAGAAAATTAAGGTCAGAAAGCAATGCTGCGCCGAGGCAGAGTAGGATGCATGAACAGATCGTTATGGCCTGTTTTATAATTTCATTTCATTTCGTTTTTGGTATTTAGTCCGTTTATCATCCGATGTGTGTGATACGGAGGTGATCTGTTGTGCAAGCATGCACAACTGCATGTGATCTGTGCTGGGAAGAGCAATAGGCTGGGCAATCTATTACCACAGATCAAATAAATTCAATTTTAGATTTTTCAAAAAAGTTAAGGAAATTTACCAAAGTTCAGTTAGTTCAGCACAGTTCAGTACACTGATAGATATTACAAATTTTAATGAATTCAGGGAAGTTCAATTCACATCATCACATTACCAACTGATCAAGCACCACAATGAAGCTTCTTGATCCAGCAGTATGAGCTGATTTAGTTGATCTTTTCTTGCTGCTGTGTTCAGTTCACACAAAGTATGAAAATTATTTGAGACCATATTTTCTAGTTGCAAGTGAGTTGCAACTGAGAAAATTATTTGAGACCATATTTTCTAGTTGCAAATGGGTTGCAACTGAGGTTTTCTAGTTGCAAGTAAGTTACAACAGAGAAAAATGTTCATAACCATTGGATTTGGGTTGTGAATTATATGCTAGCTAGGAGTTGCAATTCGTTTGCGACTGAGTTTTTTGCAGTTGCACATGGGTTCCAACTGAGAAAAATATCCGTGACCATTAAATTTGTGTTGTGATTCGTGTAGGCTGAGAGTTGCAGTTACGATTGGGTTAAAAGTTAGTTTCTTCAGTTACAACTGAGTTGAAACTGAGAAAAAAACTAGAAATCATAAGTTGGACATTTTTTTCAACTAGTGCTAGGCCTACGTGCAACTTATCCCTATACTATATAGTACCAGTTTCTTTTATTTTCGATATTTTTCCTTCGTTTTATCATTCAAGTGCCACTCGTCATTCTAGGTGGACTTTTTTTTTCTTAGCTCAGGTGGATGTTTTTCCTTAGCCAAGAGCCCAAGACATGTCGAGTTGTCCAGAGACCCAACATTCCAGTAGTTTCATGCGCTAGTGTAAGGCCCAGCAGCAAAACTGCTAACCCAATAGTCCATCACGTTGCTTGGCCCATTTGAAAATGTAGATACATGCGTCTCAGATTCAGACATAACAAGAAAAGGCCAAAAAAAAAAAAAAGATGAGATCTAAAAATGCAAAGGTCAAAATGTATTTTTATTCACACAATCAATATCTTCAATGAAATTGGGGGGTCCCTTTAATCCGAAAAAAAGTTTACTGCAAAGTGTACTGCACTACTTGTATTCTTCGACACATGGTTTTTAAATTCATGATCAGCGCTCAGTGGCATTATTTTTTGTTTTTATTTGTCATCATAATGTAAAGGAAGAGGGGCGAGTAAGAGATATTTTCATTACTTAATACTCCCTCCGTTTATAAATATAAGATGTTTTATCTTTTGTCCACATTCACATGTATCTAGATGTATGTGGACATGTTTTAATGTGTATGTACACTCATTTGGGTTTGCACCTATCCAACATGTAAGCTAGGTAAAACATCTTATATTAAAAAATGGAGGGAGTACCATATTAAGAATTATTCGTATCTCATAATATTGAAATGAAATTTTGATATGAAATCTTTTAAGGATGTTGATAAATCTTTATGCATTAGTCTATATACGCTATACGGGCAATACATTACTAGTTGTATAGGAAATCCACCTGTTTAATGCGAAATAGACAGAAGATCTTTCGATTAGAAATCCTCCTGGTTCCATACCATATATAGCTAGTTTGAGGATCAAGGAAGATCGTCAGAATCGAATCAATCTGTAATCCCCTGTAATTCGTGAGCGCTTTAGCTCCTTTATAACATGCAGGCGACCAGGTCAATGGTACGTTTCAACCTAGTGTTTTTCAGGACGCTTCGCTCTACCGGGTACCGGCAATGGTGAAGCTCGCAGCGCTAGCCGTGGCGGTTGCGCTGCTGGCGCTGCTAGTGCCAGCGGCCACCGGCGTGGGGTTCACCAAGGAAGACCTGGAGTCCGACGACTCCCTATGGAAGCTCTACGAGCTGTGGGGCGCGCGCTACAAGGTAGCACGCGAACCCGGCGAGAAGCTTCGCCGGTTCGCCATCTTCAAGGAGAAGGTCCGCCGTGTCTACGCCTTCCATCTTCAAGTTGCAGGCGCCACACCGCTGGGGCTCAACATCTTCGCCGATCTGAGCGACGACGAGGTCCGTCGCGACTACAGGTGTGGGAGGACCGTCGTCAATGACGGCAGTAAGAAGCTCAATGCTTCTGTGAAAAGGCGCGGCGACGGGACTCTCCCGCTCCCCGTGGCCGTTGACTGGCGCGCCAAAACTTGCAACGGCCAGCCGTGCCTGGCTCCAGTCAAGGACCAGGCGGGCTGCGGCGCCTGCTGGGCGTTCGCGGCGACGGCGGCGCTGGAGAGCCACAGCGCCATCCGAAGGAACAGCAGCCTGGTGCGGCTGTCCGAGCAGGAGCTCATAGACTGCGTCACCAGGAACGATGGCTGCGATGGCGGTTATGCCGTCAGCGCCTTCGAGTACGTCAGGTATAGAGGCCTGGTGTCGTCGGCCGCCTACCCGTTCATGGCAAGGAATGGCACATGCCAGACCGCCAGGACCACATCACCCGTCGACTTGGGCATGGTGGGGTTCGCGCTGGTGCCGACCTACGACGAGTTCCAGCTGCTGCAAGCAGTCACGTACGGGCCTGTGGTGGTTCCCCTCGCCATCGGAGACAGCACCGCCTTCGACGACTACAACGGCGGCCCGTACCTGGCCAAGTGTGGAACTGACATTGATCACGAGATGCTGCTCGTCGGCTACAACTATTACTACTACATCTTGAGGAATTCGTACGGCGAAAACTGGGGGGATAAAGGTTACATGCTGCTGCCGCGCAAGCGCAGCCTCGACGTCAGGGGGACGTGCGGCATTCTAATGGGTGGCGCCTCGTACCCCGAGATGAGAGCCGCCTCTGACTGATCGAGATGTGGACACTGCAGAAAGATAACTAGGCATACTTAGAGCATCTCTAGCAGAACCCGCAAAACGCGAACCCGCAAAACGCTTTTGCAGTTCGCGCAACTCGCGGTTTTTTGATCAGAACTATTCTGTTTTGCGGATCTGCTTTGCGGGTTCTGCTCCGCCGCGCCGCGTTCTGAAACTGCATATGCAAAACAGCAAGATAGGCATGAATATCATAAAATGTCAAATTGCTTACAAATTCGACATTAATATAGCAAATTAAGTAGTTTCTTGAATCTAAAGACGGCCATTAACTAGTTTTCCATCCGTGTGACCAAAAAATGCCTCCAAAACACCATCCGCATCGTCGAAAGGCCCTACACCGTGCTAGCATCACCACCTCCACCATTGCCGGCAGCTCCACCACCAACACCTCCACCACCGCCGAGACCTCCACCACCACTGCTAGCTTTTAGCATCGCTTGTTTCCTTCGATGCAATATCTCCTTCCTTGCGATGTCATGCCACTCCAAGGTGACTTCGTCCATGTCACTTCGGTTAATCATCATGATCTTGTTCTCTTCGGCCAAGAGCTTGGCCACGGACTTGTTCTCCTCCGCCGAGTCTCTTTTGGCCTCAATCTCGATCTTCCGCTTCCCTTCTTCACGAAGCACCTCCCACTTTTCTTTCTTCTCTTGAGCTTTCCTCTCGGCCAATTGGTGCTTTGCCTCCAATGTCTTGGCCACCATGGTCTCATTAGATTTCACCATTTCATCGAGCTTCTCTCTCAAGCTTGTTGCCTCAAGTTGCTTTGCCACTCTTTCCTTGGCTTTCTTGTTGCCTTCGGGCTTGTTCTTGTTCCTCCCACCTTGTTCATCATCGGAGTCATCCTCAACACGAATTTCTCCCTTTTTTGGCTCTTGATCCCTCAATTTCCACTTCTCACTATGTTGGAGAAGTTTCCAACAATGATCAAGGACAAATGGCTTCTTCTTGGATGCGGGCATATCCAAGTACCTTTCTCTCGCAATGCGGTCCTACAATGATGAACAAATGGTGAACAATGGTGAACAAGTAGTGAGAACACTACATGAACAATGGTGAATAAACTCACTCAATCACCCTCCACGGTACCACTCGGAGGCGCATTGATCACTTGTTGCAAGCATCCACTCCATCGACCACATGTAGTCTTGATAGTTTCCCAACGGCCTTGTAGTGATCGATAGGTCCGGGGCACCGTTCGGCCATTGCGTGGCATGAGTTGGAAGAATTTGTCCTCCACCCTTTGCCAATACCGGTCTCTGGTTTGATCAACGCCGGCTGTTGCATCGAGAGAGATACTCTCCCAAGCACGGATCAAGCATTGGTCCTCCAAAATGGTGTAGTTCGAACCTCTCCGACACATGCCGGCCCCGTCCACCTCCTCGACCTCGTTGTCGTCTGATAACCCACAAGTATAGGGGATCGCGTGTAGCCTTTTCGATAAGTAAGAGTGTCGAACCCAACGAGGAGCTAAAGGTAGGATAAGTAATTGATGCATGTAAAATGCATACATGAACTTTGCACTTTAATTGCTTATATTCCAATCATATTTGCATCATATAAGGGTTATATCAATGTTTTATCATGATTTTGGGAATACTTCATAGTTTTCCCATTTATTTGGAATTAACCCTGCACAGGCAGAAAACCCTAGTTTTGTATTTTAATGTTTCAGGGACCCAAACGTCAACGAAATCACCTGGAAATTTACGGGCGTCAATATTTGGAAGGAAGAAGGACTACGGAAAAAGGAAGCAAGCAAACGGAGGCCCGAGGGCCAAACGGAGGTGGCCCACGCGGCCACAGTACCAGACCGCGTGGGACCCACCCGTTCGGGCCTCGTGGCTCCGTTGCCGTCGATCTTCGCTCCACCGCCTTCGTCTTGACCTAAAAACGCATATAAAAAAGGTCCCCCGACGTTCTCTAGAAGGAGCGCCGCACAAACACAGAAACACCGAAACGGAGATCAGGAGCTGCAGATTGGAGGGGGAAAACTCCGGTGGGGCACTGCCGGTGTGGTCTCCATCTTCTCCATCGACTTCTCCACCGTCTCCATGATGAAGAGGGAGTAGTCCACCTCTGGACTATGGGTTTGTGGAAGTAACTTATGTATCTCTCCTCTCTTGAGCTTCACTAATTAGCACCGTATGAGCTGCTGAACATGATTACGGTCACCGTTGTAATACCTTTGTGGTGGATCTTTATGAGTTAATATATGTTTGAGATTGCAATGTTTGTTTCAGTTATGAGTATAGATGCATATTATGTACCCCGTTCTTGTCTACTTGTTTTGATCAAGCATGTTTATGAGAGCGTGTGTGGGGGAACATGTGCATTAGTTGGAGTAACGGGGGGGTGGCTAGTGCAGTGAACGTGAGAGAAAGTTCTGCGATCCAATTTGGTATTTTTACCTTACTTTGTTACCTCACTAGGGATAAACTAAAATACCATGCTACCGGGGATGTGGGCGTGACCATTGCCACTACTCCATGACTAGATCTAGCATGTTCTTATTTTCACTTCATGTCATGATACTTAATTCTATACTCTGAGTTATCTTAATTACTGAGGCGTTATGATTTAGTTCGCATCTTGGTGGAGTATAAGAGAGGATTATAACCAAAAGATCTCTATGTTAGGACGTGATGCCCATATATCTAAGTAACTTGTTATCAAACGCTGTGTTGCAATCTCATATGTTAATTGTGTGTGTTCCATTGTCTACCACTTTATAAAGAGAGAGTGCATTTGTGAAACCATAAACCCCAGTCCATTTTTAATCATAAGAAACACCTTTCCAACACCATATACCACTTTTCTATTTTTAGCCATCATTAAATCCGAAAATACAAAAATACTTTTCATCTTGCATACATCATTTAAAAACCCAAAAATATCATTTATCATTGCATCCACCACCATTGCATATTTATTTCTTGTTTGCATTGCATAACTATCCTGATATCATTCTTACACCTTGTGCTTGACAACCACAGGTGAGGTTGATGACCAAAACATCTAACCTTGTTTTATAGGTAACCAAAAGAAGGATAAGAAGATAAATCTACCACTGCAGATTCCCCGAGAGTTCGATATTAAACCCTCGAGTCACCCCTCGTGGGGAAAACTGTCTTCCACTTACTATACACTCTGCACTTGGAGTTTCAACCTAATCCCGTTTATTTGTGCAGGCATCAAGACTTGCTCATCGGGTATCAGTAATCTCTCAAGTTCTATCAACCACTGATACAACTCTACGCACACTAAACGTTTGCATTATCTAGGAAATAAAACTACAGTAGCAATACGGGTATGAGAGGTAGTTTTGCAAGATAATAAATACAAGAAAGTAAAAGTTAGTGCTGCAGCAATAAAGTACACTAAGTAACCATATACTAACAGTACCATGAGTGTGGAAAAGTGGTGGTAATTGTGGTGGCTTTGTCCAAGATTAATTAGTGAAGGTACTTGGTTCATTGTCTTCGATGCAGTTTTCTATGTGGGAGAGGCTAAATATACATGCACTCCACTACTTGGGATTACAAGTACTATATGATTGGATTGTTAGCAAGCATCCGCAAATACTAACAATGCATTAAGGTTTCCCCAACCATAGCCTTAAGTTCAAGGTCCTCTTACTCCCATACGTGCAACTAATCGGTTCGCGTTCTCAGGTTTCTGTCACTCCGGCAGAACTTCCCCGCTTCGTTACAAATACTACCAACCCTAGGGTGTTTGATCCATGCGCGCACAAATATAATGGACACCAAAGGACAGCACCATATAGACATACAACTCTAATGAACCTCATGCATTCAATTAAGCAATCAAAAGACAAATAAACTACGGAAACATGATGTAAATCATAGGATAAATATTATAGCATCAAACACCATGTTTACATAGGACGGTACAGAGGTTTGTGGGAGGATGAACCACTGAATACAAGGAGGAGATGGTGATGGAGATGGCGGTGAAGACGGCGGAGAGGGGCAGCGCGGCGGCGCAGGGCGGCGGCGGCGCGGCGGTGCGGGGAACTCCTTTCCCCGCCGCCGGCAAGCTTGGGGAGCGCCGCCCCTTAGCCTCCCTCCTTCATGGCTTCTTGGGAGCCCTCCCCCATGGAGGAAAACGTGGCTTTTGGTGGCTGAAATTCGTGGGTGGAGGAGTCCTCCACGAATTAGGTTTCCTCCCTTTATATATCTTCTCGGATTTCCGTCACCCCTTTTAGGGTTCCACCAAAACGGGCCTACAGGCCGCGTCCGAACTCCGATTGGGCTGATCTCGGGCTTAAAATCTTCGTATGGAAAATTGTGACAACTTTCGTAACAGCCAGGTCTCCATTTGACGTCATCTTCGAGGGTCAAACTGGCAATCTTCGTAAAAAGTTCTCAGACAGATTTCAGGAAAGTCCCAATTCGACTCCAACAAGGTTTCCTCTTGTATTCTTGATAATTTCTACACATCAAAGAGTAAAACAAGAACATTGTGCACTTTTGCAACTATTAGTAGGTTAGTCCAAATAAATAATAAACTTAATATAAAACAAGTGCTAAAAGCATAAAAATGGCATGAAACAATCAAAAATTATAGATACGTTTTGGACGTATCAACATCCCCAAGCTTAATTCCTGCTCGTCCTCGAGTAGGTAAATGATAACAAAATAATTTTTGATTGTAAATGCTATGATCAGGTCTTTAACAATTGCATGATGTATGGATAATAAAACTTAGCAATCATGTTTCCTAATGAAAAGTATCAACGAACTAAGAGCTTATAACATGAAATTTATAAACATCAACAAGATTGTAATGACCATAATAAAATGATAGAGTGGTATCTCGCTTGCCCTTAATTGTGGAGCAAAACATAAATGCCAAGGCACCTCTGAAGTTCAAGTGAAGACTAGATATAGAGATATCAAAGATAAAAGCATCATGTTATACCTCAATTAATCGTATTCTGGGACAAGCACATTACACTAAGAACGACAGCTATGCTCTCGAAGAAGTGCTCAAAGAAAGGATGGTGACTCAACATAAAAATAAAAGATTGGCCCTTCGCAGAGGGAAGCAGGGATTAACACGTGCTAGAGCTTTTTGTTTTAAAAACAGAGGTAAAAATGTTTTGAGAGGTGTTTGTTAATTGTCAACGAATGGTAGCGGGTGAGAACAGTATTCTACCTGTCAAACGGACTTTTAAGAGCGGCTCCCATGAAGGACGTTATTTCTACCAGCAAGGCAGATCATCCCTCTTTCTCTTTGGTTTACACACACAGGTATTTCACTGTTTGTCATTGCTTACTGATGAATCAGGGCAAAAGTGTGAAGAGAATTAATGGTTAAAGTTGTAATTAATTGGGACTGGGCACCCCGTTGCCAGCTCTTTTTGCAAGTTATTGGATAAGCGGATGTATATGCCACTAGTCCAGGTGTAAAAGTCCATTTGACAAATAGAATAAAGAATAACCACACTAATTCCTCATGAGCTAGTAAACATTGACACAAAAAGAGAAATATTTTGAAGGTTTTAAAGGTAGCACATGCAAATTTACTTGGAATGGCTTGAAATACCATGCATAGGAATTTTTTGGTGGACTCTTTGGGATAACTTGGTTTTAAGGATTTGGATGCACGAGCAGCATTCCCGCTCAGTACAAGTGAAGGCTAGCAATAGACTGGGAAGCGACAACCACGAGAGCGATAACGGTCATAATCATGCTTGCGACAAAATAAAATTAACGGAGGCATAAAAACGATACTAAAACTCTGAGGCAAAATAGATCATCAAGGCTTAATTGACTTTTATTTTTCAGTCATAACATGTGTGAGCATGTGCCAAGTCGATTCAAGTGAATTATTCAGAGGAGGATACCACTACCATACCATTTATGAACAGGACAATGCATGTTGATATCAAAATAACATAATATGCACTATTAGCTAGTTGAGACTAACCATAAGAAAACATAAACTACTAAACAGTATTATTCACACATCATTTTTAAGTTTCAACAAGTAATCCATTAACCAAGTAAACATTGAAAACAGAGGATAAATAAAATATGTGACGATCCACTTATTAATGTAACTGGTGTTTGATGCTAAGATAAATAGATAATAAAATACAGCCGCTTCAAGTTTAGTTAAGTTCCTATGTTGCTCAAAAAACAAAGTTTAAAGGTTTGCAAACCGTGGGGTTATTGATGAAGAGGGATGCGGGGACATCCCCAAGCTTATGACTTTGGTAATTCTTCAATATTCCATAGTTTGGTGTTCCTTCATTCTCTGTGAAAAAACTTCAACACAAAAACTTTCCCATTCTTTTCTGCGGTTAGACATTAGTACAATAGATAATATTTCCCAAGTGCTACTATTAAACCAAATAAAATTTTGTTTTTAAGTTACAGAAAGGTTGCTTAAATGGCCAACTTATAAATGAAAGGTAAGAACCATTAAAAATCAAATGAAAACGAAAAGAGGCCACTCTTGCAACAAAAGTCAGAATCTGTCCAGAAAAACAGCAGCTGGAAAACGCAATTTTTAGGTGCACTTAAACATGCCCGAAATTTTAGCCAATTTTTGTACATGCAGAGGATTAGGTGCTACAACATCAGTAATTTTTCGTGATTTTTAGAGCTTCCAGTAAAATATGAAAAATCGCGCAATAAGCAGTAGATACCGAAAACAGAAAATCACTTTTTACATATGTATCAACTAAGCTAAATGGATAAAACTTGGTACTTTATTTTTGATAAACTAAGAAACCAGAGGCTAAGCAAGACCTAAACATGCTAGCTACAGCAAGGAAAACTCTAAAAAAAATCAAAAGTAAAACCCAAATAAAATTAAAATAAAGAACCAAACAAAGAAGCAAAACAAAAGAAAATATTTTTGTTATTTTGAATTTATAAGTGAAAGTAAAGAAGCAATCGAAACCAAATAAGGAGCCTAATAAAACTAAAGAAGGTAAAACCAAGACATATAAAAGCAATTATAATACAAGTTAAGACAATACATATCATGTGGACGGGTAATATAGAGTATGAACGAGACAACCTCATGTTAGTTGATGAATAGGGGGATGACTCGGGCATCCCCAAGCTTAGATGATTGTATCTTCTTGAATATGTTCTTGGGATGCACCTACACATCCCCAAGCTTGAGCTCTTGCGTCTTCTTATTCATCTCATATCACCATATTGATTAGATCTTATAAGCTACATCCACATAAAACTTCACAAAACTCATTAGTAGGGTTAGTACTCATTAAATAAAATCCACTCATGTTCAAGCATTGACAAGTTTTATAATTTTTACTCAACATTAGCCACTGTATATACTAAGGTGTTCATGATTTCCGTTGTCCGTCGAAAAACTAATGAAACTAACAACACCAAGTACAATATTGAATAAACAAAGAAATCTGTCAAAACTGAACAGTCCGTAAAGATGGCATTCAACGAGATAGTTAAGTAGCTCAAATCGAAAAACTTTAGTCTAATGAAAGAAAGATAATAATCTCAGGTTTATGCACAAAAATTTTCAAGTCAAAATACTATTCTGAGATTTATCACGATTTTATTTACAGAGAAGCACAAAATCTGTCTAAACAGAACAGTCAGTAAAGATCGAATTTTTCGACTATCTACGTACCTTAAATCAGAAAAAGTTAGTCTAATGAAAGAAAGCTAATAAGCATCACTTTGCACTCAAGAAATTTCAGATCAAGATCACGTTCTGGTGATTTTAAACATTTAATACGGTGGAGCACAGAAAATCTGTTTCTGGACAGCAAAGTAAAACTATCAACTTTCAATTAACTAAGACTATATTAGCATTTTATTTTTATGTACAGAGGTATATACACAATATTTACAATATTTACATGTTTTTAATGAAAAGCTTCCATGGAAAGATTTGTTTTGGTTTCATAGGCATGAACACAAGTGTTCAAGGTCGACCCCCATTTAACCATTACTCATCTTTCCAATCACTTTTCTTTTTGAAAACGTTTTTAGATAACAACTACACCTAATTTTTTTTGTAATTCGCATTCCCTATCCATAGTAAGATAAAGAACAACTTAATACTGAAAATAAAAACTACTTAGAGATAAAGCAAACAAGTGCACACAAGAACATTAACCTACGCTATGGCTCCCCGGCAACGGCGCCAGAAAAGGTCTTGATAACCCACAAGTATAGGGGATCGCGTGTAGCCTTTTCGATAAGTAAGAGTGTCGAACCCAACGAGGAGCTAAAGGTAGGATAAGTATTCTCTCAAGTTCTATCAACCACTGATACAACTCTACGCACACTAAACGTTTGCATTATCTAGAAATAAAACTACGGTAGCAATACGGGTATGAGAGGTAGTTTTGCAAGATAATAAATACAAGAAAGTAAATGTTAGTGCTGCAGCAATAAATACACTAAGTAACCATATACTAACAGTACCATGAGTGTGGAAAAGTGGTGGTAATTGTGGTGGCTTTGTCCAAGATTAATTAGTGAAGGTACTTGGTTCATTGTCTTCGATGCAGTTTTCTATGTGGGAGAGGCTAAATATACATGCACTCCACTACTTGGGATTACAAGTACTATATGATTGGATTGTTAGCAAGCATCCGCAAATACTAACAATGCATTAAGGTTTCCCCAACCATAGCCTTAAGTTCAAGGTCCTCTTACTCCCATACGTGCAACTAATCGGTTCGCGTTCTCAGGTTTCTGTCACTCCGGCAGAACTTCCCCCGCTTCGTTACAAATACTACCAACCCTAGGGTGTTTGATCCATGCGCGCACAAATATAATGGACACCAAAGGACAGCACCATATAGACATACAACTCTAATGAACCTCATGCATTCAATTAAGCAATCAAAAGACAAATAAACTACGGAAACATGATGTAAATCATAGGATAAATATTATAGCATCAAACACCATGTTTACATAGGACGGTACAGAGGTTTGTGGGAGGATGAACCACTGAATACAAGGAGGAGATGGTGATGGAGATGGCGGTGAAGACGGCGGAGAGGGGCAGCGCGGCGGCGCAGGGCGGCGGCGGCGCCGGCGGTGCGGGGAACTCCTTTCCCCGCCGCCGGCAAGCTTGGGGAGCGCCGCCCCTTAGCCTCCCTCCTTCATGGCTTCTTGGGAGCCCTCCCCCATGGAGATGGGATCCATGGGGGAGGCAAAAACGTGGCTTTTGGTGGCTGAAATTCGTGGGTGGAGGAGTCCTCCACGAATTAGGTTTCCTCCCTTTATATATCTTCTCGGATTTCCGTCACCCCCTTTTAGGGTTCCACCAAAACGGGCCTACAGGCCGCGTCCGAACTCCGATTGGGCTGATCTCGGGCTTAAAATCTTCGTATGGAAAATTGTGACAACTTTCGTATCTCCATTTGACGTCATCTTCGAGGGTCAAACTGGCAATCTTCGTAAAAAGTTCTCAGACAGATTTCAGGAAAGTCCCAATTCGACTCCAACAAGGTTTCCTCTTGTATTCTTGATAATTTCTACACATCAAATAGTAAAACAAGAACAATATAAAAACAAGTGCTAAAAGCATAAAAATGGCATGAAACAATCAAAAATTATAGATACGTTTTGGACGTATCATCGTCTTCTCCCGTGCCGACGTATCATCGTCTTCTCCCGTGCCACCATCGACGCCACCGTCGAACTCGTTGTAGCTGTAGTTGCCGAGCGGAGGCGAGTCGATGTCTACCGACCCAAGCATGTCCATGAACGCTTGCGTGCGGCAAGATGAACGAATTCAGCTCGCCGGGGACGGCGCGGTGAACAGAGCTCAATTTTGAGTTCGAAAGTTCATACCTTTCGGTCCCGGCGCCGGGGACGGGCGCGGTGGATGCAGCAGCGGCAGTGGCGGCGGCGCTGGCCCTGATTTTCCTCCCTGCCTGCCTCTTCGGCTTCGCGGCGGCGGGAGTGCCCGCGGCAGCCGCGGCAAGCAGAACTTGGGCCGCGCCTGCGGTGCCCAATCTTCTCCGCTTCGGCGCCGCCAATGGAGCAGCAGCGGTGTCGGCGGCGGCGGCGGCGGCTCCGAGCTCTCCGCGGCCCGCTGGATCTGACGATGGCGCGTCCCCGACGCGGACGGTCACCAGGGACGGGTCGGCGGTGCTCATGGCCGGTCCGGGGCAGGGCGCGCGGTGGCCGGAGTGGGGGAAGAGAAAGAGGTTGCGGCGGCGGCGGGGACGGGCGCACTGAAGGTTCCCTCGCGCCAACGACACTAGAGGATGAGGTTCCGGCTGCGGGTCGGGGGAGGAAACTTAGCTTTCTCGGTTCGGAGGCGCGGATCCGCGGGGCCCTGCAAAATCTTTTGCGGGTTGGGCAAATTTGCGGATTCTGTTCTCCGCCTTTTTGCGGTTTTCAATCCGCATCGGGCGGTTATTATGCGGGTTTGCCCCTTTTGCGGGTTCTGCTAGAGATGCTCTTAGTTGCCTATTGATCTGTAAATAGCAGTGGACTCGTTATGCTTAACGATAACAATATGTGAAACACCTAAAACATTTTATATTGTGAAAGGAGAGAGTATCTAAGAGGGAGCACCTAGCACCTAACCAATATCTGGTTACATGATGCTAGCTCCGGTAATATTGTAGCCGCTTGGCTAGTTTTGTTCTCTACTCTATTCTCAATCAACAAAATAGGTGAAAAAATTGCCTTGCTTACGTGGAGCTATTTGGATGCGGGGCCGGGAGATTTTAGCCCCCCCAAACCCACCACCACCATATGGGCTCAATATGTGAAACACCTAAAACATTTTATATTGTGAAAGGAGAGAGTATCTAGGAGGGAGCACCTAACACCTAACCAATATGTGGTTACATGATGCTAGCTCCGGGTAATGTTGTAGCCGCTTGGCTAGTTTTGTTCTCTACTCTATTCTTAATCAACAAAATAGGTGAAAAAATTGCCTTGCTTACGTGGAGCTATGTGGATGCGGGGCGGGAGATTTTAGCCCCCCCAAACCCACCACCACCAGATGGGCTCAAGCTCCATCAGTGATATCAGCATGGAGTGCTGCGATGGTACAATTCTTGCCATGGACCTTATGTTGACATTTGAGCAATCAATACAACGCTTCAAACTAGCTAGTGATTGCTCAAATGTGATTCGAAACCTAAAAGGAGATGGACTGGGAGTTTATGACCATATTGCGCAAGTGATCAAGGCCTCGGCCAAAGATTTCCTGGAGGTATAATTTGCCCATGAAGGGAGACGATCGAACATTGATGCTCATAACCTAGCTAGGAGTTCTATCTACCTAGATGTAGGGAGACATGTGAGGTTTCACGATCCACCTGAAGGTGTTTGTAACAGGCAGAACACTTCTTGAATAAAAGAGTGGGGAATTCTAAAAAAAAAACCTTATGTTGACATGCACAACTAGTCTAGTGTCATCTATGAACATAAGCACACAATACCAAAATATTTCACAAAACAATACACAACCATCCACATGTATAAAAACTAAGGAGAATATGTGATGCACCGGTGGTGTTTTTGGTTAGTGCACCAAGCCTCGTTGATTTCCTTCGAAGTTTAGAAATAAATAAATAATACCGGTGTATAACACTCCACAAAAAATCAATATTCGTAACACATGTCGAGAAAATAAATACTAGAAAAGTTTGATTCGAATAGTACCTGTTGTAAGTGGGACTCTAAATTTCGCCATTATCTGTTATCTCTATGTCACTATTTTTTATTCAAGTTATGTTTCGAATTTAGACTTGAATTATTTACACTGTACATTCATTTTTTTTTGAATTCTGTACATTCATGTTTTTGCTATATACTAATTATTCTCCTATTTTTTAAAACATTTGACAGTACAAACTGAATCACCAGATACTTTCCCTGCAAACTATAACCGGATGTCAGACTATTTATCTTCATGGGCTCAAAGCACGAAGCGTATCATGGATTTGGGCCATGATCCGTAACAAAGGTACGCTACCAGCCAGGGATCCACAATCCCCATCACTCACTCCATCGACTCCTTCCACTCTCCAGCAATGGACACTCAACTGCCGCCGCCGGCGGCGGCTGCGCCACCAGCGAAACCCCCGTCCACCACCAGTACTACCAGCACTACCGCCTCCAACGGAACCACCACCACCACAACCAAAACCACCTCCACCTCCGCCGATGGCACCACTATCATCACGACGACGACCACCACCACAACAACAACCACAACCGCCGCCGCCGCAGCCGCCGCCACCACCATATCGTCCCTCAGCTCCGACGACCTCCGCGAGATCTTCCTCCGCCTCCCGAACCTCCGTGCTCTCGTCCGCGCCGCGCTTACCTGCCGCGCATGGCTCGGCGCCGTCCGCTCCTCGCGGCCCTTCCGTCGCCTGTTCCGCGCCCTCCACCCGACGCCGCTCATCGGGCTCTTCATCCCACTCGACCACGGTGCCACCCCTTCCTTCGCCCCCCTGCGCCGCCGCTCAGATCCCGACGTGACCGCCGCCCTCCGCGGCGGCGACTTCTTCCTAACTTCCCTCCCACTCGAGGCCGACCCGCCTACGGGCTGGAGCCTCATGGACATCCACGACGGCTACCTTCTCCTATGGAACATGCTCTCCCTCGCCGCCGTGAACCCCGTGACCTGGGCCTTGGACATCATCCCGATGCCCGGCGATGATGTGATGGCTGGGAGTCGCCGCCATTTCTCCTTCCTTGGTTTCCATCTGCTGTGCTCCGATGAGCACCCTTGGTCGTTCCGCGTCGTCTGCATCTGCTCGGACCAGCGAAGGATCCGTGCTGCCGTCTTCTCGTCGGAGACGCGTAATTGGGTTGTCCACCGGTGGGTGCACGTCGGCGGTGACCGCAGCCTGAAGTTCAATAATGGCAAGCTGGTGAATGGTTCCATTTATTGGCCTGTCCACGGTGAACACCGGATGATTAGGATAGACACAGCCATCATGGATATCACCTCTGTCGATCTACCCTCGGAAGTGAAGGTGCATGGGCTCAATTTCACGGCTGGGGACACTAAGGATGGCCAACTATGCATCGTCTATGGATCTGATTTCTTCCTTCATGTGTGGATCCGTGGTGTGGACAGTGATGTAATTGAGAGTTGGGTGCCGCACCACATAATTGATTTGCGTCAAGAGATTGATCGGGTCACTCGGGGGTTTGCTCTTAACTTGCACGGCGACCTCAAAGTTGTGACAGTTAGGTTTGGATATGTCTACTTGTCCACGATATGCTTGACCCCTGCTGGCACACTCCACTGCTGGTTCTTCACCCTTTCATTGGAGACATTGGTGCTTGACTTACTGGTCTCGGGGAAATTTGATGGTTGTGCCCATCTGTATAATATGGCCTGGCCTCGTTCTTTGGTTGGTGATGATGGGAGCACTGGTTGAAGCTTCTCACTGAAGTCTGCAGCTGTTTGTCATAGGAGGAAATTAATGTAAGTGCGTGGGTATGACTTTAATTAATTACTCTGTTGATGCAAAATGATACCCTAGCTGACATTGAAAACGGGAAGATCATTCCTTTATATCTCAACTAATGTTTATGCCCATAGAAATCTTTAGATGCTTTAAAACTATTGGTACAGTTCTGGAGCTAATGAATTTTATGGAAGCTTGTATTTTCATCTACTGCAAACTTTCTATGGAATATTGCTTTGTTGGATTTGCTGCTAGGTCCGATTGCTAATTTGTTTGTACTGTTAGTACTGTTTGTGTTCGAGTTCATCATTTATTGAAAGAAAAACACAAGAATGCTAGTTCTGGAAATAATTATAAGAAACTCTAATAAATGAACTTTCGCACATGCATATGCGATTCTTACAAGAATTCCTTTATACATATTATATTTATTTTGATAGCAATTTTCTTGTTTTCCTTTTACTTTTATCACAGTTTTCATCTTTGAGGATGCATATTATCTTGTTTTCCATTTTTTCTCGCTGCACTATCTCTTAATGTTTGAGAATATCTGGTTCTCAACCTTTGTTGCTCTTTGTTGCCCACGGGGCTAATAATATAAATTTGCTTCCAAGTGCTTAACTTTTTTTTGTTGAATATGTGTTCCCCACCAAACTTCTATGACGGCTTAGTTGTGACTTGTTGAACTTGTATTTCAGTTCACAATGCTAGGCAGTTGGTCCCTTGCTTGACTAGATTTCGAAGACTTTTGGAAGTAGTTACTGTTAATTGTATTCTTTCTGCATCGATCTGTTGTATTATCTCGGCGGTACTGTTTTGCTCCATATTAACTGCAGTTTATGTTCTGTTTTATACATGCGAAGTATTAACTATGTTCAGTTTCTTCTGTGTTTAAGATCATCTTTCTGCAAGAAAAGCTGTTCTTTATTTTACTTGTGTTTTGGAATAGTAGAATTGCATAATCCTGAAGCATCGCCCTAAAAGAGTAGAATTTACACAAGATTAACACGTTGCTTTTGTGCAGTAGTGTGGAGTGACCCTTACGTCAGGAACGGCTCTAAGAGGGACACCGTAGCATGGGGGCTGGGGAGATATGTGTTTTGGCCAAAGACGGGAACCTGTGGAGCTGGTGCCGGCGCCAATGGGTGTATAACCAAAGTCGATAGTCGTGCTCACATAGGGTTTGGAATCAAGTGCGTTTGGTATGATCGATTTGTAGAAAGAATTGTTCTTGTTCTCCCCAATGTATTGCCTGCCTGATTGCCTCAAGTAGTGGTCAATGCTCAGGTGTAGCGAGCCTGCCGCTTTGCCAATTGGCATGAACTATGTATGTAACATACCGTTTCAGAGCATTCAACTACTGATTATTTCTCTCCTTTTTTCGGTTTGGTCCCTTCGCTGATCCATTTGCAGTGTTGTCTGGGTAATGGGTAACCTCCATAGGTTCCCAGCTTCGCCACCAGTTTGGTGCTGCAATTGGCTTGTGGTTGCTGCTACTAGTTCTAAACGGACCAAGAAATCACAATTCAAATCAGTGAAAAAGGTCAGAGGAGATCTCTTTGAACAGAAGAGCCGGCAGCGGCGCTGTTTGGCTGCTGTCCTGCCGGCAAGTGTCTCGTTGGGATGATGAACTTTATTAGACCTGTTTAGGTTCGGTGTAGTTTTTGTATGCATCATTATATTTGGCCCAAATTTAAACTAAATTTGGAGATGAACCAAAAAATTACACCGAGTAGAAACAGATCCATACATCAATTTTGGTCTTATGTTATGTACCTCTCCCTAGCGGAGGTGTGTGGCGGTGGCGTCACACTTTTGACAAATTACAAAGACTACCAACGCAATCTATAATCTCTGCCACGTTAAAAACGCCCCCTAATGACATGCACCAACCTAACAACAACAGATAGATTTTCGAGCATATAAGCAGCATACATAGATTTAACTGTGAAATTTCAATTAGCAGTAAGGTTCCATTTAAACCAATCTTGCTCCTTAGTTAAAGTGACCTGCATGATGCGCTCAACAAGTTCTCGCCACACGGCCCAATTATCTCCTGTCAACGACCTTCTAAACTCAATATTTAGATGGTTATTAGACAAAGCTTTCATCACTAACACATTCTTATGGCGCAACAAGCAATAGAGGTTCGGTATTGTATAGCCAACGTTGTATCCTCTAGCCAAACATCTTCCCAAAAGCCAGTGTGAAGACCGTTGTCTACCACAGAAATGCCTCGCGTCAAAAAATCATTTTTAACTGACATTATCCCTTTCCAAAAGGGCGATCAGTATGCTTAGTTCCCAGTTTCCACTTTTGCTGAAGTTTTATCTCGCAAATACTTATTACAAAGAAGTTCCTGCCACACACCTTTTTCTTGTAATATCTTAAAAAGCCATTTGCTTAGAAGACATTTGTTTTTCATATCAAGCACCTGGGTACATGATGTCATAGCAAATCGATTCTTCATACATGGTATCTAGCAAGAATACAAAAATGTCGGTAATATATCTGAAATGCGGGTGTACTGTCTACTAACAGACACCAAGACCAGTAGTAAGCTATAGGAGATTAGGAGCTTCACTCGTAAAGAAAAAGTAATGCTTGCTTGCTTGTTTGCTTCCTTTCCTTGTAATAACTTGCTTAGGCTGCCTGCCTACGGGCGATGATTGATTTAATAGAGTCGCACACAAAGCCTTATTTTTTTTTGCAAAAAGGACAATGGCGTTAAAAGAAACACCGAACGGTACAAAACACACCAAAAGAAACAAAAATTACAATAAGATCCTTGAGATGCCCTTCGTTTTCAACCTCCAGACCGTGTCGACGGTGTGTCACCGCTGCCGCCCGTTGTAGAGCCGGCATGACGTTGTCGGATGCGCACGGGAAGTCGCCGAACGGGTCAAGAAGACCACATCCGTCCGGAGCCAAAGAAGAAGGATGAACTGCCGATGAAGCTCCATGATGATCCGGAGAACGCCACCGTCAGAACTAGTCCTTGAGAAGCACACCACTCCCACAACCTTCTCGACGTCGTCGCCCGAGATGGGGCTGAAACCGTAGACCTTATTGGACAAGGCGCCGCCGCCACCACCTGAGTGCCGCCCCACCAAACTTTAACCCTAAAAACTAGGAGATCGGAACCCTCCCGCCGACGGGGCCAAGATCGGGCCACGAAGGCGAGGCTGATTGGCGGCGGCGCAGACGAGAGGCGGAGAAAACCACGTCACCTGTGTTTCTGCCTGTGCGGAACGAAACGTTTTGCCATAGGACTTTTCAAGTCGCACACAATTTAAAGCCTTGAAGAGCAGATCGAATGCGTTTGATCGATACGGGAGAGTAGTGCTAGCTAGGACACTCGCTTGACCGACCACGGTGATGCTCGCCCGTGGCGGTTGCGTAGCTGGCACCGGTGGCCACTGGCGTGGAGTTCGCCAAGGAAGATGTGGAGTCCAACGACTCCTCGTGGAAGCTCCATGGGGGCAATCAAATTAGTCTTTGTTATATGCAAATAGATGGTGAGCTATCTAAAAAACGAGGAAGTGTATTTGCTATCATTAGTTTATCGCTTACCATAACACCAAGAGCCAGAGGCGGAGCTTACTGTAAGCTAGGGGGCCACGCGCCCCCCCCCCCCCCCCCCCTCGCCCCAATTTTGGACCAAATTGTGAAATATATTTTTTAAGAGCTTAAATGGGAAAGAATTGACTCCTCGGGTGCCGGAAACTACAGCTCCTTTGACAACTACACCTTAGGAATTCGTATAGAGAAAGATTGGGGGATAACGGTTACATGCCGTTGCCGTGCCAGTCGGACAGCCTCGACGTCAGGGGACGTGTGGCATCCGAGTGGAAGGCGCCGCTTTCCACGACAATAGTCCCTTTATACTTCGTCTCTTTTTTTTTGAGGAAAGGATCCGATCCATATATTCAGAATACTAAGTACAAATTACAAGCAAGTCCAACAAAGAAAAAAAATTTACAAAAGGACCCTGCAATTTGCACGAAGCACCCTGAGCACCCTGAAAGAACTTCAATCGGATCCATCGCCGGCTCCCAAGAACCTAGCCGACGCCGCCGTCGCCGTACCTCAAGCCGCCGGGGAGAGAGCGCCGCCACACGTTGTAGATGACCGCAAGAGTCGTCCGCCGCTGCGCGACGGAACCTAGACGCGATGAACGCGCACGGCCACAACGCCAGCTCCACAGCACCGCCCAGCTTCCAGCCGACTCGGCGTCGCCCAGGCCAGCCACCACCATCACCCACCCGCCTCCAGCCGCCGCTCCCCTCGCCACCACGGCCGGCCGGAGCAAACTCGACGAAGAGGCCCACCACATCCAGCACCACCAAAAGCAGATCACCACCACCACCGCCCACCAACTTCTCCCCTCTCCACCACGGACGGCCGGAGAAACAAAGCAGGAGGAGGAGATCTGACGGACCACCTTCACAACCTCCCCGGCGCCGAGGCCGGAACGGGGAAAGGAGGGGAAGGACCTCGCCCAGCTCGCCGACACCGTCGCCACCGTCTTCGACGCCGTCAGCAGGGCACACACACCTAATCTACACACTACAAGCCGGAGACGCAGGACCGGGGTTCCCCCACTCTCCCGCCGCCGAGGCGGCAGGCGGAGAGGCAGGGAACCACCGGCCTGGCCGGCGGCGAGGAAGGGAAAGCGGAGTCGCCTTCTTATCGCCTGAGCGCACTGTAGCGAGGGGAAAGAGGGGCTCGCTCCACTAGTCCCTAGTTATACTTCGTCTCTTTGTTCTAAAGTATAAGTTGTTTTACCTTTTTTTTGAATTGCATGCATATATTGTTCACTCATTTCGGTCGGTATGTGGACCCATTAAAATATCCGAATCATATTATAATTTGGAAGGGGGAGAGTACCTGCTAGTATGTACTCCTATATAATGTGCTCGTTGAAAAAACTTCCATGCTAATTAAATACTAGATCAGTCCTCGCTAGCTCAGCTCAAGTGTAATCTAGTGACTGGTTGATTGATGAGACCTGACTGTTGTAATCATGGATGGGCTAATAGAATTTCTCGCTTGCTTGCTCCAGTATTAATAATTAATTAAGGGACGTGCTTCGGTGTACCCCTCCCCAAATTTAAAATGGTAATTTGATCTTTTATCGTTAATTAATCCCTGAACTGCCAGGAGAACTTGCGTTAATTAGTGCATGAATTTTATAAATACGCTCTCTGTGCTATGCTATTCTTTCCTTCTTATTATTTCGTAAGCATACTTACAACGTCCTGCAACATAAGAGCAGCCACACATGAGAAACAAATTCACTTGTTAACTTTCACATGATAATAAGGCTAAAACTCGAATACGTTGAACAGACACTGTGTACGGAAGCCACTTGCTCGACCCGGACGTTCAGCACGTCTTCATCCTTGTATTTCACACGGACGTCTTTAGCAGCTCCTCTCGTCATGAACGTGGACCGTGTGGCAGCCATGAACCGATGGACGCCCTGGTCGACCGTCCTGCCGGCCGGAGCACACCGTGCATGTGGCGCCCCGACCCGACTAGTATACAGTGATGCTGCGTGTCACCGGTTAAGCGATACAAACGGAGGTTACGGGTTTACCAATCCCCGGCCAAAACCTTTGGCAGGCGTTGCTGGGCACACCGCTCCCAACAACACAACACCCCGATTGATGCCTTAACACGGGCGCAACCCTCAAGGCATAATAGTAAGATCAAGACTTGTGGAACAACTGGCACTTCACAGACTCTACGACACAAATCATTATAAGCAACTCTTATAATAGAGAAAAATAGCAAAAGACAAACAGAGATCACAGACCCAACATTACATCAAGCGGAAGCGAATTAGGTTGTTCTAAACAACAAGATCCAAAAGTATGGCCTAAGAGGCCTACACATAAACATCACAGCGCCAGCTGATCCGGGATGTCCCAAACTGCCACCTGGGAACCCCAGACTACTCGTCGACGTCCACAAAGAACCCACCTTCGAGGTCGGTGAAGTCCTCCTCTGAAACAAAACAAACGACGTTGAGTTCGACGAACTCGCAAGATTAAGAGCTAATATATGCTCGATGAGGCTTTCAAAGTTATAGGGTTGTTTTGCATAAAGCTGATTTTATTTATGAAAACATAACTCACAGGCATCGACTATTCAGAGTATTTTAAAAAGAGGTAAGAAGTACTCTTTCTTTCATCACCTTTCTCATCATAAACCAACAACCACAACCATTGTACCTGTTCATCAAAGGCACCTCCCCGAATCACCCTCGAGGAAGCTCACCTTGCAATTGTGAGTGGTACCTCTAGTACCCAGTTTTTAATCATTCCGTTAAAATTATTCTATGATCCTACCTTCACTTCCCAAGTTCGTCCATAACCGCGGACACGGCTTTTCGAAAAGATTTAACCCTGCAGGGGTGTACAAATGTTTGCCACGCGTACCGTCCGGCCCATTACCTGATCATTAGCTCTCTTCCTTGGAAAGCCGGCTGGGTGGGAGCGGTGTCGACTTCTCCCTCGTTAAGGACTAACCCAGGATCATCAGTGAGGACGGAACAGGTTTGGTGTCTCCTTCAACCCCCTGTCCCGTGGCCACTCATTTTCCTAACACAACCATCCTCATCTCAGTTCAACCCAACATCATCACGCACGCGCAAATGGAAGCTCAAACTAGAGGACCCTGGCTAGCCCCGCCCGAGTTATTTAGTCTATGAGGGTTCCTGCACTGCGAATGCATAGGCCTCACGCATGGTTGCACGCTCAGTCTTGGTTCAAGAGGTAAAGAACTCGCACCTAGGCGGCGAGAACGAGACAAGACACCACAACCACAGTGGCCTCTCATCCCCACCTTTAAGCATCTTATTATCCATCACCACAATTCTCCACCATCGACATCACTGTCACAAGTCAACACCTGTTTCCAGCATGTACCATCCCTAGTACCCCTAGGCATTTAAATAAGCATGGCTAAGCATCGACTAGCATAGCTAAATATTCCATGGCCAACAATACAAACCTATGGTATTAGGAGAGGGAAAACAGGTAGTGGCATCGGAATCTTAATGCATTCTATAGGATACTCTAATCCCAGTAAAAGACATTTAGAATCGCATGCAATATTATAGTGGAGAAAATAATTGCGGAAAATAGGGTAAGATATGCTCAGAGGGGGGATTACGCTTGCCTTGATCAGCGTGCTGGTAATACGGATCCTCAGGGTATTGTGGAGTACCCCCGGTTGCTTGATCTATCGAGATACAAAACATCGGAAGAGAACAATCAATCACCACACATGCGTTCACAAATGCAATGCGCAAACATGATGACATGACAAAATTAAGGTACTAAACTTATTAAATGCTCTCTGGCAAGATCGTCCAATTTTAAATGGGAGCGAGAAAATAAATAACCACCGATAGAGAAATATTGCTCTACAATATCTTTAATGTTTTCCGGTGCTTAAAGTAAGGTAAACATGTATGAAATGATGCCACTTGTTAAACCATAATTTATGAGTATTTGGGTGTAACACACTAATTTTAAAATGCACCGATAAAAATTATTACACTTTATAACTTAATCAATTTAAATATGTCCTTCTCAGTATTTTGTTTCCTCTCTTAAATATGTCATGGTTATGAGTTCAATCCAACCCAAAACAATTATTTAGAACCAAAATAGAAGAAGGAGTTAAAGTTAAACAGTAATTATTTTTGTACTGTGAATTATCGGAATTTCCGATTTAGTTTTACATCGGATAATCCGATAGAAGCAACAATTCTGGAAAAACGGCTAAGGACTAGCGATACTCACGTACTGTCTCCCCTCGGAATTTCCGATGCTTGCAAGATCGGATTATCCGATTCTACTAGAGGCGAGAGAAAATGGCTAAGGACCTAAACAAAACGCGTACTGGATGGCGTCGGATAATCCGGTCGTTTTTGGGACCCGGAATATCCGAGCGGCATCGGCACGCACGGCTGTGTGCTGCACGCCGGCGAACCACGGCGGGAGAGGGAGGGAGAAGTGTCCCGGAGGGGAGACGTGCTCACCCTGGTGGCGTGGAGGTGCTCGGGTGGACCGGAGTTGCAACGACGGCGAGGAATTTCTCCGGCGAGGCCGCGGATGGCAGCGGCGAAGTCTCGGATGGCTCGGGCGATTCTCGGCGTCCCGCTTCGATTCCCTCGGCGGAGATGGAGAGGAGGTCGAGGCGAACGTCGTGGTGGTCTTCGTTTCGCTTGGGGATGCTTCAGTCGACGGCGCCGAGCTCGGCTCTCATGGCGGCCATGGCGGCTCGGTGGAAGGAAGAAAAGGAGAGAGGAGATGGGGCAGGGCGAGTGGGGACGGGGAGCAGTGCTCCTCGGGGTGCTCTTCTCCTACAGAGGCGAGGCAGAGGAGGGGGAAGGGGACCCCGTGCAGCGGGCACGCGCGGGAGCGACACGGCGCTCGCGCAGAAGGCGGGAGGAGAGAGAGACAACCGCAACTTTGTGAAAAACCCCCTGCCACTTTTAAAACTATCACGCTTAGGTCCTTTTCAGTACTGTTTTAAAACAGCAGCAGGTGTATTTGATTTAATTGAGGCAGTTATCCACCTTCAAAAATTATGAAATAATTTGGGGAGTGTCTTTATATTAATATGAAGTTCCCCTAATTGTTACAGATTATTTGAAAATCATTTGGTAGGGAAATAAAATAGAAATTGCTCACCGGCAATTTTGAGTTGTCCTCTTTGTAATTTATTTCCAAAACAAAATAGTTTGCCCAAATTTAACTTTGAAACTTTTGGAACTTCCTCGACAAATATGAGATGTCCAAGTATTTTGTTTTGCAACTTTGAATGTTGTCATTGCTTTGTAAAATTGTTTGAGCAAGTCTGGCAATCTAGTTTTTCCAATGTTGCCCAAAACAAATAGTTTGTTGTTTAGCAATTTTAGAATGGATGCAAATTATGCATGCATGCCATGATGCAAATGAGGACACAAAAGTGAAAATTTGGTTCACAAATTTTGGGGCTGTTACAGTGCATGAGCGGCTCTTCCTCCTGCGCCTACGGCAGCAGCTCGTCAAAAGTCTGGGGCCGATTAAATCTTATCTCAACGTCACATTTGGTAGAGATGTTTGAAAAAACGTGAGGATCCTATCTCTCTTCTACTAACAATGTTATATAGTGCTAAATAATTTTTTCGGAGTGGTATTAACTAGCCCCTTATCTCTCCACAACCTAATTTCTGAGCCAACCTTATTGGAAAGAAACCAACCCTGCCTAGTCCAATCCCACCTCCTCCCTAACCAGATGCGATAACCATCTATTATGGCATGCGCTTCACCGTCCTCTAGTGTGGTGGCATCTGAGCTACTCATGATTTTGGCAGTAACTGTAATGAGTCGAGATTACACGCTGCTTTATGGCGCATCGCCTTCACGGCTTCACCATGGAATCTTCATCGGTTCATCCGTAGCAGCCAAGCCCTCATGGCAACCGTTGTGACGACGCAGAGTCATGGTCACAGTCTCACAGAACATGCCGGCGCTGGTGTGTACCCATCGGTGAGACTACAGGGGGGCCATGGCGGTGTAGAAGCGCCCCCACCCGTAGTGGCCGCAGGCGGGCGGCGCCGTCGAGAACGTAGACAACGAGAAGGTAACCTCGGCGTCCGTTGCAGACAGCCCGTAGCCCAGAGACCAATGGCGCCAAGTTCTCCGACGTGTGTGCAGCCACCCGGCCCACAAGCTCCGGCGCCTCCACATCCAAGCTGGAGCTCGACAGCCGCCCGCACAAAGGTGCGAGAGCATAGACGAAGCTGACTTGTTCTGGGCTGCACATGCGGCCAGTTTACTGCGCCATGGGTCGATGTATACTGAAAATCGGGGAAGATGTCAAGTCGTTGCATTTCTTAAACCGAATGAGGGTGGCTGGCTACATCCCAGTGTTGAGATGTACAGTGGGCTTATTGCAGGGTTCCATTGTGTTAGAGATATGATATGACCTGCGCAAACAGGGCATTCTCTGGCATGAAGAGCGAGAGGTTCGACACCCGGCCACGGACATGAAGTGCCGTACACCTCACTGATTGATGCATTTGCCCACGATAATGACATGGACAAAGCTTTTGAGATGTTTGCGAGATGGAGAAGAGACTGGTTTAGAGGTGGATGTGCAGACTTACGGCATCTTGGTGCATGCTCTCTGATTTGGAGTTCACCGAGGCTATAACCTCCGGGTCATGCTATTTATTCATGAACTTTCAGCGGTTGCTTTCATTCTATGGATCCAATAAGAGAATTTAATTTGGCCATCCAAGATGTGGAATGTGCTTCTAAATGATTACTATGTTTATGAAATATCAGGTTTGCTGAGACTCCAACACAAATAACCTATCTCTAGCACGGTTATTCTGCCAACTCGACTCATTCTATATTATGTTTAAAATTCCCCTATCATTTTGGTATCTAGCTTTTTTAACAAGAGATTATCTATTGTATGCAAATTTATAATTAAAATGAGATATGTAATCAAATCCACGTGTCGTACTGATTCAGTATTTAACGCAGTTAAATCTTCCATGATAATGAATTTAGGATATCACGAACGACATGTTCTATATTTTTAATGTCACACGTGAATGGAAGACAAATTTCTAAAGGACTGTTTCTTCACACCCTGAATGTAGTATTTGCTTTTATTGACTCCTCTCTCCATTACTGGTACATTAAAAACCGGTATTGAGATATTTGTTAGATAGTACTGTTCACATATATTCACGAATTTATATAAATATATAGATTACACATTATAAAAAATAGTTTTCGAAGAGACTTTTGTTACAAAATATGGTTTTATATCTTTCAGTGATATTCAGTACAAACAAAAGCACACCAATTAATATTTAATAATAATAATATCGATAATCGTGTGATTAAACTATGTAAACAAATATGTAATTATATTTGCAATATTGTGGCATGCCAAATAGAATATATAGCGAAGAATAAAAGTTTAGTACAAATTGTAATTATTTTTTTTAAACCCTAGGTTCCAAACTTTCAAACGATCAGCCAGGGAACGCCTGTGCAAAGCAGTGGAGCGCTAGGCGGCCCTCCTGATCTCCTTGGCAACCAACTCTGCGCGCCACTGAAGAGCCCTGGAGCTGGCGGAATCGATGGCCTTCTCCGCCTCTTGCAGGTCGTCGATGGGCTTCCGGCCGAAGCCCTGCTGCTCGGTCGCCGAAGACGAGGCCCCCACTCACGAGGCGGATGCCACATCCTGGCGCGAACACGACACGGGCACCTCCCCGTGCGTGGCCGATGATGCGGGCGCCTCCCTACGCGTGGCCGTGGCGTGCAATGCTCTCGGGGAACTTTGCGATGAGCCGACGCGTTTCCCTTCGCGAGACCAGACAAGCGCGTTCAGGGCCACCGCGTCCCTCAGGTGTGCGAGGTTCTTCACCTCGCACCCGCGACCGCGGCGGCGCTGGCTCAGCGCATCGCACATGGCCGACGCGGACGCGAGATCGTCAGCAGCGTGGACCTCGACCACAACGCGGTTGCCTCCATTGAGGCAGACGAACGCTCGCCTTTGGTCAATGGACCGTAGCGTGGGTGGGCCTAGGCGTGGGCCGGAGCGAGGTGGGCACACCATTGGAGACGGCGGGAGGGGCAAAGTGGTTGCTTGGAGGGCGGGCAGGAACTGCTTGGGGGTTGTTTCTGGAAGCGAGCGATTGATCAAGCCGGCTGGCGCCTAACAACTATACTTATACTATGCCGGTGATGTGGGCCCGGAGCGGTCCTCCCGTATCGACCGAGATGATGTGTTCCGGAAGGAAGATGGCGGCGGAAGCAGCCTGACAGTGTGCTTCTCCTTTTCAATTTTGTAACTCAATTTTTGTGAAATCAATCCGAAGTCTCGATTTTCTCCACTTAGAAAATGAAATGATATATCGTTTTGCCCCTAACATTTCCCGAATTTACAGAAAATATGTAAAGTTGGTGAATTGCCCCTAGTATTGTAACAAAATCCGGAGTATTACTTTATTATCCCAATAAAATTCTTTTGCTCTGGGTGGATGCGACTCAGCCATTGCAATGCGGTAATCATTAACATCGAGAGTAAAGCTCCAAACCTCTGCAACTGTATGTTTATTGGCGACAACTAAATAAAATTAGGGCCCTGTTAAGCGTCGGCCGGGGGGAAAATGGTAGTGTTTTCCCACCGTTGGGTGGGTCGATCGGGCAGCCGTCGCATGTTATGAAATGCAACTTTTGTATTCTAGTCCCTTAGTTATTGTGAAATCATCATGAAGTACCAATCTTCTCCACTTAAAAAATGAATCTCTATATTGGTTCGCTCCTGAAATTTCGATATTTACAAAAAATATGTGACCTTGGTAATTTACCCATAAGATTGCAACAAAACCCCAAATATTAGTAATTATCCATATTAAATTCTTTTGGTCCACGGTGCGACTAAGTCATTGCAATGCGCTACCTTTTCTCCATTCATGCTGCACGAAGCTACGGTGTTAGAGATTGAAGTTGTAAGGACCCGTAGTTTTAGGACTTCCAAGGGGTAGAATTTAGATATTTGCATCTTTGCATTCATGCATTGGGAATTTGGGATAAATTTTTGCGCTTTTGTGAAAAAGAGAGTCGAAGTGATCAACACTCGACTAGGGTTTGTCGAGAGGGGTTGAAATAAACTCAGACTCGATATTTTGGGTTCAAAGTACTTTTTAATATGAGTTATTTAATGAATCCATCCAAATCACAAAAATCCCAATGGAGGGTATTGTTCTCCGAGGACACAAGAGGAAGCGTGGATGCGGTGGTGAAAAGTTTGGAGCGGCTGGCTCAAGCTCCACCTCCCTTGCTATGGTCAGATCCTGGGTGACGCTGTGTGGGATTCCAGGCTCTGTCCTGGTGACATCTCGTGATTCCCACCTGGATGCTGCAGAGTGGAAGACCGCAATAGAGGGCCTTCGCAAGCGGCTTGCTGACCAATCTATCAAGCTGATCGATGACGGGAGGGTGCTGAAGGTCGCTGATGACTGATGTTTCTGTCTGGTGAAGCTGGTAGGGGTAGCAGAGCTTAGGTGTGCTAGGCGTTTTCTGCTTGTGTTTCCGTTTATTTGTAATGATTTACCTCAGGCGTTGGTGCCTGGAACAGCTAGGTTGCCTTAGGCGCCGGTGTGCTCGTGCTTGTCTGATCCTGAACTGGAGAATGATGTAAGACGATGTGGTTTCTATAAAATGGAACCGGGGCGGGGCCCTTTTCTTCTAGAAAATGGAGCATGTGTCAATTGTGGGAGATACTTCACCTTTGAGGCAGATGCCAGGACACCGCGATGATAACCTGAAGACAGTGAAGATCATTGGCTTCTCCTCCGCGAAGAGCTTAGTTGAGCTGACATGTCATATCATTGAGAACACTATGGCGCTAGAGTACCGTAAACTGGACACCATACGAGTACGGCTAGTTGTTCATCCAACAAATCTGGCAAGTGCTCACTCATGCCCACGGATCTTCTGGTGGAAGCTCGGAAAGGGCTCTTTGCTATTACGACATATGTTGAGCCAAAAGTTCCCTCCAGAGTCAAGTTAACTGTTGTTGAGCCTTGCAGACGATGCCATGATCCTGAACTCTAGATGCAAGTTATCACAAGCACCCTATGCTCTCAATGTAATTTAAATTAGAATGTTGAGGAACATCATGATCTTGAACTTTAGATGCAAGTTATCATAAGTACCATATGCTATCTATGTAATTTAAACCCTAAACCCAGTGTTTGACATGCAATTCAATTAGGTGCTACTTGTCTCAAGAACTCTACAAATTGTTCAAGCATGACGAGGGTGTTTGTGATCAGTGTTTGTGCCCATTTGGTTTAACCTTCACACAATCCACCTCTAGGGTGGTATCAAGCCGACGTATCCACCGCGTGGATGCGGCTGGACTGTCAAATGGCCAGGGGATAGCACCAAGCAGTTATTCAAGCGTAACTCTGATTCAATGATTTGACATTCGCCAGCAAACTGTATAGAGCACAACTCAAATCTTGAGCGGCTTACAAGAACACAGATATTTTTTACAATCAATACAGCAGTTTAGCGTTCTCGAAGTTGTCAAGGTGCTAAATATATACAAGCCATCCATTGGAATTGCTGCACTTTGGCATCCACCATTTCACCTTGGGAAGTATAGCTGCTACATCTAAGACAGAGTACATTATACAATAAGGAGAACGGCTATGTGCTAATGTCCAAGCCATGAAGAAGGTACTGGCTGAAACCTAGACTTAGCACTCGCTAGCGCGTCATGGTAATCTACCCGGCTAAAACAGTCACGGAAGTCGGTGAACAGCTTGTCAAACACCCTCCACAGTACTTTATACGACCTCGAATATGGAAATGGGAGGAAAAACTGCAAATAAAACATGAAGCACCGTTATTAGCAAGTACTGTAATGTGCGTACCAAAAAGTAAATTTGATGGCATCTATGTGTTCACCTATTTAACATTTTACTTGTGCCAATAAAAAAAACATCGCCTTGCATCACAGTAGGCACTGGTCAAAATGCAACAATATAATTTCATCTATTGAGCATATTTGGGATCTTTGAGTACTACGTGTGTTATAAGAAATTGATGTGTATTCTACTGGCACATGAGAAAGTGAGGATACTTTTAATGTTTTCGGAGAATACAAAATATATTCAAAAGCAGTTCTTACATCTCCTTCTTGCGCAAGGTGTTTTAACAGCATGAAAGTTTTCTGGTTTTCTTCCAAATTGTCAATAACTACAATCCATATGTTCGAAGCAAGTTCATGGGCCTTTTCTCCTGTCCTACCACAAGCAATGAACTGATCTGTACAGACAATGAGAAAGCAGTGCTAATTGGGTGTGAACAAAGATAGGTGTATGAGAAATCCGCACATGAAGCAATACATGAATCTTTTTGTGTATAAAATCTTGTCAGATCTCATAATACATTAGAAATCTTCTATACAAGCAATACTTTCCAAGCTTTTAATCGAATGCAGCCAAGACTTTTTCATGTAAAGTTTCTTTTCTACCAATAAGAGAACTGATATCCTAAAACACCTCAGTTTCTTTTCTACCAATAAGAGAACTGATATCCTAAAACACCTCAGTTGCTAAGGAGTTGGCAAATAGTTTGTCAATACATTTGCTTGAGAGTCTGCCTAGACTTTCTTTACTGGAGCAAAGAAGTACTTAAGAAGAGCACATATCAGCCATACAGAACGTCAAAGCCATGCAACTGAATCATTACTTCTCATCCTCAATCCTACAGTATCGAATCCCCCTTCATCAAGCCAAATATGTACTAGCATCACAATTCTCTCATACATGACATGATTTAGTAGCACACCTCCATCAATGTTTACCTTTGAAAAATAATATTGATCATGATCATCCAACACTACAAAAATCCCGTCACTAAAGCTAGTAAAAAACTTAAAAATTTCATGCTTGGACTAACATCTAAAACACACAACTCACCAATGATGGTGCCATGAAGTATGCTGGACGGAGGAATGACAAGGCTCTCAAGCTGTTCCTTCAAATAGAGATACGTGTGACCAACAAGCTCGTCAATCTCCCCACCAGATGATACAAGGTTCTCGCTGACAAATAGTGCTTGGAATCTTCTGTACAAGATAAAGGATAATGCAAACAGTGTAATAAGTGAGACTTCTGTCTTGCTTTGCAATTTTTCCAAGTTCATACAAAAATATAGAGAATCAATCTTGCTGAAAATAGAGTAGGATCTATCAATATTTTTAATTATTGAACAGCATCATATAATGTAGAAGACATCACAATATCAGATTACAAAACTGACCTCCTAGCAGAACCTCTAGGAATTGGGCCAGGCCAGCGTTTACGGAAACCAGCTGATGGCCATTTCCTTGCAATGGCCGTTTGCCACAAGTATTCTCCTTGAAACATGGTTGCCCAATGCTTGCTGACACATGATACTTGAACCCACTCACAGACTGGTAACCGAGTCAGTATTTCTACAAGGAGATGTTCAGGCAGAGTACAAATTGGTCCATCACTTCTGTCTGTCATAAGGCTAGCAGACAGAGAACAAAGATGTGCTCCTCAGTACTCATAAACTAATAATCAAACTACTGATGAATTCAATGCCACGTAAATATACAAGTTATTAAACAAGATGGAATCAGAGGAACAGACAGAGCACAACAAATTTACTACTTGTGTATTCTATTTGATACAGAAAAAGAATGTTTCAGAATCAGATCAAAGGCATAGCAAGGAGTACGCAATTTCCTGTGACCCCCCCTCTTCTGAGCTTACTTCTTACAATTGCAAACAGAAATGCCCTCTACAGTCTACCATCTATACCAGGAAGAATAAAAAAGGATGGTCTTTGGCCTCTCTTAACCTTAAACAAAACTGAGCTTACAGAACGAACTGTGCAATTCGCATCCTAAATCCACGTCAGAGTAGCCAGAAATGGGCCCCTTTTATGTCACAGAACAGGACTCCCTTACCAGCCTGAAACAACATAGTGAGCTTAAACACACACGGTGGCTGTTTCTGCTACACTACAAATCTACAATACAAAGTACTGCACAAACACTGTTCTGCTGACGAACAAAATGAACCCATCGGAACAACCGACCGACTAACTACCAAGAAACACCAATAACTTATCTTGCACGCAGACTGATGCAAACCAAAGCTACCAAGATTCACTCCTAGATTGAGACGAAATTGGTGAGAGCATCCTAGTTCCTAAATTAACCGAAGAACAACACCACCAAAACCGCAATAGCCGACCTTGAAAGCAAGAAATCACACAAGAATTTAGCATCATCGAGCTAGACACCTGGGCAGGACTCGGAGGGAGGCGTGGCTCTCCGTCCAGCCTCCGGGGAGAACGGACGGAGGGAGAGAGGTCGTCGAGTCGGGTGGTGGAGGGGGACTAGGAGGAGGAGGAAGAAAAGGGGAGCAACGACATGGACGGCTCAGCTTTGGCTGCGTCACCTCCTCGTGTACCTTGCTCGGGGACGCGTAGCGTAACGTACCTTCACATGTTGTCACAGGTTCCCCGTGCGCGTGTACCTTTCTGGGGGCGCGTAGCGTGGTTTGCTCTTATGCGGTTCGTAGGCCGAAAAGAGGCTCATTGACAGCTCAGTGCCAAAGACAACTCATGGGCCCGTAGGCCGAGTGCGAACTGTCCATGGGCTCATCGGGCGAGAAGCAGATTTTTCTTTATTGAAATATTGGGCCGTCTTATATGGTTTTTATTGAAAAATATTGGCGCGAGAATGTTTTCAAAAAATTTGAACACTTTTGAAATTTTTAGCCACACATCTGAATCAATCTGGTGTGTTGAATCTGAAATAAACGACTGAGAATGGTGAATTTGCGTCGCTGACCTGACGCGTGGACGGTGGGACGTCGTCTACGCTGAATCTTGGAGTGGATGCTTCCGGTTCTGGGTATGTATGCTATATCACAAGTTCGTTGGTGCTTGACGATAAGGGACCAAAACGGTTAAATTTAGCATGTGTAAACGTTTGAATTGGACATGGTTGTATTTGTATGGTTGGAATTATATATCGCTTGACTTTTTAGTGAACTATATCAGAGTAGCTCACTGTAACGGTGGTGGGTGGTTGCATGACCGGTTTGAACAACACCGTCGCAGAGAAGAAACATGAGGCTTTTGATGCTGCCCTTAGCGCCATCACCGCCACATATACCTGGCTATGGGAAGCCCGACCCGAAATTTCAGGCCCTGGGCCACCATGGGCTTGCCCACGGGCCGGGCCAGGCCTAGGCCTCAGATTTAGGCTCGATGGACGGGACGAGACGGGCCTGTGCTTTGCATACTGGTGTTTTCAGGAAGAAGCCCGCCCCGACGGGATTTTGCAGTCGTGGGACGGGCCTGGACCTGAAATATAGGCCCGATGGCTTGGACGGGCCGGGCCTAGGCCTGGGATTTTACCTGCGGGCTTTTTTAGGCCCGGCCCGGCCCGACACATGGCCAGGTATACCGGCGCCACACCTTGGCCTATTAGAATTCGTTGATGACTTAAGGTTCAGACATATCAGAAATAATATGGTTTTGTGGCCAGCGATCGCGACACATCAATCAATATATATCGGAAATACATAATGTTTTTTTTTTTTTTGCACACTGATAAATATCATCGTTATCTACGTATCAAATTATTTTCACAATTGTTTGAAACTTAAAACTGCAGATTTTGAATTTTCAAAAATTTATGCTACATGTAGGTCGGGAGACAAATCCCCGCACTCACTTTAGATTTCCCTATCTACTCGGCTGTTGAACGGGGAATTGAGGAATATTTTTACCCCGATATTTTAAAATTTCATCGATTCCATTTAATTTGATCCTTATCGTCAAACAATGTCTAACTGGTGGACCTATGGTCAAAACGCCCGCCAGCCATCGTCCACACTCCACACTCCCTCTTAAAAACGACCTGCTGCGCTCGCTTGTTCCCGAGAAGCGGAGCGGAGCGAAGCTACGAGGCGAGCACTCCTCTCCTTCCATCCTTTCCTAGGCTTCGCCGAGAACTTTCCGATCTGCGGGATGCGGATCCCGCGGCTGCTCGCAGCGGCGGTGCTGCTGCTCGTCATCGCTGGGGCGGCGGGGCAGGAGGAGGTGGTGGCGGCGGGGCACGTGGGAGGACCGGAAGGGAACGCGGCGACGGCGAGGGCCAAGAAGGAGGCATTGATGCTCGCGGCCGAGCTCGCGCTGCTCAGGGCAAACCTAGGTGCGCGCGTGCGTCTCTCATGGCTCCGCTCGATTCGGTTTCGGTGCTGCTGCTGCTGCTTCGTGCGGTTATGCTGGTTCCGGTGGGGTTTGCTAGGGTTTTGGTCTTTTGGAGGCGATTTGAGCCGAGGAACTAGGACCTTTTTTCCGATTTGACGTGCTAGGGGACTGTTTTGGTGATTAGGGAGCAGATTCGTCGGTTGCTTTTGTGCTGACAGCTAGCTAATTGGTTACAATGTTGGGCAAAATCATTCTCGTTGTTCCTGAGTTTTCCCTTACTTTGAGCCAGATATATGCCATTCAGTCTACTTCTGGAGTTCTGGGTCACTGCCATTTTAGAGTAGACCTGGAACTCACCATGGGACCGGTTTCCCATGTCCATCTAGCGTTAAGGAACCGATTAGTTGGAAGAAATTCGCCATGGGTTTGTCTTCGGTCCAAACAGTCCTACTGACAAAGTGAAATAAAACTGTGTCATCACACTTGAGATGCTGTGTCCAAGTGGAATCAATTTCTATTCATTGTGACAAATCAAACTATTGTTCCACCTGGTCCTTCTTGAGACTGTCAAACTATTGTCACCCAGCAGAGTTGAGCATCGTCTTGCGGACTCCGGAGTTGAAGAGCAAGGATGGCGGTATTGAACAGCAAGGAGCAAGGATGTCACAGGACATCGCTACTCTGCAGAGTGAGATAGCGTCCCTCCAGGTGATCTATTACCATAGACAATACCTTTTACCCGTTTTTTGTAACCTGTTGAAGAAATTATGCTCATTTACTGCTGCATATTCAGTCAAAGGAATACGTAGCTGCAGGGGAGCAGACAAACAAGGCCAACGCCTGGGCTATTGAGCTTGAGAACCAGGTAGAGGGCAGGACCGAAAATATAGAATATTATGAAATGGGTGCAACAATTAGAATTCTGTGGTTTCTGATCTTACTGCTTCTAGATTGAGAAATTCAAGAAAGATATGGAGGCAAGGGCTAGCGATGCAGAGAAGATGGTGCAAGAGCAGAATGCTATGCTGGAGAGAGTAATTATGCAACCGTGGTTGTCTTCTGTGTTTATCCACAAATTCTATTTTTCTATATGTGGGTATCAGCTCTTGGAGAATGTTGCACTTGTTCAATGAAATACTCCTCTGAGTCTGATGTTGTCACTGACTAAGTGGTCAACCTTGTTGTTTCCACAATTCTGACATGATGAACTTCTTATGATTAAAAAGGAGATTAATGCTTCGTCACAATTTCAATAGGTCAACAATGGTTAATTGTTTTTTTATTGCATGTGATTCCAAATGCCGGTGTTCTGGTAAATAACCACAGCTTTCTTTGCTCATCGCAGTTTTAAGTGTAATGATGTAATTATACTATGGGGAATTTACAAAAGCTTTAGGTGGAATATCTCCAGGATAAGTTTTTTTTTCAAAAGTAAGGGGAACTTTACGAAGTAACTTTCCAAAAAATCTGCAGCATGATTTTGCATATTCGATTATAATATATTGGGGGAAAAAGGCTTTAAACAACGGTAAGAATTTCCATAATTTGACACAACAGGTTGCAATATCAATATCACCACTTTCTTAATCTTGGGGAGTGCTGAGCCTCATGCCCTCTGTAACTGAACAAACCTGGGATAAGGCTCATCTCCTGCAAGTTTTCTGTGGAAACAGGGATATAACCCTAGAATCCCCCTTTTCCATTTGGCTCATACTGTTCTCAACTTTATACTGTTTAAATTTTCTTAATAGCTTCAAAAGATAGGTGCTGCGCAAGAGCAGACCCTACAGGCTCTTAAAGTTGCAGAGGTTTGTGATACATATAAACTGTGGTTCATTTTTCTATTACTGTTCCGTGAAGAATTGTCCTCAATTGTTTATTCTCATGTTTGTAGGAGGAGCTGATGAGGGTGCAGTCAGTAATAACAACGATATATGAACAGCTCCGAGAGGTAATTTTTCATTCCAGCGGTGTAACGGCTGTCCTATCAATGGTTGTCAGCTTGATGTGAATTTGCATTGTGTCTGTAAGGTAACTTGACATAGATTTTGAACTGGATGCCTATTTGCTTCGCAATCTTTGTGCAACATGCCAACTTTGTTTTGGACGACACATTTGAAATGCAACTGGAGATATTCACAAAAGCATGAGGTGGAATATCTCCAGTATATTTTTTTATCAAAAGTAAGGACAAATTTTACGAAGTAACTTTCCACGAAATCTGCAGCACGGTTTTGCATATTCGATGATAATACTATTGGAGGAAAACGTTTTAAACAACGGTTAGAATTTCCATATTCTGACACAGAAGGTTGCATGATATACCAATATCATCACTTTATTAATCTTAGGGAGAGGTGCGCCTCATGTCCTGTGTAACAAAACAAACATGGGATAAGGCTCATCTCCTGCTGACCTGCAAGCAGCAAGGATTTCTGTGGAAACAGGGGTATAACCCTAGAATCCACCTTTTCCGTTTGGCTAATACTGTCCTCAACTTTATACTGTTTTAAATTTTCTTAATAGCTTCAAAAGATAGGTGCTGAGCAAGAGCAGACCCTACATGATCTTAAAGTCGCAGAGGTGTGTGATATATGTGACTGGTTCATTTTTCTATTAAAGTTCCGTGATGAATTGTCCTCAATTTTCTATTCCCATGTTTGTAGGAGGACCTGATGTGGGTGCAGTCAGTAATAACAACGATATATGAACAGCTCGGAGAGGTAATTTTGCATCCCAGCGGTGTAACTGCTGTCCTAGCAATGGTTGTCAGCTTGATGTGAATTTGCATTTTGTCAGTAAGGTAACTTGACATGGATTTGGACTGGATCCCTATTTGCTCCGCAATCTTGGTGCAACAGAGGATTTAGCACATCACACCATTTGTTTGGATGATTTTTTTGCTCTGTGCAAGTTATTACCTCAAACGCTGATGTTTTGTGAAATCAAATCTTGTGGTTGTGGTTCTATGCAAAAAAAGCTCCAACAAGGTGTGTGATGTGCAAAAGCCTCGGTGCAACATGCCAACGTGGTTTTGGACAACACATTTAAAATGCAACTTAGTTGCCCAGCTCAGCTTAGTGCAGTTTTATTGAAGTTTTACGTAATGATAATATACTAACTTCTAATCGCTGAACCGAGCATAGTGAGTTTTTGGACTGAAACTGCAGCATGGCTGCTATTTCATTGATAGTAGAAGGAGTAAAAATAGAGTTCAGGCGAACTCAAAATATAAAATTTACAAGCCGAGCAAGGCGGCCCAAAAAAACATAGGAACAGGCTCTAATCCGGCTCGCGTGGTCTTCTCAGGATGCTTGCCGCCGATGGTCTTCCAGCCGTCCTCCAAAGGGTTGCCTCGTGTAGAACATTGAGTTTCATATCAATCATGTTGCAGGCCTGGCGATTGAAGATTCTGGCATTTCTTTCTTTCCAGGTTAGCCACCAAACCATCTGCGATAAAGCCGTCCATCCCTTTCTATTTGGTTTGACAGTCATCTGAGTTGTGTCTGTTTTCCAAGCTGCGAGTGAATTTCCGAGCATTGGTAGGTAGCAAGGTGGCAGCTCTGCAATTGGGAGTATCAAACACCAAAGCTGGTTGATGAAAGGGCAGTCTGCTAGCAGGTGTTGTGCCGTTTCCGGGGCACTTAGACATAACGCACAGATGTCGTTGTGGGGGCATCCTTTTTTGGCGAGGATGTCAGCAGTCTGGCATCGTCCCTTGATCGCTAGCCAAGCGAAGATACGGCAACGCATTGGTGCGTCAGAGCGCCAAATAATTGATCTGTAGTTTGTTTGAATGGCACCTTGCATCTGGATCTCATAAGCCGACCTGGCCGAGTAAACCCCGTTGGTGGAGCAGCGCCAAATAACTGTATCGGCGAGATCAGGCTGCAGGTTTACTTGGTCCAGCGCTTCCCCCAGCTGTACACCCTGTACAAGAGCGACAGGGTCAAGCTCATTTCGGAAATGCCTAGTCCATCTGTTATCAAGCATGGCCTGCAACACAGTCAAGTTCTTCCTAGTACACAGGGCAAACAGCTGAGGAAATCTGGTTTTCAGAGCTGTGTTGTCTAGCCATGGCTCTGTCCAGAACTTGATCGTGGCACCGTTCCCAAGCTGAAATTGCACCGATGCATTGAACAGCGTATGAACCTTATTATCGACAGGAATTGGCAATCCTTGCCATGGCTTATTTGGGTAGTGCCATTGTTGCCATAACCATCTAGTACGCAGCGCTAAACCTCTGGCTTGAAGATCTGGAATTCCCAATCCCCCAAGCTCGAACGGTCGACATACCGCTTTCCAATTGACCAAGCATTTGCTTCCCGGTGCCACTTCATCCTTTGCCCACAAGAAACCACGTCTAATTTTATCTGCTGCTTTGGTTAACCAGACCGGCGCCGCAATGGCTATCATCTGAAAGACTACCATGGCTGACAGCACGTGTTTGACAAGCACCAAGCGGGCATCAATGGCAAAATGCCCCCTTATCCAGCCTTTGGCTTTGTTGCCCATCTTGTCAAGAGCAGGTTGATAGTCGATCTTGCGGAGTCTCCTGTCGGATAGCGGCATGCCGAGGTAGGTAAGGGGAACTGGATTTGTTTGCAGCCTAGAAGATCCACGAGAGCTGAGACATCAGTGTCTTGGCATTGGATGGTGGTAACTGAGCTCTTTGAAAGATTGGCGTGGAGTCCAGAAGCAGCCCCAAAGACTTTGAAAATAAACTTGGCGTTGTCAATGTCAGTTTTCAGGGGGCTGACAAAAAGTGCTACATCATCAGCATACAGGGATATGCGGTGGGGGATGGTTTGTCGTCCAAGGGTGCAAAGCATCCGTTAGCATCAGCAGCAGAAAACAGCCTGGCGAGGACATCCATGACGATGACAAAAAGGAGTGGCGAGAGTGGATCGCCCTGCCGCAGTCCTCGGCTATGTTGTATCTCTTCAGTTAAGTTTCCATTGACTAGGACCTTGGTGGTTGCTGTGAATAGCAATGCCGCAATCCAGTCACGCCATCTTTGCCCAAAACCTCTTGCTTCAAGAATCTCTAACAGGAATTGCCAAGAGACCGTGTCAAATGCCTTTTCAATGTCCATCTTCAAAAACATGGCTGGGATCTTTTTTTGTCTCAGCCATTTAGCCTGGCTCTGGACGTACACATAGTTGTCATGTATCGATCTCGCTTTGATAAAGGCACTTTGGCTGGGGCTGATGAGCTGATTCATGAAAGGAGCCAACCTCCTAGCCAATATCTTGGTAATTAGCTTAGCAAAGAAACCTATCAGACTGATGGGCCGGAATTCTTTAGGATGAATAGCCTCTGCATGTTTGGGTATCAGGATTAAAGTGGCAGAATTGAGCAAATGTAGTTGGTTGGTTCGGCAGCGCTCGAAGTCATTTATAGCTTTCAATATGTCATGATGGATAATAGGCCAGCAACTTCTGAAAAAGAGAGCAGTGTATCCGTCCGGGCCGGGTGCTTTGTCAGCATGAATGTCATTGATGGCCTCTCTGACTTCAGCCTCAGTGAAAGTTTCTTCCAGAATAGAGAGGTCCAGCGGCTCAATTCCAATTTGGCTGAAATTGATCGTATATGGTCTGTTAGGTACAGTGCCAAATAGCTGATCGAAGTAGCTCCAAATAATTTCCTCTTTTTTGTCCTGCTCAGTGTGAGCCACTCCCTCAATCTCAATAAGGGGAATGAATAGAAAGCTGCTGATTCGGGATGCCTTTGTTGTTGGGCACATGTATAGAAAGCTGCTGATTCGGGATGATGGTGACCATGCCCGTGATGGGTGTAATTCATCTGTCCACAATTACACGCATTGAACCTCACTTAGTAGTTAGTACTTCTTGAAATTATTGCGGCGAGTATCGTACTGATTGTTACTCTTTGGCAGGTTCGTGGAGCATGGTCGCCACCTTGGTTAGCGGCACATGCAGCTCGCTCGATGGTACAAGTGGACCTGCAAACTATGTCTCATCTTAGTGTACATTCTTGCAACATGCTCATCATGTTATCATGTAGGAGTTGATGTCAAGTCAGTGGAATGAACATGGAAAACCTGCTTTCAACAATTTACTGCAGAAGGTGCCCCATACTGTTCTTATTTAGAAAATATATGAACTATCATATATGCCAAGCTAAATGCATCATCTATTCACTGTTCATAACCTGTCAGTTAAATCACTGCAGGCATCAGAAAAATCAGTGCAAGCGAGGGAATGGGCCAGGCCCCATATGGAAACTGCTAAGGAGGTACTGTTCTTGTTCCTGAAGTTGAGAAATTTGTAGAAGCATATATAACGTGCATCTATAATTTAAAGCATGCGTCATATGTGTATGCTTTTATGGTCAATTCTTGGTATACATTGGTGTCATGTAAAGTATTTTAGCGTTGGTAGCTTTTGGCATCTTTTCACTTCACTCACAGTGATATTTTTATTCTTGAAGAAGTGGATTCCTGTTATTAAAGAGAACTGGGCCACTGCAAAGACAAACACGCAACCTTATGTGCAACTGGTCTCAGCAAAATCAGTAGAGGTTTATGAAGCATCAAGAGATACTATCTCACCCCATGTTCTGAAGGCACATGAATTCGCTGATCCCTATTTCCAGGTAAACTAGATTTGTTCAGCCATTTGAGGGACGTAATTTCTTGGGTCATAGTCTTTTGTTGTTGTAGTGAGCACTGCTACTAGATCATTGATCTATGTCGTTCGAATATATATATTTTCAGGAAGCCAAGAAGTTATCCAAACCTTATATTGATCAATTTGCCAAGGCTAGCAAACCACACGTCGAGAAGATTAAAACCACCCTGAAGCCTTACACTCAAAAAGCAGGCCAGGCATACGAAAAATTTCGTGTCTGGTGCAGCGACCTCGACGAGAACATGGAGAGGGCAAGTGTACATGATCAACATGGACAGACGTGAGTACCCCCTTCTGGCTGAACAAGCCCAAGGACTTTGACAAGCAGTAGAGATAGATTGTCAGAACTACCCCCTAGCTAGCATAAGATGAGCCGGTGAATGTGCTTTGCACATCCTGTTTTGGTTCTTGCGAGGCTCTGAAAATTGCTGATATTAGAGTTTAGAGGTATTAGTAGAGAGTACCTGGTCAGTAATAGGCTGTTTCTTGACGATGTCTTGTGTATGGACGGCTGTAGGATTGAGCAGGAGTACAGCAGGTTATTTCATATCCAACTACTTTGCATCTGCACCTGTTGGTTTTTATCCTCAATGCAATCGTAATATGTCATAGCGACAATCCTAGTAGAATCAGAACAATCTTGAACGACACGGATATATTTTTGCAATGTCTTCTCAAATTATGAATACAAGTAAAGGATGTATGTTTTGAGTTCAGCTCCCACGCTGGATCAAGGTGACATGCCAAAAGGTCAAAACTGGTACTCTAATCTCCTCTTGGCACTTTATTCAGAGTTCAAAAGATAGACATCATTCAGTACATCAGTCAACAACGAGGTAGGTGGATCACCAATTCACCATCCCACAAGAACACATTGTTTGGCTGATATAAATCTATCAGTAGCTATGGTGGATCCTTGGGCCTGTCCTTCCGAAAATGCACTCTTCTGCTGCTTTGTTGTGTCCTTTGTTGTGTCCTGCAAACTCTGATAGCTAACCTGAAACATCTCACGATTAGAGGTAAGGGCCTTTGCATTGATGCTAATTTGATAGGGCTCTCCCTTTCTCCTGTTAAAAAGTGTATCATTCCTAGATTTCCATAAACACCTCATGAAAGTGAGAATATTTGGTAAAGAAGCATGGGGGTGATTCATATTCATTAAACTCTGAATGATTTGGGTCAGTGAAGTACAATTTTGGATTATAATGTCTGTACGTATGAACCACGCTTGTAAGAACCAGGCTGCTTTGGCAAATGGACATGTGAAGAACAAGTGAAAATCCTGCTCTTCTAAACCACACCTGCAACAAGTTTTACTAATGCGTTTGGAGAAACGTCGTGGGAAGTGCCTTCCCATGCAGCTGGCTTAAAAGATCATTTATTCTTGCCTAGTCAGCTCACACCGCTTTGCCCGGGCTCCACGAGCTTCCAAGAGTGGGAGCCAGGCCAAGCAGGCCCTAACTTTCAAGAGCATTGCATCTGCTGCAAGGCTCCACCACTTTTAACTCGACAGAAGAGGGAACATTCCCCACAATGTATCTTTCCACGACAAAGAGCGCTTTATGGGCTTCCGTGATCATATCCCTACTCAGCGGGAGGCATTTACCCTTTTCTCTGTATGAACACAAAAATTCACCGTTGTAGAAAGTGCTCAGTGTAAGGCACTCGAGCGACTTTGCATTCTCAAGAATATGGCATGTCAGCTCAACTATGCTTCTCGCAGAACAGAAGCCAATGATCTGCACATCCCTCATGTTCTCATGCAAGTGTCCTGGCTTCTGCCTTAGATCATGAGAAGAAATCCCCAAAACCGAATCTTGCTCCACACGATCCGGCTCTACCTGCATTGGATAGATGTCAATGTCAATAAAAAATACAAGGAAAACTAATGCGCATTGGATAGATGTCAATGTCAATAAAAATACAAGGAAAACTAATGCATTCTCCGCCACTTTGGCAAGATGAACATGACTTACAGACAATACGAAAGTCTCCAAGGAAGGACATGCGTCAAGCAAAGAAACCAGAGAGAAGTAATCATACTCGGGGGCAAAAAAACCAATACACAGTAGCTGGAGGTGGATGAATTTGGCAGGTATCACCGGTGTTTCCCTCTGCATAGAAAATGCTTGGATTAATTATTCAAGGAAAATACAGGTCGCTATTATTTGCTGCATAATTCTGTTAATCTAAAGTTTAAGAGTGTATTACCACATAAAATGAACATATGTCAAGAGCTTCAAGATTTGGCAGCATGCACGGAAGATTTTCACAAGCATAATGAACAAAGTCCCAACCTGACGCAGAAATTTCAAAGTCTCGCAATGAATCACCAAGTGATAGTCGTACCAGGTCACCCGTATATCTAAAACTGTAGAGATTAGGGGCTTTGCTCTCTATCACTTGCAAATTTTCGCAGTCACTAATAATCAGGTGGCCAAGTCTCTGCAGCAGATTAGGTATCTTGAGGGAAATTAACTCGGGACAATACACGAGACTCAGTTTCTCCAATACAACTGAACCGGAAAGAAGGTACCCTAATTCATCCCCCGTAATACGCACATCACGCAGTTCCAGAATAGTCAGGCTTCTTAAGCAGCCAAGTCCAGCCGTGGGATGGAAGGCACAGTTGCTGAGATGAAGATGCCGAATCGACTTGCCACTCCCATTAAGTAAAAGTGAACATGGAAAGTTGTACAGAGGCATAGATGCATGACGTGAGTGCAGCTCCAGATTAGGTCTAGCTTTTCAATCCCTGGTCTAACAGCGATACAAAGCCAACGATAAAGATCACAGGAGGTGCTGAACTTGGGAAATTCTTTTATTTGAAGCTTGAGTGCTTTCACGCCAATTCCTGAGTGGTTTTTCAGAATGTGGTCCGTTTTTCTTGCAAGACCACTAGATACTTTAAATGACCTTCCGCATTTCCTGCCTTTCAAACACAGTGATTCCCTAGTTATGATGAGATTGGGATAATATTTCCAAGAATGACGAAATGAACGAGACACGCAGGCAACACGTGCAGCATCGCGTAGTCGCATCAGAGAATGTATATGCCACCAGATGTCCTGCATGCATAAAAATTGGAGAAAAAAAATCAGCATTTGAACTGGAAAGGCGAATGGTTAACGCAATCAAGGAAAAAATTACGACCATGTCGAGTAACACTAACAATAGGGTAGTTAATTTGAACATTAAAATGTCTACGAGAGCATGCAAAAGAATCCAACAACTTTAGCAGCTAGATTGTAGGGAAAATCTGAATAAATGTGTCGCCTATCCCATTCAGTGCTACAATTTGGACTTGGAAGACATTTTGTGCCTTTGGGGGCACGTCTGGTGCCCTACCCTGTCTATATCTGGGATTGCCTCTGGGAATCCCAAAGCGCACTAAAGCTGACCTTCACGTTTGATTGATCACATTGCCAGCAAATTGAAGCCATGGAAAAGAAAGATGATGTGCAGACAAGGGAGATTGGAGCTTATTAATGCCGTTTTGACCTCCACCTTGACATATTTAAGTCACAAGTTTCTATCTTACACCATGGGCAATCAAATAGATATAGATAGACCTGCCAGGCTACTTTCGATGAATGAAACAAGCGGTGCGGATTTATTCCCCCCCCCCGCCAATAACTGGAAGGCAGTTTGTGCCCCCAAAAGCTTTTTGTGATCTCGGTATGAAGGATCTACAGCTTTTGGCCGCAGGAAAAGGGTTTGATGGCCATGGTACCGCTGGAATGACATGCTAAGCCTTTGGAAGGGGATGCAGGTAGCCTGTGATGCAAAAGACATGCAATTATTCAGAGCTCACCCTCTGATCACCCTGGCTTTGTAGGTTACATCATCTATCCACCGAGGCAGAACTTCAGCAGTTCCGAGGGCTGTGGGCGCAGATTGAAGACATCGATTTGTCAGAGGTGGCCCATAGCATCAGGTGGATGCCCACTTCGGATGGAATATGTTCCGCAAGATCTACTTATGATTTTCAGTTCAATGGGCGAATTAACCAAACCCATCTGCAGAAGGTCTGGACATCCAAAGTAGATGGCAAAATCAAGTTTTACCTACGGCTAATGCTGCAGACAGAAATTGGACGCCTGATCGCTTGCAAGAAGTTCTGTCTGATTTGTGCGTCCTGAAGGATGAAAGACAGGAGAACACTCCCCTTGCCTGATTTGTGGAAGGAGCGTGGTAGAAGGGTTTTCGAAGGTCAGGAGTCCAGTGCGGTATCCTTAGCATCGCTGATCAGGGAAGATCGTGATGTTTGGGCAGAGCATATAGTGGGGAAGAATGTTGTTTTTCCTGTTTCTCTTTTCTCCTTTTGTTTTTCTCAATCGACATTGGTTATCTGTACTTCCCCCTTCTTTCAATGAAAAAAAGAAGAGCTCCTTCTGGTCAGGATGAAAAAAAAGATACATGTCATGACCATCGGTAGCGAAGATGAAGTGATAACAGATTGGGAAGAGCAGATAACGTTTCACCCTACACAACTACAAGCATATGTCTTTCAAGTATTTCGGAGCTGCTGCTGGGCTACACGCAAACCTGTCAAAAAGCTCGGTGACCACAATACACTGTCAAGACATCAACACAGATCACCTGATCACCCTGCTTGGCGCCCATCAAAACAGTTTTTCAAGGAAGCATGCCATGTTCACTGTTGTTTTACTCCCTTGATACAACAAACAAACAAACAAAACCAAACAATTCTGTTTTCCTTCAGGGAAAGATAAACAGTATAAAAACTAGTTTTTTCCCTCAACAAGAAACATGTAGAGATCAACAGCGGAGTTATTGTTCACAAGACAGTGGAACAGGTTACAGCTTCATCCCCAAATAAAAAAAAGCTATAGATCGATGGCAAAAGGCAGAGGTTGTAGATGTCAGGACATGCACAGAGAACAAAGGCAGAGATGAATAAACAGAGCGGGCGAGGGAGCTAAGAGGTGGTGGCTTACTACTGCTTTGAATTGGCCGGCGGCGCCGATCCCGTCGCATGGACATGAGCCGATTGAGTGCCAGCAGCCCCATGATGCGACGATGCCAGGGGTGAGGGCGGCTCTATCTATTCTCAGGCGGCAAGGCGTGAGCTAAATCTGAATTCGAGGTTGAAACCAACGAGGCCAGGCCGGAGGGGATCGCGTCGGTGCCACGGGCGGAGGGGAAGCCTGATCCTAACTTCCCCGAAAAATAAAAAAAATACTAACATGAGAGGGGGAAGGAAACCGGTCAGGGGTCCCACACCTGACACCGGACACGCGATATATAATACTCCTTTTTTTTGCATCTACTAGTGAACGTGCACGTGCAATGCACGTCTCTACAATGGCTAAACATTTATTTGGATGTCATCTGACTTAACCAACCGGACAAAACTCGGTGATAGATGAAAGATTTAGAAAGTGATAAAAAGTTCCCATACGGCATGTACTGCATAAGCCATATAGCTTGATATATTCACGTGAAAGCATAATTCAATTGGACGCTCTGTTAATCATACACCTCCCAGTCTGCAAGTAGGAAGGCCGAAGAAACATAATGGAAAAGGTACAGTCAAAGGTCTTCTATAGTTCTATGTAAAACTAAACAAGACAAATTATATATTCACGGTCACACCAGGGCGACGATGCAAGTTCAGAGTGAGCTACAGTAGAGATAAAGGTAAAAGTGTAAACTGATGTGTGCCTGCACAAAAATTGATCTCGCGTTGATGGCCTTAAATGTTACAGACCTGCCTGATGAGGAGGACAAGACCCAGACCCCACCTGCCAGCTAGCCAAAGAGGAGCAAAGACAACTCGAGAGCGAAGGCCGAGCGTCCGATACAAGGGACCAGACTGGACGGTGTGAAGAGCGGCACGTGTCTAGCTGGCATTTGCTGGAGTGTCGTGGTGGCTATTTAGGCCTGCGTGCCAACAACTTTCCTTCTTGCTTTTGGAAGCCAAGACAGAACCGGAACTCTCTTCCTGATCCCCTTTCTCTGAATCCCAATCCCCTGCTTCTAATTCCTCCCTCCTGCTGTTCTAAACCTTCTGAGATCAGTAGTTGTATCAGAGATTGTGTGTGGATTCGAGAATACTATGTACCCCTGAACTCCTGAACTAGAATTTGGTGTGAGTGTGATCGAGGTTCATATCATTTGGTATCAGAGCCCAGCGATTCCGTTGCCATTTTCCGATTTTGCCTTGTTGAAATCACGATCCTCTTGGATCCTCATCGATTTGGCGTGGATCTGTTCCGATCCACACAAAGCGTCGCTTGCGACCGCCTGCGGTGGGTGATTTCACGCTGCATCTTCGATTTGAGGCGCGGCGTACCACCTGTTAGACGAAATTCGTCTGCCAAACTGGCCACGGAGAAGGCGCAGACACGGTGGGATACCTCAGCGAGCATTACCACGATGGAGGCCAAGCTCGACAGGCTCATGAGCCTGCTTGAGGGATCCGAGAAGAGGATGGCGGAGGAGATGCAGGCGATCAAGCTCGCCGTCGACACCATCAGGCCCGACATCACCGCGGCTGCACCGGCGCTCGGTGTTGGCGGCCCAAGCTCCGGTCCAGGCTCATCCGCGACATCAGGCGCGTCCCCGTCCGTCCCGGACGCCAAGCTGGTGTTCGCCATCGACACCACCAGCCTTGGAGCTCCGCTGCCGACCAGGTGTTCGACGGAAGGCCCAAGCTGCGGCGCCATCGAGTCGAGGCCTGCTTTCGCTCCAGCAACGGCGCCGACTTCGCCCATGGCCACTGTCGACGTCGTGCCCAAGCTTGTTGCAACTGCAGCGAGTGCCATTGGTGACGCTGCATCGTTGCGCGCCATCCGTTCGTCGGAATGCCCAAGCAGCGACGCCTCCGCATTGGTGACTCTGGAGGCCATTCCTCTTACTGCTACCACACCGCTGGATGTCACTGCCACCGAGCAGCTGAAGCCCTTCAGTGTCATCGATCTCAGTGTGTTGGCACCCTCACGGTACTCGGCCTGCCTCATCAACGGCGTCGTGGACAACACCAAGCTGGATGAAGTTGTGTCACTTGAGAGGGTTGAAGTGGTGGCTTTTGCTATGGTCGGCATCATCTACGTTGACCCTGGAGATCACCGACCACCACCATGGCCTCCACCACTAATTTGCACCCTCCGGTTGTTGTGTTGGGGGGTCTCTACTTGCAGTCAAGCTGAGTTAAAGCCATGGCCTGGGGAAGCACAATATCAGTACACTAGAGTGTTGCATCCTTGGCCACCACTTTGTGAGAATTCGTCACTTCATAAGCTTCAGGAAATCCTTGGTATGTCACGAATGCTGCAGTTACATGTTAAAGAATGGGCGCTGGATATTCATTGGATGCTGCAGGCTGGTGTGATTTCTTATGCTCCTCCTTGGCATGAACAGCCTGCCTCCCATCTTCTTTTGCAAGTGCTTGTCAATGGTTCAGTCCTGGCCTTGTTCTATAGTTATTCTCCATGCAGTTTTAATTTGCAAGTTACTGGTTGTTAGTTCACGAATGACTCAAGAGCTTCTGAGAAATTGAGGTCTGCAGCTCGTTACTCAACTAAGAGAGCCATGGAAAGTCTACAGACATTGGTGCATTGGAGTTCTATGAGAAAGGCATTTCAGAATAGTGGAGTACTGATTCATTGGAGTTGGTGGTGGTGGAACACTTGGTCACCGATTGTGCTTCTTGTTTATACATATTGGCTGCTACAGGAGCATGTTTATACATGCAGCAGAGTAAATGGATCGTGGTTAATAAAGAAGGCAATAAGCACAAGTTGACAGGCGTGTTCACTGATACATCTTCCTGCAAACCAATCACCTTGTCCGAGTTGCAGCTTGCAGAGAAGGATGGCTCCTTTTTGTTCATGATACAGGCTTTGTCCACATACGAGAAAGAGTGCCTCGCTATCTTGCTAGCTGTGGAAAAGTGGAGACCCTTCGACATCGAGCAGAAGGTGGGAAAGGTGGCTCACAAGCTTAAGTTGCCGCCCGCTAGCCTGATACACCCAGTTATACATGTGTCCCAGCTCAAGAAATCGGTGCCGCGTGACAAGGTCATCGACAAGTCGCTGCCTGATGACCCTCCTTTCATTCAAGTGCCAGAGAAAATATTGGCTCGGCGCTCGCGTGCTTTGGGCTCATTTTCCATTCGTGAAGCTCTCATCCGTTGGTCAGGTATGCCTGACATGCTTGCTACCTGGGAAAACTTACAGGAACTAAAGCAAAGATTTCCGACGCCACCTGCTTGGGGACAAGCAGGTTTTGAAGAACAGGGAATGTTACAGACCTGCCTGATGAGGAGGACAAGACCCAGACCCCACCTGCCAGCTAGCCAAAGAGGAGCAAAGACAACTCGAGAGCGAAGGCCGAGCGTCCGATACAAGGGACCAGACTGGACGGTGTGAAGAGCGGCACGTGTCTAGCTGGCATTTGCTGGAGTGTCGTGGTGGCTATTTAGGCCTGCGTGCCAACAACTTTCCTTCTTGCTTTTGGAAGCCAAGACAGAACCGGAACTCTCTTCCTGATCCCCTTTCTCTGAATCCCAGTCCCCTGCTTCTAATTCCTCCTCCTGCTGTTCTAAACCTTCTGAGATCAGTAGTTGTATCAGAGATTGTGTGTGGATTCGAGAATACTATGTACCCCTGAACTCCTGAACTAGAATTTGGTGTGAGTGTGATCGAGGTTCATATCATTAAATATGATAGATTGCTCGGACCTGAACAAATCAATCAAGTAATTTTTTTTGCAGTAAATTACTCTTAGATAGAGAATACTTACATCCTGCAAACCCTCGTTGATGTTAAGCAGAGCGGAACAAGCAACATTATATACTGCCTGTAAACCAAGAGATCAAGTGCGCGTCCGCCAGAAGGTGATGCCTGAACACACTCCTGAGCAATCAACGACCCCTCATTGATGCCTGAACACACTCCGTGGCATGGAACAACGCGTCCAAGGGTCGGCAACTCAGGTTGACACACGCCACTCGATGCACGCTTGCTGCTCAGCACCGTCGGCCGCGCGCTTGCCGCCGTCCTCTAAGCCGAGCTTGACCTGTAAATTATTGAGTTTCTCCTCCGCCTATCCACACAAAGAAATTACACCAGGTAAGTTTCTGCTTTTGTTAACAATTAAACGAAACAATAATACTCCAATGGATCTGATTGATGCGGCATCTTGCCGTCCGGATCTGATTGACGTCAATACCACATACCACAATGGATCTGATTAGAGAAAAAAAGAAAGGTGAATTGCTTGGCTCTCGATCTGCATGATGCGGAGAGCTCGCGTGGACGCACGCTTCTCAACCTTGTACCGAGGAATTAACTGGAGGTAGTCCAGAACATGAGCGTGGCTGCCACCTGCCGGATGGAAATCAGCCATACTCTCCAGATTGAGGAAAAGGCTATGAGATTTTTGGGACGATCGTGGCGATCGTGGCCGATCGGAACATTTGTTATTTTCCTATTCTCATGTAGCTACACGAATCCTGTACGAATCGTATTGAACGTATTTGGATCGTTGATCGAAAAATAAACGGACAAGATTTAAAGTGTTTGGTGCTCGACATCAGGATAATCTGGACCGTTGATTGAAAATTAAACGGACAAGATTTAAAGTATCCCAACATGTTTGCTCTTTTAATAGTAAGTATAGATTACACATATTTTTTGTTGAGTAAACTCTCCCATGCACACATCTGTCTGACGCAAGCAGGTGGGGACAGAGGTGCACAATAACATGTTTTTCTTTCTTGTTTTTCTCCATTTTTTTTCCATGCCACGAGAGAAGCATATGTAGGGAGTATCTAAGTTAGGAAATATTTGCACTAACTTCATATGAAAGTTAGAACCAAAGTATGGGAGGGATCCTCTTCACGTCACCTATTCCAAAAGGAATGCCCGTTTTATTTAACTATTTAGTTGTTAATATCGGATGCCTTGAGGTTATGCCTTGCAATTTTTTGCATGATTTTTAGAGCTGGTTAGTAGTTTCATTTTTTATCACATCAATTTTGGAGACCCTGAATAACACTTAATTTTGCGGTCTTATATTGTGGGGAATTCAACTGGGATGTTGATGAAACTTCGTTGTTGATTTTTCAATTCCAAATACACTAGCAGTTGTAGCCTTGTGGAAGTTGGGAAACTCGATCGCCCTTAGCTCGTTTGCCCCCTGACCAGGCCTCGTCGCTTCCTTGGGCTTGGCATGTGGCCGCCCACGAGCATAAACGTCGGCCAATGGAGTGGTTGTTTGGAGAAACCGAGGAATGCTCTTTCAAGTGGTTGCACCATTGATGCCTATTTGAGTTTTGCAATTTATGTTTGTCAACATGTTCATATGAATTCGTCTAATATTGTCTTTTGTAATTTTGTCAGTGTAGGACCACATTCCACAAGAAAGATACAAGCACGTGGGCACATCCAAAGGAAAACCATTTGTTTCCAACATTGTTTGAAATTGCCCGAGGATAGTGAGAGGGATCAATAAGCTCCTCCGCTGAAAAAAAAAGTTCTACACCCATTCACTTGGATGATGAGGACGAAGGTGATGGGTATGGAATAATGGCATCAGGAAGAAACATTGGAGGCCAGATGAAAGGAGGAAGGAGAATGACGCAAAGAGGAGGAATGACGAAGGAGATAACTTGAGGGAGGCGGTGGTGGATGAAGTAGCAAATGCTTCTTAAATCATCAAGGCCGATGTAAAATCCACAAGAAGCGTGAATTACATGGAAGTGGCAAATGCTGCTCACGTGTATAGGGGGCAACTGAGAATCCAAACGCCAATCCAGTGTTTATGAGTATTTTCACAGCCCATTGTCGACTCTCCTTAAAAAAATTGAGAGTTGGACGGTTTTATGAGATCTATGACTATACGGGTCAGTAATTTTTACAAACCATAAACTAACGGTTATTTTATCAGTGTGACCGTTTTAGTTTTTTTGGTGAGAATTTTCAATATATTAAGGAAACAAGCCGGCTCATTAAAACCTTCCAACCCCTTTAGCTAATCTGGTAAGAAAAAAAGCGCATCTAAAACTTGTTGCCTTGTTTCTTACAAACACCATCAGGTGGATCCAAAAACCAAACATGTCTCATGTCTAGATACATCCACATTTGGTGAATAGCAAGTCAATTAAAATGGAACGGAGGGAGTAGGTTGACCGCTTAGTGATTTGCTAAAGATATTTCTGCTAAACGCGGATATATTTGTTGGGTCGCCTAGTGTGGTTTAAGTGGGCCGTGGCGAATGGTCTCGCTGGGCTTGACCGGAGCGCCTCGCCGCCGACACCACGGTGGCATTTAGTGATTTGCTAAAGATATTTCTGCAAAATGCGGACATATTTGTTGGGTCGCCTAGTGTGGTTTAAGTGGGCCGTGGCGAATGATCTTGCTGAGCTTGACCAGAGCGCCTCGCCACCGACACCACGGTGACATTTAGTGATTTGCTAAAGATATTTCTGCTAAACGCGAATATATTTGCTAGGTCGCCTAGTGTGGTTTAAGTGGGCCTTGGCGAATGGCCTCGCTGGGCCTGACCGGAGTGCCTCGCCGCCGACACCATGGTGGCATTTAGTGATTTGCTAAAGATATTTCTGCAAAATGTGGATATATTTGTTGGGTCGCCTAGTGTGGTTTAAGTGGGCCGTGGCGAATGGTCTTGCTGAGCTTGACCGGAGCGCCTCGCCGCCGACACCACGGTGGCATTTAGTGATTTGCTAAAGATATTTCTGCTAAACGCGGATATATTTGCTGGGTCGCCTAGTGTGGTTTAAGTGGGCCGTCGCGAATGGTATCGCTGGGCCTGACCGGAGCGCCTCGCCGCCGACACCACGGTGGCATTTAGTGATTTGCTAAAGATATTTCTGCTAAACACGGATATATTTGCTGGGTCGCCTAGTGTGGTTTAAGTGGGCCGTCGCGAATGGTCTCGCTGGGCCTGAGGGAGCGCCTCGCCGCCGACAGCGGGCGCCACCGTGGGGCTTTTCGCCCGGAGGAGGTCACCGTCGATAGCCGGACGTAACGGGGTCGGGATTCCTGGGCCCCACCATCCAGTGACCGAGCCCGGACGCAGGCAGCCAGGCTGTAAAGGTACGGGATCCATAGGCCCCACTGGGCAGCGACCCAGCCCAGACGCACGCGGCACGGACACCGCTACACGTGCCGCGCACCCTGTCTCCGGCTCTCCCTCTTAAAAACGATCTGTGCTCGCTGGCTCCGAGGAGCGGAGCGAAGCTACGAGCCGAGCACTCCTTCCTTCGTAGGCGCCGCCGAGCACTCATCCCTTTGTAGGCGCCGCCGGGCACTTCCCGATCTGCGGGATGCGGATCCCTAGGCTGCCCGCGGCGGCGCTGCTGGTGCTGCTGCTCGCGGTCGCTGGGGCGGCGGCGCAGGAGGCGGTGGATGTGGGTCCGGAGGAGGTCGCGGCGAAGGCGAGGGCCAAGGAGGAGGTCGCGGCGCTCGCGGCCGAGCTCGGGCAGCTCAGGGCGAAGGTCTCCGCCCTAGGTGCGTGCGTCTTACAGTACAATACATGCCTCCTCTCGATTCGGTCTGGGCTGTGCTGCTGCTGCTGCTGCTGCTTCGTTCCGTTATGTTAGGTTCCATGGGGTTTGCTAGGGTTTTGGGGGCAATTTGGCCCGACGAACTAGGAATTCTTCCGATTTGAAGACCTAGGGGACGGATTTGGTGATTAGGGGGCAGATTGGTTGCAATGTTGGGCAAAAGCCTTCTCGTTGCTCCAACACTCCTACAGTTGGCCTCGAAAGAAAACAGTCCTACAGTTAGAGCCAGATAATCAGATTTGTTTCAGTCTACTCCTGGGGTCAATGCCATTTTGGAGGAGGACTGGAACTCGCCATGGAATTAGTTCCCCCTTGCATGGACTAATGCCTGAACATGCTTCTAGCGTTTTAAGGACGCGTTTTGTTTGATTTTGAAGAGGTAGCATAGGCATGTCTTTGGTCCGATTAGTTTTAGTTACAAAGTGAAATAAGTTGTGTCAAGTCACCTGATAAGCTGCATTCAGTCGAATCAATTTATAGTCATCGCAACAAACCAATTTCTAGTCACCGCGACAATGTATTCGTGCCACTTGATCCTTCCTTTTTTAGATAAGAGGGTGCGGGTCCTCGGCCTCTGCATCAAAGTGATGCACACAGCCATCCGCAATTATTCATCAAAGTTTACAAGTTACAACATTGATCAAACCGAAGTCGGCCGCTCGGCAACAAAAAGTCGCTACAACTATGATGGGGGTGGCCATGATCAGAGCCGCATGCCTTGACCTCTCACCTACACGCATCATCTACAACCGGAGTACCGGTCCAGCAAACTCTCAACGCGCACCGCATGCGCGCGCTACAGAAGTCGCTACCGCCGTCTTCCTCGAACCCATCTTCAGGCAAAGATCAACGCCATGGCCTTGCAAGACCAGCCGGCGACGTCGCCATGACGCCAAACAGCATATCCGATCTGCGCGTCATCATCATCACACGTCCAGCGCCGAGACTCCGCTGCGCCGCGCCGCCAAGACTCGCCGTCGACGACATGTTAGATGCCTCAACACGCCACCTCTCCTTGCCCGTCCCATCCAGCATCTGCTCCAAAACGATGCCCCCAGGAGGAGAACGACCCTGAAAGGGCCGTCATCGTCCGATCCGGGAGACCCAGATCTAGGGTTTCCCCCGGAGCAGACCAAGATGGGTGACGCGGACTGCAATGACGATGCCTCGATAAGGAAACGACGTCGGAGACGCCGCCATCGTCCGCCATAGCCGAAGCCGGCGCGATTTTCACCGGCAGCCGCACCACCCGACCTCGTCGCTGGCCGGATCGCGCTAGGCCCATCATGGGGCCCAAGCGCCGACAGCGGAGCGCCGCCGCCCCTCGCTGCCCCCTTCTCGCACCTTCGGATGTGTCGAAGATGGATCTCGATGGGACCGAGATCCGCAGCCACCGCCGCCGCATCGCGGCCGCCGATCGCCGCCGCACGGCCAGGCAGCCGCCATGGCCGCCGTGCACAGCCCCCTGCCCGAGGCGCCCCAGTCACGCCCGGTAGTGGCCGCCACAACCTCCAGCCCTAGCGCCTTAGGCGCCGGGCGCCACTTGATCCTTCCTGAAATAATCGAACTATTGTCACCCAGCAGAGGCGAGCATCGTCGTGAAGACCCAGGAATTGAAGAGCAAGGATGGCGGCATTGAAACAAAGGAAAAGGCTATCGGAGAGATGTCACAAAACATTGCTACTCTGCAGAATGAGATAGCTTCTCTCCAGGTACCTATTGCCATAGACAATACTTGGCCTTTTTTCTGGGTACCCTGTTGATGGAGTTATGCTCATTTACTGCTGCTTATACAGTCAAAGGGATCTATAGCTGCAGAGGAGCAGGCGAGCAAGGCCAGCGCCCGGGCTATTGAGCTTGAGAAGCAGGTAAGGAGTATATGGAACATCGTGAACTTTAGTGCACCAATCAAGATTTTGTGGTTTTTGATCTTGCCTCTTCTAGATTGAGAAGCTCAAGAAGGACATTGATGCAAAAAAAGCAAAAAGGCAACTATGGAGACTAGGGCTAGTGATGCAGAGAAGAAGGTGCAAGAGCTGAACGCTAAGCTGGAGAGAGTAAGTATGCGACTGTGGTTGTCTTCTGTGTTAATACACAACTTCTATTTTTCTTTGTGGATATGAACTCTTGGAAAAGGTTGCATTTGGTCAACACTTTGAATACATCTGTGAGTCGGTGACGTTGTCACTGATCAAGTTGTCAACCTTGCTGTTTCTGCAATTCTGACATGATGATTCTTAGGGTTAAAAATGAGATCAATGCTTCTTTAGTAGGTCAACAAATGGTTAATGTTTCTATTTTCTCTATTGCATGTGATTCCAAATACTGATAGTCTGGTAAATAATCGTAATTTACTTCGCTCAGCGCAATTTAATATAATTATGTAACTCACAATGGCTTTAGGTGGAATTTTTCCAGTATAAGTTTTTATTTAAGTAAAGTAAATTATGAAATAACTTTTGTAAGAAATCTGCTGCATGCCTTTGCATAATCGATGATGATACTATTGGAGGAAAAAGGTTTTAGACAATGGTGAATTCCTATATTTTGAATTTGATACAACAGGTTGCATGATAGAAATATCAATATCATCAGTTTCTTAATCTTAGGGAGAGATGAGCCTCATGCCCTGTTAAACTAAACCAAAAATGGGATAAGTCTCATCTCTTGATGAACTGTAAAGTTTTTGTGGAAACAGGGTATATCCCTTGAATCCACTTTCTTTGTTCGGCAATTATTGTCCTTAAGTTTATACTGTTTTAAATTTTCTTGATAGCTTCAAAAGACAAGTGCTGAGCAAAAGCGTAGGGTCCAGAAGACCCAACAGCTCTTAAAGTTGCAGAGGTTTGTGATATATAAAACTTCTGTGGTACATTTTTGCTGTTACAGTTCCATGATGCATTCTCCTCAATTGATTGTTCTCATGTTTGTAGGAGGAGCTGATGAGGGTGCAGTTGGATACAACAACGAAATCTGAGCAGCTCGGAGAGGTAATTTTTCATCCCATAGCTGCTGTCCTATCAATGTTGTCAACTTGATGTGAATTTGAATTATGTCAGTAAGATAACAGGACATAGATTTTAGACTGGATTGTCGATTTGCTTTGCAATCTTCGTACCATGCCAATGTTGTTCTGGAAAACACATTTCAAATGCAACTTAGTGCCAAGCTCAGCCTAGTATAGTTTTCATGAAGTTTTACATAATGGTAATATACTAACTTCTAATCGCTGAACCGAGCATGGTGAGTACCTGTGCGCACCTTTGTTGTTGGGCACGTGTATTGAAAGTTGCTGATTCCTGATGATGGTTACTATGCCTATCATGGGTGTAACTCATCTGTCCACAATCAAACACTTTAAACCTCACCTAGTACTTTTTGAAATTATTGCGGCGAATATCATACTTATTGTTACTCTCTGGCAGGTTCATGGAGCATGGTTGCCACCTTGGTTAGCGACACATGCAGCTCGCTCGATGGTACACGTGGACCTACAAACTATGCCTCCTCTTAGTTTACATTCTTGCAACATGCTCATCATGTTATCATGTAGGAGTTGGTCTCAAGTCACTGGAATGAACATGGAAAACCTGCTCTCAACAGTTTACTGCAGAAGGTGCCTGCTATCTTATTTAAACAATATATGAAGGGTACATGCCAAGCTAAACACATCACTTCTTCATTGTTCATAACCTGTCAATTAAATCACTGCAGGCATCAGAAAAATCAGTGCAGGCGAAGGAATGGGCCAAGCCCCATATGGAAACTGCCAAGGCGGTACTGTTCTTTCTTGTTCCTGAAGTTGTAGCTCAGGAAATTTGTCAGAGGCATAATGTTTACCTATACTGTAAACTGTAAAGATTGCGCCAATGTGCATGTGTTTATGGCCAATTCTTGATATACATTGGATATCAAGTGAATTATTTAATGCTGTGAGCTTTTGGCATCTTTATTCACTTTCACTAACTATGTTTTTTTATTCTTGAAGAAATGGATTCCTGTTATTAAAGAGAAGTGGGCCATCGCAAAGACAAACACGGAGCCTTATGTGCAAATGGTCTCAGCAAAATCAGTAGAGGTTTATCAAGCATCAAGGGATGCTATCTCACCGCATGTTCTGAAGGCACATCAATTTGCTGATCCCTATTTCCAGGTAGACTAATCCTGCTTGTTCAGCAATTTGAGGGACAGCATGCCTTTTAACACTTGGGCACAGTTTTTTGTTGTTGTAGTAAACACTGCTATTTAATTAATGATATATGTCGTTCGAATATATATTTTCAGGAAGCCAAGAAGTTATCCAAACCCTACATTGATCAAGTTGCTAAGGCCAGTAAACCACATGTCGAGAAACTTAAAACCACCTTGAAGCCTTACTCTGAAAAAGCTGGCCATGCATACAAAAAGTATCTTGAGACGGCTACTTTATATCATGAGCAGGTATTTCTTCTCTTAATATTTTCCCTTCTCTTGAATATTCCAGATTTTCAGTTCCAATTAAATATTGATGTTTGGTTGTTTAGAAGTTTTATGCTTCTGTTACCATTAACTCTTCGTTTTGAGAAATTCTTGGCTGAATCCGTAGGGTAGGTTATGTGATCTTGATTCATATGTTCTTGTACAACACCTCTTTTTGGGTAACTTCCACTGTTTTTCTCTGCTAAGATTGCAGTGTACCATCGATACATTTTGCAACTCCCTAATCGAATGTATATCATCAATTAATCTAATGGACTTTTTAGCCCCATAACTTCGCAGTTAGTTGTAGTTTAATGCAGTGGGTTGGACTTACTAGGAATCTTGCAGATACCTCCCCTTCCCTTTCCCTCTCTCCGTCTCCAGTTTTTAGTTGGAAGGCACACACACGGTCTTGCACAGGCTTGGTTTTTGCCCTGTCGTACGGTCGTGTATGTGATATTAGGGCCTAGTCTAGGCTTGTAATTCAACCCTTTTATGTACCAATGAGAAAGCTCTCTCATTTCCTAAAAAACAATGTGAACTTTCACATAGTTTCTTTGTGCATCTTAGGTAATTGGTTGGGTAATATACTCCCTTCATCCTCAAAGTTATCATGCCTTTGTTGTCGTGGCGTCCCACACCCTGCAGCCCACCTGTTTGATCAGGATGAGACAATGCCTCACCTCCTGACGAGCTGCACCTTCTCTAGGCAAGTTTGGTTCGCTGTTCTGTCCCAGTTTGGAGCGCAGGAGATCACGCCCTCCGCTACCGATGCACTGAACTCATGGTTGCTCACAGCGGTAGCAAGAACTTGGGAAAACGCCAGGGGCATTAGATTGCTGATGGCTGATCACACTGACTCTGACGAATCTGGAATTTCAGATGTCTGCGTTTTTAATAGTTCGAGGCCCATTTTGTCCTGTGGTTGATGGGATCATGCCAGAAGTTGAGCTTTGGAAGATGGCAGGAGCAAAAGCCCTTCGAAGCTTACTGTTGCACGCTAGACTCCTGACACATGATCTGCTTCTTCAACTCTTCTTTTTGGTAGCCTAGAGTAGGTCATTTGCTAGTTTTGGCTTGGTCCATTTGCTTTCTGTTTGGTCGTCATCGACACACATTTAGATGTGTGGTTGAGATTTTTTTAGTAATTTGTGTGCATAACTGTTGCTAAATTGCAGCCATTTGTCATCCAATAGGCTGGATGAGACAGTTTTAAATCTAATTAACCTTCCTACTTACCTTGAACTATATATTACATTTTTCTTTACTGTAAACTACTGCGGTAAACTGGCCTGAGGATCCACAGCACACATCAAAGAACCTAAGCAATTTTCTTTTTCAGGCTCAGGCAACTATCTTGGATTACATGCACCAACATGAATTATTAAAACAATTTGCGACTGGGGAGTTGGTGTGGTACCTGGTAAACACGACCTGAACCGTCAATTGTAGCATGTACTTCCACTGATTAAAGTTAAACTGGCCTAAATATCTTATCTCTCTTGTTAGGCTTCTGCTTGGCTGCTTATGCCCGTATATGTTCTATACATACTTGTTACAGAAACCTTCTGGTTAGTGTTTTTTCTTGACGTTTCAGCTAATGTTTGCTCGGCATGACTTTAGGTGAATTGACTGTACTTGATGTTTGATTTCAACCCCTTCATTTTTCATGCAGCACCCGCAAGCAGAAGAAATCCCCACGGAGTGATAAGGCCCACCATGGCCATCGGAGACACAAACGCCGTCATGCTGACAAATAGAGATCATGGATGTACACTTTGTGTTAGATAGTGGCCTGCCACACTGTAGTTGAAGAAGGTACAACTTTGTTTGTATGTTGTTAGCAGTAAAATCAGATCCATGTCCTATGGTATATAGACTTCAATGGTATAAAACCTTTCTGATCAGCTGAACAACTTGGGGTTTCCCCTAAAATCGTTTGAAAAATCAGGTTCTTAATTCATACAGCTAGCACTGAAGCGGTGAATGTTTAATCGATGATACAACTTTGAACTAAGAGCCGATTTTACATGTTAGTCAGTGATCGGCGCTTCAAACAAACTGTTATTCTACGATCTGTGCCTCTTTTTTATTTATTAAAAATTGGTGTCCGATGGCATTATACACGGGCATCTCTGATGTTTTGATTCTGTACTGTGCAGATCTTGAAGTACGACGATGTTGCTTTCCCGGATGAGTTTGTTGGATGTCACGCAAATTTAGAAGACCCAGGGTCATCGACTCATCGCTGAACATTGCTGTGTACGTAGTGTGTATCATTTGGGAACTGTACTACATACAAACTGTGTTTCTTTTTACCCCTTGGATGAATTGTGGTGGCTGTCTGGTATCGGCTGGTTGTTGTGTGGGGGATTACGAGGTTAAATCAGCGGCTGTTCGTTTTATCTGTCATTAATCGTAGTCTAGTTTTGTTCGTGCTGTTATTGAGAACTTTCAAGTGTGTTCCACTTAATCATGTTTATGCTCCTGTGATACAATCTGATGCTGGCAAAATCAATCAGAGAGCTCATGCATGTCCGAGTATATGATGATGACATGTAATACGCTTCATAACGTTACTCTGGTTTCTACAAGGAAGGCTTTAGGTGTGTAGTATACATTCAATTAGTTGAAGAAACCAATACTCTGGTTTACAAGGAAGGCAACAAAACTAATATCTAAAAGTTCACAAGAACAAACGACAAAGAGAACTTTAATTAGCTAATGATACAACAAGGGACTAGATTCGATCACCGAAATCGCCTGCTCTACGTATAGTACAACAATTGCTTGGCACCCCCAAGCGTGTTACACCTACATGTTCAGTAACTACCAGGCCACCTCTCCACCAGCTGTGCTTGGCACCCGCCAAGCGTGTTACCCCTACATGTTCAGTAACTACCAGGCCAGTACCTCTCCACCAGCTGGTCCACGTCCAAATTCTGGTACCTGATGCCGGCGCCTCCGGTAGCTGCCGCATCTGTACCGAAGCCTCCACCCCCTCCATTCAGTGGGATAACACTGTTGCCGACCATATGCTCCATCGACACTGCCTGGTTAGCAACACCTACTTGTTGGTTCATCGGCATCGACATGGCATGGAGACATGTTGTGGTTGCATTGACGTAGCCGGCGATGGGGCTCCAAGGTTGAGGTTGAGGTTGGATAGCGTGAATGGTGCCGAGGGTTCATGTATCCCGGGTGTGGTTGAATATGTGGGTGTAACCCTGGCGTACCCCTAGCAAAGCGCGAGAGCTCCACCAAGTCGGCAGGGCTCATGTAAGGGTGATGCCCCCGGGCGAATAGGTCATGTTGCAATAGGGTAGGGAGGAATTGTGGGACCATGTCTAGTGAGTATGGGTGGTGAGACCGGGAGTGCGTATTGTTTGACGGGTATTTCTTGACACCTGGGCTCTTGGCGAAGATACGACATACAACCCACTCGTCCTGCGAGAAGGCCGTATATATATTAGCACCGCACATTATGAAATATTTTTATCCAGAACAAACTACAAAAATAAGTTATACCTTGTTTGATTTGGAACTCGACTTCAAGTTGAGTCGATACTCATGCATGACCCAATTGGATTTTTCACCTCTTGGAGCCCTTCCCTTGTAGAAGACTAGTGTTTTCTTCATTCCTGCTAGCTCTTGTGTAGCCGGAGGTTGTCCAGTGAATATTTCCTTATCCTTTCCCGTTGTCTTCCAATAACCAGCATTAGTTGCGCGATTCGTGCGCACACCGGTTGGGTACTTCCGGTCCCTGAGGCTAAAGAAATACCACTCCTTTTCTCCCATTTTTGCCTTCTCTAGAAATTTAATTTACAAAGGTTTGTACTTGTTATACATCGGAAAAGTTATATCAACTAAAAAAAATATATATCATGCTATTCTTAGGTAGTAACTAATTAAGAAAAAGATTAAATGGCAGCCAAAGAATTCCATATGAATTAGTAAACTAAGCTTGCAATTATATTTACTTAGGATAAATACCAGCTCTAGAGGTCTATTTCTTTGTTCCAAAAAGCGTCATAACATTTGTTCTACTCCCTCCGATCCATATTAGTGGGCATAGCTTTGTCTAAATTCATATGTATCTAGTTAAGTATTTAGACTAGATACATGTGTATCTAGACAAAGTTGTGCCCACTAATATGGATCGGAGGTAGTATAGGAATTCAGTCCTCCAAGAATCCATGCATTTTTGCTTTGTTCCAAACGGCTAAGGCCTAAGAAAATAACCCTCACCCAAACACGCATCCCTCGTACTTGACCTCGTCTGGAACACATGAATTCAAGAAAGCAATAAGAAAACTTCGCCAATATATAGTTTCCGCCAGAAGTCATAAGAATTTCAAATAAATCCTGACGGGCGGTCCCTTTGTTCCAAACAACGCGACATGAATTTTGTTTCAGGCCTCTCCAAAAGTCTTATAGCTCTTTTTTGTTGTTTGTTCTAAACCAGTACATATTTGGAGAACAGGTTAATTTATTACATGTTTGCTATACGATGCACACATACAGCTAGTAAAACTATGGCATGCTATATGATGATGCACAACTTAATCATCTTCGATCTTGAAAGGCTTATCTATAAAAACTTTTCTTCAGAATTCTAAAGATAAATGGTGCACACAGGCTATGCATAGATGCATGGTATAGGAGGAAATATGGCTCAAATTGAATCGGTCGTGCATGCCTATCTAGCTACTGCAAAGTACGCATGCACTGACGCGTGATCAGTAATTAATATATTTTACGGACGTACCGGGAGATCCCATGGCTCGCACTTGTTGAGGTCAACCTCGGTGATGGCCCTGGCGGTGAAGCTGCCGTCGGCGATCTTGCCGCGGAGGTAGTAGGTGATGAGCTCCTCGTCCGTGGGGTGGAACCTGAACCCCGGCGGCAAGCTCTCCTCCTCTTTCTTGGAGCTCTTCTTCTTCGACGCCACCCCTCCCTGGTCTCCTCCTCCTGATCCTTCCATCGAATCACCAAGCTAGCGACCGATCAACCAACACGTACGGACGTATCAACCCTAGCCCTAGCTAACCCGCGGTCGACCACAGCAAAGGCTGATGGATACCCGGCCGGAGAAGATCGATGAACACACACACACGGCAGCAAGCTCGAGCTATATGTCAAACTTGTGGGTTTGAAATACCTGGGCAGCCGGGGAGTGTTTGCCCGGGTAGAGGGCAAAGATATAAAGGAGGAGGAGGTAGAAAATGTGCTGGTGACGCTCTCGCCTCGTACCTGCCCGGGGTCGTGAGTCGCAAGCTAAGCTAAGCTGGGACTAGGATGTTTTGCACGTTGGCTGACGCGGCAGCAGCGCCCGGGTCGTCGCCGCGACAGTGCCATGGATATATGGTACTGCATGTATATATGTATATATATATCTTGCTGATGCATGCCAGTGTGTTACTAGCGCCAGCCCCCGGCCTACTAGTTTTGCATTACACAGACGATCAGCATGTGCGCACGCACTGCTCGGGCGGCGTCATGCAGTGCTTAACTGTATCCACGCTTTGTAGTTGCATGCATGCGTGTTCCTACGCTCATGCATGTTCATGATCGATTTGGGTGTGTCTCCTTGACTTATAGTAAATTTTTGTATAGCAACCAGATATTTCATTAATAGAAAGATAACACTCGAAACTAAAGATAGACCGTGATAAACGGTTGTCCTGAAAAGTTTGCAAGTAGAATCTCAGAAGATAGAAAAATGCAAAACGATCCCAACTCCATCGCCACTGAGTCGCACACGCCAAAAGAGACGCTTAGCCTCAACCATTGCCAGAAACAAAATGCACCATCGGCATAGAGGATTTGTGAGGCGATGAGCAGACGCGCTGCAAGTAGCGAGACACATCTCGTAGTGGCACGTCGACTGGGGGATGCCCCCTTGATGTCTTCTACCCAGATCTACTGCTTCCCATCGACGAAGTAGGGGAAGAAAGACACATACACCGGGCGAACATTCTCGCTTCAGAGCATCCACCTCGTCCCGGCCGCTAGCGAGAGGACCAATCAACCTGCTCCACGACATCGACAATTAGAGCACCGCCAAGATGGAAGAGTGGGGTTTGCCACTGTGTGGCGCCTCTAGAAAAATCCTACCTTTCCGCCAGGCTCAAAGCGTCGATGTCCCCGCCCTCTCCTTTACCGGAACGGTGGACATACGAATGAGGCAGGGACCCTCGCTCTTGCCGGTGGAGGAGGGGGTCAAATCGCTTATCTAGAGAAGGGTACGGGGAAACATCATTCGACCGACGTGGTCATGACTTGATAATTAAATACACATACGATATTAAGTTCCCCCTAAATTCTGAAGTCAGACGTAAGAAAGAAACCATCGACCAATTGTGAATATAAAATATCAAATGTTTCCATGCCCGTCAATGGCACTGAGAAAAGAGATTGGAAAAACAAAAGGGAGCGATGCTGGGCAGGTGATGAAAACCGACGCGGTACCGAAGAACATTTCGTACGTGATCACCGAAAAGCTGCCTTTTCTAGTATCTCTTCTTAAACCTCACGAGGCAATGCTTAAAAAAAAAAAACCTCACGAGGCAATGACTCTGCAAACAAGACACGTGCAGGTGGGCCCAGGTGCCAGGATACGGCCACGTAGGCAGGGCCCGCCGGTCCCTTTGACCCGGGGCAGGGAGAGAATCGGCAGTAGCGGTGGCGCCGGGTCCGGGTCTCCTCTAACCCCAACAAACTCGCAGGATAATTAGGAACAGAACTAGTACCCCGACTTGGAGGTAAGAGAGTGGCGATCGATGACCTCTAAAAGAATTCCAATCTTCTCCAAGAACATCCAACGTGCATTTTTTTTCTACAGAAGATACAATATTTTTGTAAAAATTAAAAACACCAGGTACTAGGTAGTTGCACACTAACGCAACGCCCCCCCACCCCCTCCGGGGAGACGGAAACATTTCTTTTCCCACTGAAAGACTAATCCGTCTTAATGGGACAAAAATAACATTAAACTCACGGTTTGATCTCTAGTACTACCGAGGAAGTACAATCACATCCAACAATTAGTGCTTGCGGAAGCAATATGTTTATTTACTCAAATATACCATTTTCATAATGCTCAAATATGCCATTTTCATAATGCTCAAATGAAACAAGTAGAGCAACTGGGATTGTCAGAACCGTTTAATTTAACTTTCTTGTCCATTCACACCAACTATAACTTGTACTGTACTCAAACTGAATCACGTCTTACGAATGTCGACAATGATAGTAGGAACCAATCTTGACCAAAGGAGCCCTGCATGAGAATATAAATTTATGCAGCTGTGGCCAAAAGGCAGGTTCAATCGGGAATCCAATTTGGCTCATTGCTCTCACTGTTGAAAAACACATTCCAACATATTATTATTTTTTTAAAATAATTCAGGGCTTAGATCCAAATATTCTATGTTCACACATAAAGTTTCATGATTTTTTTTTGTGTTCTGTGTTAAAAAAAATATCTCGTGAAAAGTCATTTTGGAGCAGTAAAATTTGTCTTTTTTATACAAGCCACACAAAATATCTTTTTTGGAAAACTTTGTGTGTGGACGTAAATGTCCGGATGTACACTTTTTGACATTTTGAAATGCTTTAAAATTGTATTGTCCATAATGGCTGTATCTACTCCTGTGAGTTATAACGGTGCCTTCAATTCAAATATGATTCTTGTTCTTCTAAAAAAACAAATATCTTTGTAGAGCACTCACCCGGCGCCCACGGCAACATGAACTCAAATTATGCCCTAAAAGAGCTGCCATTTTTTTAATATTCTTGCCTAAATCTAAGGCGCTTGCTTATGTTGACCATTCAAATTGTCATGTTAGCTCTCTCTCGCTACCGATCATTTTTTCATCACTTATATCCATCTTTCACAGTATTCTATATTTGCTGATAGAGCGAAAGATTCATAGTTTTTTTTTTGCGGTGAAAGACACAGAATTACATCGGCTAATTACAAAAAGGCCCTCATAAGAAAGGAAAGATTCATAGTTTAAGTAGAGATGGGCATGTGCTGTAGATCTAGTCTAGGTTTATGTCTTGTAGTTTCTCGAATGAGTTTCTTCCGACAAGGTTTGAGCTATCAAGAAAATTATCTTCAAATAGTACTTTTTTAAATCGAGCCAAAATATTTGCCTCTTTTCTTTAATTAAGGCGGAATTTCATAAAGCATACATAAAAAGGCCTACCCTCGGGCATTATAAAGGGCTCCTTTTTTAGATCCCCGACCCCATGCGGCCACGCCGGGCCACACCGGGCGGCCACCACCGGAGCCACCTCTAGGCCTCCCCTAGATCTCCCCCATCCCACCGCCGCCGGGGACGCCGCGGGGCTTGGCCCGTGCGGTACGGCGGCGGCGGTTTCCCTCGGATGTCGCGGTGGAGGGAGAGGCGGAGGCGCTCCGATCTCTCCTTCTTTGGCAACGTTGCTGTGAGGGTGGCGGCGGCCATGGCGAAGCTGCAGCGTCCGGACGCGGCGACGCCAGCAGGTGGCGACGGCGTGGAGGACCGGGCCCGATCTGGGCCTTGAGCCCAACGGGTTTGGTACTCGATCCACTGCGCGTGCTAGTGCTCCGGTAACGGCACGCGGTGATGCTCTTGGGCTACTTCCGTAGCACGAGGATTGGCATGACGGCGGCTGCCTCCTTCTTCGCCGAAGAGGGGCTGCCATGGCTGGTTGTGGTTGTTCCCACATCTAGTCACCGGATGGCTGGATGCATGGCTTGGCCTGAATAAAGGCGGTGGCCCTAGGGTTCCTCTTGCAATAAGGCAAAGATATACTTGCACTAGTACAGAAAAGGATATCAGTGGCGCACCCTTTTTTGATTCTGTGGCGCACCCCTAGATTTGCTGGGTGCGCCACAGAATTCTCGCCACTAAATTTTTTTCTGTGGCGCACCTGGCTTGGTGCGCCACAGAATTCTCACATTTCTGTGGCGCACTAGGTGCGCCACAGAATTCTCAAAAAATTGAAAAAATTCAAAAAATGCAAAAAAAATATAAAAAGTTTCAAAAAAATCAGAAAAATCAAAATATGAAATAATATGAAAAATCCTAATTATTGGAATTATTTTCAGTTTTTTGAATTTTTTGAACTGATACCTTCCCGCTAGGTCACCCTTCAAAAAATCCAAAAAATTCAAAAAAGTCAAAACACTTCAAAAAATTCAACAATCTTCTTTGTTATACATTTATGTGTCTTTTTTTGGACTTTTTGAATTTTTAAATTTTTTCCTTTTTTTTGATTTTGCTGCGAAAAATCGTCTGTTTGAAATAACTTTTTTTTCTTTTGGAATTAGAGGAATCTGTGAATTGCGGACTGGGTAAATCCTGGTGGATTCGAACTCGGATTTTTCTCTAGTTTTTTTGACATATTTTTTGCATTATTTCGACGTCGTATGCAAAAGTTATGCCCGTTACAAGTTTTTTTTCCTGTTTGTTGCAGAAAAGGTCAAAATTCATATTTCAAAATTTCTATACCTACTAGACATTCAAACCTAACTACATGTCAAAGGATTCTATTTATTGAAATTTTTATCATTTTCTTTTACTTCCTGCAAGACTAAAAAGGCGATCCGGGGTGTGGGATTTGAAAAAAAAATTCTATGGCGCACCAAGCTCGCACCTGCCAGATGCGCCACAAAATATCACCTTTCTGTGGCGCACCTGCCAGGTGCGCCACAGATTTTTTTTTCAAATTTTAACCCGCCCCCCAGATAACTTTATATGGCGCACCTGGCCATGTGCGCCACAGAAATGTGTCTTTCTGTGGCGCACCAGGCTTGGTGCGCCATAGAAAGTCACATGCGCCACAGAAATGTGACTTTCTGTGGCGCACCGGGCTTGGTGCGCCACAAAAAATAATTCTGTGGCGCACCAATTAAGGGTGCGCCACAGAGTGCCAACCTACCTATATAGGGTTTCCCTACTAGTGTTGACGCTTGTCCTCCTTGATCTGGACGGAGTGGCGGGTTCCAGAAGGCTCTGCCTGCGATGTCAAATGGACTTTTATGCCTAGACATTGCTGGATCGGGTGGGATTCGGTCGCGTCGGAGGGAGCAACGCGAAGCTCTGCTTCTGTTGTCATCATGGGCAAATCCATGGTGAAGTCAGAGGCAGAGAATGTCATGGAAGCCGATATTGGAGGACTAGTTATGGTGATTGGAGTTTCAGAAATCGTAGCAGCAATATGTAAGTGGGGGCGACAACACATGTGATTTCAAAATCTTATCTTTCAGGGTGAAAATCCAAGATCTGCCCTTAATTGGTTGTGCCTTGCAATGGCCTTGTTAAAGACATTGTTTTGAGAGCGGGGGTTATCTCCAGGGTGAAAACCCAAAATCTTTGATTGGGCGACGACGGTGCTTCTGCACTGTTTCCTTCTTGAATACGTTGCTTTTGGAGAGTTGGACATCAGGTGTTGTCTTGGTGGTGGTTGTGTTGCTGCTGCAAGGACTGTAACTCTGTAGCGGGACTTTTCTTTTTTAGTTTCTTCTTCTTATTGTTTTTTTGACTGTGTGCATCCGTAATACCCTAGGTTATTGCGTTGTTGCAGAGGCTGGGTGTAATTGGTATCTCCGCGATATTAATATATACTCTTTATCTAAAAAAGAGGCAATATATGGCCTGGCCGCCTCTCCATCCACTTCACCGCCACTGTGGCCGACTTAGCACTATCGTAAGTAATGTAGTAGTCCTTAAACTTCATCATTTACATGTATCATCGAATATATTTCGGTAGTGAAACTATAAGTTCAATGGGGTTTATCCTAAATTGCCCTAGTTAATAAATCTAATCGTTGGAATCGTCACCGTCTTCTTCAACTCTGGTCGGAGCTCCACTACGCCTTTGCTACACGCCTCCGAGCAAATACAAGCATCTTAGAAGATCCGCCGTGTTCCCTGCTGTTTTTTCACTGAATGAATTGAGCTAGGGCGCTTCGAATCGTCAGAATCACCTCCACCAATTGATCCTTCCAATACAAGTCTTTCAACCCGCGCGTTCTATAGCTATATGTCACGTGAGTTGCCGCTCCAGTGGTCGTCGGCGTGCCCGATGACCACTTGGTCCCTAGCACCGCCCGTTTGAACTCCCGCCTCGCCCTCTTCTAGATCCACCCGAAGCTGTTCACGCGCGCTTACTGTAAACACCGACCCGACATCACCGGAGAGCTTTAGCGCTACCGTCGCAGTGGGTCACCGTTCGTCGGAGAGCTGTGGGGCCACTGTGTTGCCGTCACACGGCCCCTATCGACGTGTTGGCGAAGGCGCGGCGGGAGGAGACAACAAAGACTCATGTGAAGACCTAATGGATGGGTTAATTATAAGCTAACATCTTATAAGGGGTTAACCCCAAAATTTCCCAACCGTCAACTAGGGGAAATCATCTGCCACGCCCGTCGATGTGGTAGTGGTCGACGCTGGTCATATCAACTTAGGAGTTCTGCTAAACATAATAAAAATATATGAGACCGAGATGCGCGTTTTGAAAAAATTAGAACTTATTACACTTTGGAGAAAGAATTAAGACCGAACATGCATTTGACTCTTTTCAAGAAACGAAAATGGAAGTAAAGTTTACGGCCCTAGTGTGACCGGGAAAATATCCGGTCAAAACCAACTTTTAGTTGAAACCGGTGAAACCCACGAAAAAAATCATGTTTAAAAGTTACAAAAATTATCAACAAAATGCATTACGTTGGGCATGTCGGTAGAGTTCTATAGAAATGTAATTTTGCAAGTTGAAACTCAATTGTTTTTAGGAGGTATGAAAATGGAAAATTTAGCAATAAATATTAGCAAAATGAATAGTAGGTGTAGACCTTACCACTATTTATTGTTGAATATGTCATTTTTATACTCCGTCCGTTTCTAAATATAAAATGTTATTATCTTTTTTCACATTCATATGTATCCACATGTATCTACACACGTTGTATATTGTATGTTCACTACTCCTAATTTTTGTTCACATCTAAGAGAGAGTAACTCCTAACCAATTTCGAGTTTCAACTTGCAAATTTACATGCCTACTTCCGAACATAATACATTTTTATTGAGAATTTTTAGAACTTTCAAACATAATTTTTTCGTAGTTTTAATTGGTTTATCGGATACTTTCTCAGCGTGACCTGACTCTTGTTCTCGGACAGCACCTGAACTCGGTCTGGTTGGACCAACTCGCACACACCACCTCTTTCTCGAGTCTGGACCAAAACGCTCGCGGCGGCGGGCCGGAGCCACGGACGCTCGCCGAGCTCGCGGCGGCCGGGCAGAGCGCCGGCGAGCGCGCCCGCGAACTACCGGCAGAAGGAGGAGGCCGCGACCGCGGAATCCTCCGCGCTGTCGAGAGCGACTACTGGAGCGAAAGGTGTGTGGCTGTTGCTGCTGCTATTGTTCCTAGTGGTCAGATTGCATAGTATCTTCTATTTTTCTCGGAATAAGTGGGGAAGGTTTGCCCCTCCGATACGACTGTTGGTTGTGCTATCTGCTGCGTCATACGAAGATTCGTAGTACAGCGATGGGGAAAAGGTTGTGCAGTGACCCTGTCTGCAATTCAGGATTCAGCGAAATGGACAGTTAGCACATGACACTCGAATTTGCAGGAGTTTATTTAGTTGAAAAACTGTATGAATCACAAGTGTGAGTCTGGGGTAAGCAATTCTTGTGAACAACATCATGTGACCGTGATAGCATTGCCAACACGATTGTCGTTAAGCGAAAAGTTCGTATGTGTCAAAACAACCAATTTGACATTAGTATGGTTGGCTCCAGGTGAATCACCCCTTACTTGTGAAGCACTTCGCTTGCTGGGCGAAAGCACATGGAAGCTTTCTACCGAGATCGATCTTTTCGCTGCCAAGGTCGACTACATTCGGTGTATGGATCGGATAACTTTCGTTGAAATTGCTAACCTAAAAGGGGACCAGGACGTAACATTTCAGTTGAATGCTTTGCATGATGTAATACTTGCGAACATAGAAAAATCTTGGTAGGATGAAATGATGACTAATGAATTTCTCAGCGTTTCATTTTTTTTTCTTTCGAGAGGTGTTTATGGCATGTGCAGAATCTCAATCTCGGCTAGTAGTAAGTGTGTGGTTGTTACCAAGTTATTTAAAACTTCTAGAATGCAGAATGCTGGAGGTTATTGTACTGTACCTTTTCTTGATCATGGGAAGTTAGTGATGGTTGCGTGCAAGAAAAGAAGTTTAACTAACATAGTGAAGATGCAGTGATATCAAATTGCAGCCATTATTTGTAGCTACTGATGAAAAAAGGTGGATGACTTGTGAAAGCTAGCTTCTACCTTCCTCATTTAATTTATGTTTGTCCGCAAGACTGCTAAAAGCCTGCATACTTCAAAGATCATGTTCACATTTTCGTATCCATATTAATCCGCGCTGTCTCTCTAGAGTCATGTGATGAACAACGACACTGAAATATATTATAGGTGGAAGCTTCGTGTATTGTACTTTTAATTGATCCAGTGTTGCTGTCATGAAGAAGGAAAATTTTCATTTGTGGACCGCAAATATGAAATATCATGATAGGCAAGCGGACACGTGATCATAATATTTCTTATTTTGATCTTATCTATGAAGAAGTACCTGACAGATGGAGTTGTAATAGTGTAATTTGTATGTGCCGACATATTATTGTTACATAGCAATATGTTGCTTGTTTCCAAATTCTTTCGGCCTCCTACAATATTTGCAATTATCCTCTAATCACACTTTTATGTTACATAGTTGTACATTAAAGAGAATCGAATATTGGTTTTTTTTTCGTCTATAATTTTGGGCATGTCGAGCTAGTTCCAGCCAATCGATGGTTTTATCCTTTGTTTAAACGAGAAAATAGTCCTCCTTCAACTGATAGGAATATTTTGATGTTGTTCTTAATAATTAGTATACATTGCCAGGTTGATCTATCATATTATGTAGGAACATACATACCCCCATTCTTACTGCTGCTGGGTCTGATAGACTGGCAGAGGCTGCTGTATTGGCATGTTGATGCTCCAGTCAAATCCTTAAGTATTGTTTAAATATCTGCGGTAGATCATCAGTAGTGTGCAGTTTCTTGAAGGAAACAGTGCCAAATCTGATAGAAACTGGGTTTGACATGACTGCCATTTCAAACAAGCAACAAATATATCATAACAAAGCTAGTATGTTTTGATCTTGGGGGTATAATTGCCATGCCTTTGATACTAGTGTTTATCATACTCCTTTTGAGTTGTTCACGTTGGTGGCCTAAAAGTTGATTGGCCAACTAAATCAGTATTTTATCTTGAGCTTCATGATTACTGGTTGCCAACAGCCTAAAACACTATGAACGGTTGGGTTCTCTGAAGGCAGTAGTCTAGCTTGTCCAGAGAGTGAGGTACATCCATACAACAAGGTTCACTTCCTAATTAGGTAAACATATCAATGCTTGTTTTGGTGGAGTTGGTTGGTTTATTACACTGTTGATTAATGCTGGTGTAGTACCAACGAAGTAACAACCTAGTTCTTTCCCGATAACTTAATGCTTATCTTAGTTTAGCTGTGTACTACAAGAATACAGTTAGGTTAACAAGGGATTGATGGATTGAATTTTTAATTGCAAAATGATGAGGTGCTATGGACCTTGCTTTTTTTTTTTGCGGGGTGCTATGGACCTTGCTGGAGAGCAGAGATTCTTCTTGTAGGTTCTGTGTGCAAGTATTTTGTTGGTCACATTTTAAATCCAATGCAATTTTGGGGTGATTCTAGCACCAAGATAAGAGATTAAGTATACAAGAAATACACATCATGTTATAATTCACTTATCATCTTCGATTGTCGTCAGATTCATGCTGGTTAGGGCTCCACACAGTAATGTTGGCTTGACATGATGCAGCAGCCTACAAAACTTCCCTCAAAACCCCTTTGTGATTAATGCCTTTTATGTCATGTGCGCAGTTGTTGATTGTTATTTTTATAAAGAAAGTCAGGCATTCCTCTGTGCTGTACTCCCAAGGTTCACATCCGTAATCAACTTTGTACCTATGGGAAAGATTTTTCCTTTTATGGTCATAGTCATCGGTTTGCTGCAATAATGCATGGGATTAACTGTGTTTATTGTGAAAGGGCTTTATGTGATGGAAGGGAACTGAGGTTTACTTCTGAAACACTTCACATTATGAAATTGCTTGGCAGTCATGTTTGTAACTACATCATTATGAAACCTAGTGCGTAAGACACTGATATAGTGAAACAGAGTTGGAAACGGTTTGGTTGTCAGTGGCGGAGCATGAACCCAATGTAGATTTATTTATAAGTAGAAAATAGTGATACTTAATATTCTCATCTAGAAGAAGGAGCCACCACCCTGACCCTTGATTCTGTTGGTGTGTTCCTAGTAGTTGAATAGATCAATCCTACGTCATTGATGTGTGTGAGAGATTGACCTATAACTACTCTCTGTGACTGATTGATAGAACCGCGTCAATGCCAAATGGATTCTTACAGAGAAAGTTATCAAATTATTCAGCGTCATCACCCAAACAACGACCAAAGTAAAGCAGCTGTTCACATCGAGGTTGTTTGTAAGAAACTTAGGCACGCAATCGCTTGTTGTCGACATCCTTACCCGACTGCCAAGATTTGTTAGCTAAGCATTCATATACTCAGAGTAGACCTAACAGCGATATATAATTGCATAATTTCCCTTGGCTATTCACTAGGGGTTTTGAAATGGGAATATCTGGATTTATTGTAGATGAGACATGAGAGCATTCCAGCGGGTAGCTTTCATGATCATAGAATATAGATACTGAACTTCCGTTCTATCCATATGCACTGTGCATTGTTTGGGTCCTTTCACTTTCCTTTTTGAGGAAAACATGACTTTTTTTTCACATCTGAAGCAAAGTTGATATTGCTTACTTGATATGGATATTTGCAGTAGTATAACTTCATAAGTAATGTATACACCTTGTGTAGCACTCGTAGCAATAACACAGTCCAGTAATGCTGGGTAACATAAATCAATCTGCTGTTCAATGGTACACAAAATCACAAATCAGTCGATTTTTGTTTGAAAATCAATGGTACATAAACCTACAGGCAGCAATGGTTTCTTTATGGAGCTATGACAGATATCTTTGTTGACAGTGGTGAGAAGGCGGAAGGAAGAAAAGACTAAAGAGAATGCTTCGATTTATCCTTTGGCATCTCCCTTGTTTAAACCTGTAGACAGAAGCAGAAATGTTATGTCTTCAGCACCTAAATGTTATTAAGTGTTTTTGCATGCAGCCTCTTTATTGGACTAAATTATCGATGCGGGCTAATTGTGGACAAGATATCTTCAGGCATGTGAATCAAGAATCAAATCGATAAAAAGAATATTTTTATTTTCATTTGGAATATGATATCTTTAAAGTTTATTTGATCAAATCTCCCCCATTTTACTAAACCTGCATTAATGCACAGTTCTTCAAAATGTATTAATTGAATATAGCCTGTCTTTGCAATCACTTAGATTTGCAGAAGTTCTCTCTACCTGACATGCATTTAAAATTTTGAATACTTTTCCATCACTAAGCTTTCTAGGAAAAAAGTAGGAATATACAACTCAACTTTAGTCTCAAAAGCGTCATCTAATATTTTATTTTGTCAACATTGGAGAAAATTAGACATCCATCCAGTAGTTTTTCTTGATTCTTGGAAACCATGTTTCTTCGTTGCTACAAAAGTTATGAGAAAGAAAGTTGCTGGCTTACTGCTTTATTTAAGATGTATAACGACTGTATATAGATGACTAAATTACTTTTTTTTTTCCAACAGTGGACTCAATCAGAACTTCTGATGGTTTTCACAGACGCAAATTCCTCAGTGCGTTAAAATGGATGTAAGACAACATTCTTCTCTCTCATGGTCTTGACACACATTCTGCGTACGTAGCAAGAAACCTCTTCTTTGCTTGCTGGCTGTTTCACTTTTAGGTGTTTTTAGGTAGGAAAACATGCCAGGGGATATGCGATGTTTGTTAGACATTCACAGTAGTGTCGTCGCTGTCTGTTAGGGAACAATGCCAAGAAGTGCACTGCAAACAAGAAAACTGAAAACCAATTGCTTGTTCAATCTCAGTCTCTTGTTCTTCTTTTCCCCCACTTCATTCACACCACACACAGCGTTCGTTCTTGGACAAAGGTTAACCTGTTTCATGTGTTACTTTCATCTTTTCTGCAGGAAATTCGTATCTGCGCCAACCATGACAGGATCAAGGATATATGGGAGCGCGGGCTCAAAAGGCGGCCGCATAGCTTGATAGATGGCATCTAGGCGCCAGGCGGAGCCCTGTCGCCTTGCCTGCTGGCCGATTTACTCCGCCTAGGGCGGCGATTTGGTGCTGGCCTGCCACCTCAAACTGTCCAGCGTCTTGCGAACACCGAATGTAGTGAGCAGTGAATACTAAGCTATGTTCTCCAGCGTTCAGTGGCAGAGACCATAGTGTTTCCATGTACCGGTTTGCACTTTGCTGTTCCTTGGCACATTGCTCTAGTGTTTCTGCACGTGTTCGACAACTCGTGTAAATTTGTTTACCTTTTACTCCTACCAGATATGAAAGTTGTTCTCTGTGCAAAAAATATAAGGAAAAGTGATCAGACGAAGCTTTGCTTGAATTTACTCCCAGAGCTATTTGCCAACCGACTGTACCTACAGTCGGTTCTCTTTCTCGCTGACACGCACAACCAGATTTTTCTCGATCCAGCCCGAGGCCCACAAGCAGCTGACTGCCCCGCCGCTGAACAAACGGAGCACTCCACCACGACTCCTCTCTCTCATCCCCAGCTCTCCTCCGCCGTCCTCGACTCCGCCTTTACCCGCCGGCGCTCGGGGCCGACTGCCGAGCTTCTCCATCCAAACGCCGCCACCCGCCTCCTCTCGCTCATGCGCCAGCGCCTCCATCACTCTGCTCGCTAGCTCGACATCACACCGGAGCTCGCGCCATGGACGGGCGCTTGCAGCTCGGTCCAGCAAGCTCTCCACATCTCCAGCCCGGCACGACCCCCCCCCCCCCCCCCCCCCCCCCCCCCCGGATCTGAAGAAGACGACGGGCGCCTGCAGATCCCAAGCTCTGCCTCGTCGCCCTACGTGTGAGGCAAGACGGAGACTCAGCGGAGGAGCTCTGAGGCTCTCCATGGACGGCGAGCTTGTCACACGCCGCCGGATCCGAAGAAGACGACGCCCACAGGTAGATGGGCCTAGGATTCACCCAATCTGGCTTTTGACGAACCTCCGCCGCGGGAAATTCGTGGACGATGAGTTCGAATTGGGTAGGCGGCGTCTCCATGGTCGATAGCGAAGGTTAGCTTTTGGGGATTTTTTGTCGATGTTGCATAGGATGTTGATTTTTGCTACATGTGTGTATAGTCTTTGTTGTGTAAGAACGAGCAAAGTGCTACATGATTTTTGTAAAAGTGACACTTTATTAACGTTTTGCTATAACAAATGGGGATTTGCCGCATAGTTTGTTGGTTTTTGCTACATGGGCGTGTTCAAAGTGCTACAACGTTTTTCACGTCGCAAGAGGTGAAATTTTGCTACACATGCTACATGCGTGCAAAAAAATGTTTTCGTTCACAATTTTTTGCTACACTGATCGAACACGGATTTTTCTGAAAATTGCTACACACGATGCTACATGGGCAAAAAAGAATGTTGCGCCCAGATTTGTTTGCTACATTGGATCAGATGTAATTTTGTCTGTAATATTTTTGCTACATGTTACATAACCAGATAAAAATGCTACACGCGAACCGTTTTTGCTACATGGATCGGACGCGCGAGATCGATTCACTTAACTGAATCCGACGGTGGAGGGTGACTGTAGCTAACCATCCCTACACCCGACTGACGCGTAGCACTGGCCTTTTTTTTTGAGAATTACTCCCTATTTATTTATTTGTGCAAAATGAAGCTTAAGTGTACTAGCCCCATAAATTACGGCCCAAATTTAGACCCGCTAAGAAAATGCCTCTCTTTAGGCCCAGTGTACCTGTTATACTTGGGATAGGCCCAGCCCAGCCCAGCCCAATGATCTGTTTGTATGTGGATATTCGGGCCTGGAATGAGGAGCAATGCATTCGGGCCGCGAAGCGTCTCTCCCAGCCCCGTCTCGCTCGTCTGAAGGGAATAGGCGACCTAGGAGAGTGGCGGCGGCGCAGGTACCCCGCCCTCCTCCTCCGGCGAGCAGCACGCCGCCCTCCCACAGTGCGGTTTAACCTCCCGGAGGCTCTCCAGCACCCTCCTCTCATCTCTCCACTCTCTCCTGTGTGCAGCACGCGCGGGTGAGATTAACAAGACGACCGGCGACCTCCACCCCGAGGAAGCGTCAGCATGGTGGTGCGCATCCGGCTCGCTCGGTTCGGCTGCAGGAACCGGCCCTTCTACCGGGTGATGGCCGCCGACAGCCGCTCCCCGCGCGACGGCAAGCACCTCGAGGTCCTCGGCTACTACAACCCGCTCCCCGGTGAGACACTCTCGCCCCGCCTTGAATTCCCAGTCGATCTGTTCATGATAGCCCCGCCCCTCCTCCAAGTCCCGCTTGAATCAGCTCATTGAGCCTAGCTGTCCATGCGTGCGGCGGATTTGTGATGCGATGTGGGAGCTCTAGTGATAACTGAAGATTAGCTGATGAGGGAATGTGTGCCTTTTCTGTTGGTGTTTGCAGGGAAGGATGGTGGCAAGAGGATGGGGCTGAAATTCGACCGGGTCAAGTGAGTTTTTGTGCATAATACTCATTTTCATTTTCAAGGTTAACTGTTCATGCATCCCCGGGTTATGATGTCTCGTGCTGTTCCCTTTTCATACTCCAACCAATCTATCTCGCGGTTCCCCTCGCCATTAAGCGTCTCAGCCTTAATATAGAAAATGAAAATGGAAATATACAGATGGAAGCATCCCAGTTGCATGGTCTAGTATTAGCATTTCCAAATTATTTACTAGACGAATATTACTACACACCATAGTACAATTTCAGCTAACCATTACACTACCAGCATCATGTGGCTTTACAAGTTGCAGCTCGTTAGAATTCCAGTGATACATTTCAAGGTGAATGGATAACCTCCGCACGATCCAGAAGTTGATCCATCCTGAAGTACATGGACTCGTATCAGGGAAACACACACCCTGATACTTGTTCTTGTGGCCTGAGTTCAGTTGAAACTTCGCCAGCCAGCAATGAATTGGTCCAGTTGTTCAAGTATAGATCAGTTAGGCCATGAGTTATACATAGTAGAAGATCAGAATAGATTAGCCAAAAAGATAGGAAGAAGCACGATACTGCAGTTTGACAAGTAACACACAGAACTACTTCTTAGCTAACCACATAGTTGCGAGTGAAGCATTCAATTAACTATAACCAAGTTCATTTTCGTATGATTTATCATGAGAGTTTCAATATTTAAAAAAATAATAGCTTCCTTTTTCTCTTCCTTCATGCATACTATCCGATCAGCAATAATCTCCATGTGTCAGTCCCAAAAAGGACAATAATCTCCATGTAAATTTGAACTATCATTTTTGGAAGTGTGAAAACATACATGTAATTTTGTTTGTCGAAATAAATATTCTTAGTACATGATGAACTTGAGACGAAGATGCAACCCAACCTTCTCCGTGATTGGAATTTCGAAGTCAAAAGAAATACATTATCATTCGGTTCTTGTACTACACAGGAAATGAAAAGATTATAAAGTGGAATAATAAGAAGATACTGCAACAAAAGCTTGTCAACCGAAAGAAACGTCTATAATTACATGTTCATCGTCTTTCTGAGGTTGAAACATAGGCTCTATTTTCTTTTGTACACCGCTTCAAAGCTCTTGTGGTCATTGATGCAATTTAGGTCACAATAACTTTAAATTCGCAGTTCAACATTGTAAACGTCTAATTCGTGTATTATGTATTTAGTGGTTGGAAGCGCAACGGCCTGAAGGGTATCAAATTATTTCAAAATTTCCCTATTCAAGCATGTGAGATGTGCTTGATTGCATCCCACTAACGAGTAGTTGCTACAAATATGCTTATGATGTTTTTATCCGCTTGCCCAGCAACACCATGAAACACCACATTAACTATAGTGACACCATATAATTATACTTCTGTTGTGTAGGTACTGGCTATCTGTTGGGGCACAGCCATCAGATCCTGTGCAGCGTATCCTCTTCCGTGCCGGGGTCCTTCCTCCACCTCCGTTGCTTGCTATGGGCCAGAAGGGTGGATATCGTGATAGGAACCCCATTCATCCAATGACTGGGCGCCCCTTGGATCTTGAGGGTGTCAGAATTGTTGATGATCCCAATGGTACTGAAGGTGATGCTGAAGAACCTACAGAACCTTCGTTGGAGGCGTGATAATTTTTTTGTTTTGGCGTATGGAGTGGTGCTGCAAGGGAAAAAAAAACTTTTTTTTTTGTTGTGCTTCTGCTAAGATTATGAGCGCGTAGTGTACAATGTGGCAACAGTTTGGTCATGTAACTTTCCTTTGTATGCATTTTAGAATTGCTGCACTGCAAAGTTAGCTGTCACCACTCGCCAGTCTACTATCTTGTCTCCTAATATGGTTGCTTTTGAATGGATTATGATGATATAATTGCATCTTCAGCGAACCTCTTATTTCTTTTTGGATCCCCAGGTTGACAAATAATCTTCAATAAATTGTTGATTCGAGTGCACCATAACCATTAATGGAGAACCAACATATGCCTTGGTAGTTTACTGTATAATTATTCCTGCTGTGTGATCAAGTCTGATCTGATGCTTCATCTGATGTGCTTGCAAAGTTGGCATATATTGCTTTGATTACAGGGCTACGAAAGGTGCATTTTGCGGATACCTGGTGACGTTTGTTTGTGCTGATGTTTTCTTCCGTGATTATATGTCTTGCTTTCATGAAACCTTTGCCTATAGATCATAAGCATCTTCATGGAAATGACTCGTTAGCTTTGCTGATAGATAGATGGAAAATTACCTCACTGAATTGGGTTGCCAAAAAGCAGAGTTACCTGACCGAACTGCATCTGATAGGTGGCAAGAGAAAAATCACATAAATTTCATGCTTGTCATCCGGACATTTGTGATTGCTAACAATAAGGTTTAACATCACATCTTTCTGCATCCAAACTGAACTAAATGTGTCCTGCCTGTCCAAACATGCACACATTCCCAATTTGGAGCAACATTTTGCATGAATAAGTTGATTCAGGCAGTAGGCATCAAGACAGGCTAAGTAAGACTTCAGGCTCACAAAACAGACAAGAGAATGTTTGACCAGGAATCAAGGTATTTCTTCTTTGGGTGTTACGACATGTCACCACCATGCAGCATAAGCTTGTATCATCTAAAAGGTATTTCTTCTTCCCTAGGCCAACCCATTCATGCAACATGCTAAACCAAAGCTCACCAAGAAAACCTTTCTCTGCACTTCTCCCGCTCAAGTCATCAATAAATCTTGCAGGCATCCTGCCAATGCCTTCTTCCTCTCTTCGGATCAAAATCTCATTTCCCTCCTCCGATCGACTGACCTCAGCTACCGGCGCCGCAGAATCTCTGCCGCCATGGCAGAGCAGAGACATGGCAAGCTATGGCTCCTGGTGATGGCGTTGGCGCCGTTGTTGCAGAACTCGACGGGGGCGACGTTCACCATATCGAACTATTGCGCCTACACCATATGGCCGGGGACGCTGGCAGGCTCTGGCACACCGCAACTGTCCACGACGGGGTTCGAGCTAGCGCCGGGGCAGACGGTACGGCTCGCCGCGCCGCCGGGGTGGTCGGGGCGGATGTGGGCGCGCACGGGATGCGTGTTCGACGCGGCAGGCGCGGGGATCTGCCAGACAGGCGACTGCGGCGGCCGGATGGAGTGTCGCGGCGCCGGGGCCACGCCGCCCGCCACGCTCTTCGAGGTCACGCTGGGGAAGACTGGCGGAGGTGAAGACTTCTACGACGTGAGCCTCGTTGACGGGTACAACCTCCCCGTCGTTGCCATCCCGCGCGCGCTCCGGGGGCAGGGCGCGTGCAACGCCACCGGCTGCATGGCCGACCTCAACCGCTGTAAGTACAGTGAATGTTTCGTGTTAGATTAAGCTTGCGCCGCCCTCCATTGCCGGCCGGCTCTGATGATCCCGAATGGTCCACCAGCGTGCCCGAAGGAGCTGCAGGTGGACTGCGGCGGCGGTGCGATCGCGTGTCGGAGCGCGTGCGAGGCGTTCGGGCAGGACAGGTATTGCTGCAGCGGCGCCTACGGCACGCCGACAGCGTGCCGCCCGACGGCCTACTCGTCCATCTTCAAGTCGGCGTGCCCGCGCGCCTACAGCTACGCCTACGACGACAGCACCAGCACCTTCACCTGCAACGCCGACGACTACACCGTCGCCTTCTGCCTCCCGACCTCCGGGTCAGTTGAGCAAAACTGCCAGTGTTGCCATGGCAAACGTACACAACGTACATTGTAGTTAACATCTTCGTGATTGCAGGATAAAAGAGTCGGATGCCGTGTTCCTGGGCGCGCAGATCGACGGCGTCCGGGGCACCGACGAGGACAATGCGCGGCCGGCGTACGTCAACGGTGGCCAGAGCATTGGCAAGCACAATGCGCCGCCAGCGTACGGCAACGGTGGCGCGGGCGCTTATCTACCACCGATTTACCGTGGTGGTGGAGGTGCTTATGAACCTCCCATTTACAACTACGGCCGTGGAGGCGCCCATGTACCGCCGGCGATGAGGGCCTCGTCGGCGAGCACGAGAGACATTCGGCCGTGGCTTCTGCTACTGCTGTTCGTCTGCTTTTCCCCGACGGCCTGATCAGACCGTGCTCCGTTGCTGACCTGCTCTTATACGAGCTAAGGGCAGAGGTGATTCTTAATCTGCAAATCTTTCGCCAGAAAAGAGATCGATCACGGAGGGTTTTTCAGGCAATTGGATATTTGGAACTAGTTGCTAGATGCTAGCCTGCTAGGCGACTAACTGTTAAGGTCCGGTCTATTTTACACTGCTTGTTGAAGTAAATGTAAATTCGCAGAGCAGAAAGCAATTCAGGTATCTGAACTCCAGATATTTTACACTGTCAGCACGGACGTATAGTATCTTGACCGCGGGCCGGAAACGTTAGGAAATACTCCTACTAGTCGTGGTAAAAAAAAATTTACTAGTTGTGACTTGCGAGCATGGTGAACTCTCCGCTGGCTGTTCCGTGCTACTCCCTCCGTTCCAAATTAATTGACATGCATTTGTCTAGTAACGAATGTATCTAGACACTATACAAGTATAGGTACATCCGTATTTAGACAAAGTCAAGTCAATTAATTTGGAACGGAGGAAGTACAAACCAACTCTCGATCGGCTTGACCAAGGTAGGCATATATAGGTAGGAGTAGGATGAGTATATCGCAGAGGGTTACCTTGGAGTTTGGGTTGCATCCAACGATCTGATCATGGCCGCCAGGCCAAGCAAAGCCGGTGCTGCCGCGACGCCAAGCCATCGCGTGCGCGACCTCGTGGTCAGACCTCCCGCCGGAGCTCGTGGGCCTCGTCCTACGCCGGTTTCCCTCCTCGCCGACTGTGTCCGCTTCGGCTCCGTCTGCCGCCACTGGCGCCACGCCGCGCGGCAGCAGGCCCCATTGCTGCCGCCGGTGCTCCCCTGGACCATCGCGTCCGACACAGGCAAAGTCCAAACCATCCCGGACGGCGAGGTGCACCGTCTGTGCTCCGGCAAGCTCGCGCAATGCTTGTGCTCCTCCGAGAACTGGCTGCTGATGTTCGGGAGAACGTCGCGCAATGACACGGAGACACGCATCTTCCTGAAGAACCCAGTCTCCGGAGCCATCCTGCCGGACATTGGTAACCTGCTGCTGGGCCGCAGCTTCACGAAATTCATCGTGTGCGCCGACAATCTCGTCGTGGCCACAATCAGAATCTCTGTCCCTCGTTATAGCGTTCCACTGATCGCATGCTGCCGACCCGGTACACTCTCTTGGTCAACGTGCTCACAAGCCACCGCGGCCGCCGCCGGTGACCGCCCTGGTTACGAAGACATAGCTTTCAACGATGGAAGCATCTATTGCATCACGGAAAGAGGATACCTTTTCACGCACGAGGTTAGTGAGGACCATGGACATATAGTACTATATTCTCCGAAGCTAGTGATCAAGGGCGGTGACACCTGCTGCTTCGGCGTGAGGCGAGTACTGGTGGTTTCACATAATGACAGGTTGCTGATGGTCAAATGGAACCAATATGCCGTGTATGACGATGCTAATATCTCGGTGTTTGAAGCAGATCTACAAATGTCACGATGGTCACAGTTATCGAGCATAGGCGATCAGGTCTTGTTTGTGAGCCAAAGGTGCTCCAAGGCCGTCCCTGTATCTCCTAACAGTGACGATTACGTGTGCGGTAACTGCATATCTTTTGTGGACGATGTAGTCTATGGCCCCCGAAAGCGTTGCTTCGGTTCCACGAGTTGTGGTATGTACAACTTGAGAAATAACACATATCATCCAATTGTGTCCGATGCATTCCCCGCTAAATGTATAGGGGGGGCATCATGGTTCTTTCCACACAAGTGAAAATCGGATCTAGGACTTTGAGTGAGGGTTGAGCATATAGTGATTCGGTTATGTGAATTTCGGGTTGAGCTATTTTTTGGGTATGATATATAGGTTGTTCACAAATTTTAGGGGGAGCCATGGCTCCACCAGTCCACCCCCTCCTCCCCCAGGATCAATATATGTATGCATGTATATATAATTTCTTGTACGCACACAAAGTATATACACCCGCTTTCTTCTCTGCATTCTATATTAAGATGATCTGGGTTGGTAATGGAGAATTAATGCATCTTTACCGTGTATGTAACATTTCATGTGATATGATTATCTTTGCTCTTTGAAGACAACCTCACGCTATGCCTCTTTGAAGGTCAATTCCAGCGAGCGTCCCGACCGCAGGAGGACTCCACGTGGCGAGCGCATGAGGTAACGAAATCGAACTTTGATACGTAATGTACTAAGCAGCCGAAGCCCTCCGCGTCGTCTCGTACGAGGCCTCCGCGCTGGGCTGGTTGCGAGGGCGTACGTCCATCAGCGGACGCACGCGAAGCGGGTACGTACATCGATCGCTCGAGTAATTGTTCCCAGACAAATACATGTACATCCATCCGAGGCGAGACAAGTACGAAAGTATTACACACAAATAGAGTAAGGTGTACACATTAGAGAGAACACGCTACTAGATGTACAACTATGTTGCTACTAGTTGTACAGACACAGGTTGTACAACTATACAGACAAAGCTTGTACACCAACATGTTGTACAACAACAGAGACACAAGTTGTACAACTACATAACACATATTGTACAACTAGCAGACACAGTTTGTAAAGACACAGGTTGTACAACTATACAGTTACAGGTTGTACAACTACACAGACAGAGGTTGTACAACAACAGGTTGTACAACAACAACAGAGACACATGTTGTACAACAACAGAGACACGGGTTGTACAACTAGCAGACACAGTTTGTACAGACACGGGTTGTACAACTACACAGAACAGGTTGTACAACTATACATAACTGGAAGTACAGAAAAAAAGTTTCTCGAAACCTATCAACATGGGATCTAATTTTGAAGATCTCGACGCGAGAAGCTCAAAAATAAAAACGGTTCGTAATTTGGATAAACGGTCCTCGAGATATTTCATTTCAAAAATTCGGTTTAGAAAAAATAAAAGGGAAAAAAAGCTGCCCTCCCACCTCACTATCCATTCTCTCTCATCATACAAAAATACACAGAACAAAAAGTACGAAGTACACAGAAATGGTTGTACAAAGTAACAGACACAGGTTGTACAACTATGCATAACCGGTAGTACAAAAATAAAGTTCGTCGAAACCTATCAACATGTGATCTAGTTTTGAAGATCTCGACGCGAGGAGCTCAAAAGTGAAAACGGTTCGTAATTTAGATAAACGGATCTCAAGATTTTTGTTTTAAAGTTTCGGTTTTGAAAAATAAAAGGGAAAAAACTGTCCTCCCACCTCCCGTGTGCCTTTCTCTCTCCTGCTCCCACTTTCAATATGGTTGTGACACTTGGTGAACATGCGTGCAACTGTTGGTACCGCACGAAGGAGAAAGCGACACTTGTCATCACCAGTTGGTCCGCTTGGTTCCCTTTGCAAAGGGAACCCTTTTTCTAGTGATTTCCGCAAAGTTAGGCTCGGGGCTACAGCTAAGGCTTCGAAGGCTAAAATGACAATAGCGGCTAATAGCTGGGCTAAACGAATTTAGCCCTAAATTAGCCCCATAGCCGCTAATCTCCCGCCCAACGGGCCAAAAAAAATTTGGACCAAATTTTGCCGCTCGGCCCAATTTTGGACCAAAATTTGCCGCCCGGCCCCATTTTGGAGCCCAAATAAACCAGCTGTGTAAACCCTATCCACCAAATCGTCACTTTTCTCTCCTTCTCTCCCCGTAGCCTATAGGAGAGGCGGCCATGGCAGCGGCGCGCAAGCACCCACTACCGGCCGCCCTCGCCGCTCTACCCGGCCGCCCTCGCTGCTGAACCCTCCCCACTCGCCTCTCTCCGCCCTGCTGATACTGGGCTCGCTCGTCCGGTGTGTCCTCGACGCGACCGACCCAGGCTTCCCCAGCTAAAGCTCGTCGACGTGGTGGTTGTTGAACTGCCGCTGCGAGGGTCGACCCTGGCCGACCTGGTGTCGGAACTTCTGCTGCGCTTTGGTGGTTGCTCGATTGCTGCTGGTACCCGGCAACTATGTCGCGTCAAGGTAAGCTTCTCTTTCTCCGATCACATTTTTATTTGTAAAACTATGGTGCTGGGATTGGGTGGTAAGAGGAGTAGAGTCAGGAGTATCCCGTGGCGATTTGTAAAAATGTTCTGTACCTTCTGTCATTTAAGTAATGAATACAACTATTTCAGATACAGAAACAATTACAGTAGCATGATTTGTCATAAAGCATCACAAGTACTTTGGCTCGTGTCATGTAGAATTTGCTACTGTATGTATCGGATTTTCCTACTAGTATAAATGTATAATAGATGTTTTGCACTGTTTTCTTAGCTCTTCAGACTCCTATTTTTTGATTGTTGTATGGAGATAAAATTCATTTTGTTTGCATTGTTTGTTTTGTAGGTCCGGGCACATCAAGCACTGCCTCGGTACCACAACCTCCACCAGCTGATGATCATGCTGCCTCAGATGATCCTGCTTGGAAGTATGCTACACGTCCAGATGTGAACAAGAAGAATGCTCTGAAGTGTAATTTCTGTGACAAGATATGTACTAACGGCGTTACAAGGATGAAATTCCACCTTGCTGGCTTAAAAGGGTTCAATACTACATGTTGCCTAAAGGTTCCTAGTGACGTCCGTCAAGAGATGCTCGCTTTCGTACTAAAAAGTGAGGTTGCAAAGGATAAGATAGTCGAAGCATTGGAAAGGGTGAGAGGCAAAGTTAACTTGGATCACTCGGAGGGGGAAGAAAGTGATGAAGATGATGGCAATGCGGTTGTGGTGCTGAAGCCAAAACCCGCAAAAGTAGCTTGAAAGCCCTCAACAACTTTCAAGGTGGCTCTATTCAGAAATTCTTCAGTTCAAGTACTATAGAAGAATCAGTATCGAAGAATAGCCTTAGCAACAAGGCTCAGACACAGTTGTCAACTCAAGAAAGAGAGAAGAAGAGGAACAGAGCTTGTGAGTACGTATGCCAATGGTTCTATGAAGCTAGCATCCCACACAACGCTGTCACACTTCCTAGCTTTGCTTGTATGCTTGAGGCTGTTGGCCGTTTTGGCAAAGATTTCAAGGGACCTAGTGCATATGGATGAGTGGACCATTTTTGTAGAAAAGGAAGAAAAGAGTGATGGATACCTTCAAGGATCACAAGGAAACATGGGAGCACACCGGCTGTACAATTATGACCGATGCATGGACAGATAGGAAGTACAGGGGAGTAATGAACCTTGTTGTTCATAGTGCTCATGGTGCCTTATTCTTAGATTCAGTTGATTGCTCGGCTGTCAAAAAAAATGGCAAATACATCTTTGAGCTTGTTGATGGATGCGTTGAAAATATTGGGGCAGAAAAGGTTATCCAAGTGTGACTGATAATGCTAGTGTCAATATGGCAGCAGCTAATCTATTGAAAGCAAAGAGACCTTCCATTTTTTGGAATGGATGTGCAGCCCACACAATCGATCTCATGTTGGAGGACATAGGGAGTCTTAAACCGGTGAAAAAAACAATTACCCAAGCAAGGCTAGTGACTGTATTCTTGTATGCTCATTTAAGGGTTTTGGCTTTGATGAGGAGTATCCTTAAGGAAGACCTTGTGCGCTCGGGTGTTACAAGATTTGCCACGGCTTATCTCAACCTAAAAAGTTTGCAAGATAACAAGATTGGGCTGCAAAAACTATTCAGATCAGATGAGCTAATTGAGATGGGCTGCTTGAAGAAGGACTCCAAGGGGGACCAACCTCACGAAGTTGTGAAATCCGAAGCCTTTTGGAAACGTGTTGATATTGCTGTCAATTTCTTTGAGCCAATGGCCAATGTGTTGAGAAGAATGGACAGTGATGTGCCAGCAATGGGGTTCTTTTATGGTTGCATGTTAGATGCAAAAAAGGAAATCTTGTCTAGGTTTGACAATGACGAGAGTCGCTGCAAATCTGTTTTGGAAATCATTGACAAGCGGTGGGACAACAAGCTCAAGAAGCTACTACATTTGGTTGGGTACTTCTTGAACCCCTACTACTACTATCCAAACAAGGTTCAGATTGAGAAAGATGGAAAATTTAGAGCTGCTGTTATCACTTGCATTACAACGTTGATTGCTGATGATGAAGAACAAGATAAGATGATTGAAGAACTCCAGCAATATAGAGGCTGTAAGGACTCTTTTGGAACAGACATTGCAACAAGACAGAGAAGAAACAAAAACTATGATCCAGGTGATTGCTTGCTGATTCGATCTCACTACCCTTTTTGTCTTGTATTTATTTGTCTAACAAGTAATTTGTTCATGGCTTAATGCAGCAACATGGTGGTTGAATCATGGCACAAGTTCACCAAACCTGAAGAATTTAGCGGTAAAGATTCTTAGTTTGACATGCAGCTCGTCGGCTTGTGAGAGAAACTTTTCGGCATTTGAACATGTAAGAAATCTTTTAGCTCCACCAACGTATCAGTGAAATAGCATTGTATTTATGGTCTGACTAGACGAAAATAAATTGTTAGCTACACCAACGTATTTGTACACCTTGTAGTTTAGTATTTGTTGCTGGCTGCTCAACCTCTAAAATTTGCATACACTACACATGTACATGCAAGGAAGCGCAATAGGCTTCTTAGTGAGAGGTTGTGCCTGAGCCAATGTTAAAATTTGTCAAAGTCAACTCAGGGATGATTGATAAGAAACATAACAAGAGAAAAGGGATGATGTTCTCGAAGATGAAGAGAATTAGTTCATTACTGGGGTTGTGCCTGAAGCCAATGTTCAAGTTCAACAAGAACATTCTGATACTGTAATGATGAACCAGAAGCATCAACATCACAAGCCCAACGAAGGAGACAAGCACACATTAGGAAGAAAAGGAAGAAGAGTGTCCATTCTTTGCTTAATTGCCTCCCAGAAGAAGCTGTTTTTTCTGATTCTTCGAGTTCTTCAGCTTCGGAAACAGAAGGTAATCAACCTCAAGACAATCTCATTCTCTCTGATGCTTCAGCTGATGACTCGGATTGATGGCATGTGTGCCTTGCTGGCTATGTGAGCTTATTGTTTTGTTATGTGAACTTGCTGTTGTAATGTACTAATATTTGGACAGAACTATGTCCTTAATTGTTGCTATGTAATGTTGTAAACTTGTAATTTGTGGACAGAACTATGTCCAGAACTTCTGTTTATTCGTATCTCTTGTGTTGTTGTGACTGTGTATGTTATACATCTGTGAAGTATTGATAATTTGATATATATATATATATATATTTATGAATATGTGCTGCCCAAATGTTGAATTTTTTCATTATTTAACAAAATGGCTATATGGGCTTAGCTGGGCTATAGACTGGCTATAGCCTTTCATAGCTGCTGGACAGGCCGGGGCTAAATTCAATAGCCGGCTATTTAAAACCTTGACCAGGAGGGGATTGTGCATCACACCGAGAACTAGACAAATACAGGCGTATCTGGCTCCTCTCCTCTGCCTTCACCACGCAGATCGCACCCTCCACTTCCAGCTGAGAGCGTGCGCACACTGCAGGAACAGCCAACTACCATGGCGTCCGAGCGGTTCGACGTGATCGTGGTGGGGGCGGGCATCATGGGCAGCTGCGCGGCGCACGCGGCAGCGTCCCGGGGCGCGCGGGTGCTCCTGCTGGAGCGCTTTGACCTGCTGCACCAGCGCGGCTCGTCGCACGGCGAGTCCCGCACCATCCGCGTCACCTACCCGCAGCCGCACTACCCGCCCATGGTGCGCCTCTCGCGCCGCCTCTGGGACGACGCCCAGCGCGACGCCGGCTACGACGTGCTCACGCCCACCCCGCACCTCGACATGGGCCCCCGGGACGACCCCGCGCTCGTCGCCTCCGTGGCCAACGGCGGCGCCACCGAGATCGCAGCCGAGGGCGGGGCGAGGCCCAAGTGGGCGGAGGCGTTCAGGGTGCCCGAAGGGTGGACGGCGGCGATCAGCGCGCTGGGCGGGGTCATGAAGGCGACCAAGGCCGTGGCCATGTTCCAGGCGCTCGCCGTCAAGAATGGCGCCGTCGTGCGGGACAGGGCGGAGGTGGTCGACGTCGCCAGGATGCAAGGTGAGTAATGCCACCGCGCCACGCATGTCGCACGTGTTCCTCCTCTCACCGCGAACTAATTTCCTTGGAAGCATGCGGCTCATCGTGCATGTGATCCACTACTGACCAGTGGCAACTTGGCGACCGAGCATGCCGGAGATAGCTCGTTCGTTCATGGACCATTAATTTGTCCGTGCACGTTGCTGTCCTCCAACCGTTTTCGTTACAGACAAATTATGATTTCACGAATTTTGTCCTGCAGATCTGTCATGCATGTTTGGAAGTTAGGACATAAAAAAGTGCCAATTTGTACAAAATTTGAATTGTATGGAGGTTTTAGGTTACGATCATCATATATCTAGTTTGTTGAGCTACTGTACGTCGTTATTTACATGCAAATGGCTCTTTGAATACTGTCAAAGTCTTTTCTTTTTTGTTGGAATCGTATCTCTTCCAGTACTAGTATCCATTAAAAAAATATTAGTATGATGGAAAATTAGAGGCCGCAGCCGTCCAAGATAATAATATTGAAAGGAAACAAAAAGTACTCCCACTTGTCAGTTGTCACATCACATGTACATATGTAGTGTACTTTCGTCATTTTGTTTGGCCCGCATAATGAACCTACTCTACGCAACCAGCGAAGGGAGAAGCCATCAAATAATTCCTAGCTAATTGGACCGCGAAGTATTTGAACTTTTTTCATAATATGCATCATGCATGGGAGGTTTATTAGTTATCTAGAAGAACGAAGAATATAGAACTGAAATTAACTAACTATTTGAGATGACGATGTATTTTGAGCTAGAGCAAGTAGAGCTTGAGAAAGGTTCATCGCAAAATAAATGTAATTCTTTTTGTAGAATCCTTGATACTACTCTAAAGAAGTGAAGTATACAAACTTTAAGCATTTTTTCAGACATCTGGTATTCATGCATTATGGCTAAAAATCACATTGTTGTGCGCTGTTGGCCAGGAGAAGGAACGATCGTGGTTCGGACATCGAGCGGCGAGGAGTTTCACGCCGCCAAGTGCATCATCACCGTCGGCGCATGGACGAGCAAGCTGGTGAAGTCAGTCACCGGCGCCGACCTGCCGGTGCAGCCACTTCACACCCTCATCTGCTACTGGAAGGTCAAACCGGGCCACGAGCGCGAGCTCACGACGGAGGCCGGCTTCCCGACGTTCGCCAGCTTCGGCGAACCGTACATCTACAGCACGCCCTCGATGGAGTACCCGGGCCTGATCAAGATCGCCATGCACGGCGGGCCACACTGCGACCCGGACGGCAGGGACTGGGCCATCGGCCCTGGCGAAGGCGAAGGCGGGCTGGTGGAGCCCGTGGCGCGGTGGATTGAAGAGGTGATGCCGGACCACGTGGAGACGGCCGGCGGGCCGGTGCTCCGGCAACCGTGCATGTACTCCATGACACCCGACGAGGACTTCGTGATCGACTTCCTCGGCGGGGAGGAGTTTGGGAGGGACGTGGTGGTCGGCGCCGGGTTCTCGGGGCACGGGTTCAAGATGGGACCGGCGGTGGGGAGGATCCTGGCGGAGATGGCGCTGGACGGCGAGGCGAGGACCGCGGCGGAGGCCGGCGTGGAGCTCCGGCACTTTAGGATCGGCCGGTTCGAGGGAAACCCCATGGGGAACCCCAAGTGTTTCTGAGATGGGAATGCTCGCGCGCGCGAGCATGGTGGCTCGATTTGACCTCTGCGTAAGTAATCTGTTGATTGATTTGATGATCATGCCAAGTGGGATCATTGCAATTGCCTACTTGTTTATGTCGAGTAGCGAGGCTGTATTATGTACAACTTTGGTATTTGCGTTAATTTGCTAAACATATACTCTATATTTTACCAAGTTTTTTAATAGTGAAGCAGCTACAATGATGTGAGTTTTATTAGGGCTTCTACAATTCAATGTGAATATACAAATAAACCAAATATTTGTAAGCGCATACGTCTTGTACCATAAATAAGAACCAGCGTTAGGACAAACCCAGCTTATTTCTATATACGTCCTTTTTTCAACGGAGGCAAAAGATGCCCCATTCATCATTAATTAATATAAGAAAAGTTGCCCGGTTAATTCGAGAAAAACCTAGTACTCCATGAGACCGGACGAGAACTTCGTGATCGACTTGTGGGCGGCAAGGAGTTCAGGAAAGATGTGGTGGTCGACGCCGGGTTCTCCCGGTTCGGTTTCATGATGGGACCGGCTGTGGGATGGACCCTGGCAGAGATGGTGCTGGACGGCGAGGCGAGGACGGCTGTGGAGGCCAGCGTGGAGCTCTGACACTTTTAAGATCGGCCGGTTTCTGAGATGAATATGATGGACGTTCGCGGCGCGCGAGCTTGGTGACTCTATTTGCCTACCCTCTCTGTAATTAATCTATTTATTAATTCGATGGTCATGCCAAGTGGGTTATTACAGTTACCAACTTGTTTCGTGTGGTGTGGCTGTACAACTTGGGTATTTGTTCTCATATATATTTTCGCAAGTTTTTTGATAGTGAAGCAGCAACAGTGATGTGAGTAAGGATGGCAATTTTACCCACGGGTACGGGTACCCGCATGGGTACGGTATGGACATAATTTTATACTCATGGATAGTATCGGTACCCTATCCGTTAAGTCGCGGGTAGGGTACGGGTATAACCTCGTACCCGTGGGTATACTCATACCCTGCCTATTTATATACCTTACTCGTGGAGGTCCAACATTTATTCTCGTGAGATTATGAACCTATGGTAAAATTGTCAATTTAAGTTGAGATAATTGTCATGTTCTCAAATATATGTTATTGAAATTGGATAAATGTTTTTATTTTATCAATGTGTTAGCGATGAATGTTAAATTATGTATAACATGTGTACTATTTGATCTACCGTTGGGTACCCAACGGGTATGGGTACGGGTAAAGTTTCATACCCGTGGATACGGGTATGTATGGATAGAGTTTTGTACACATTTGTTACACATGTATGGGTATTTGTTACACAGGTATGGGTATAGTATTGCTCTATCCGCCCCATACCCTATCCATTGCAATCCTTAGATGTGAGCTGTAGTATTAGGCCATCTACAACTCAATGTGATTATTTTCTGAGCGCATATGTCTTTTAGTACAAATAAGAACCGGTGTTTAGGAAGGCTTATTTTTCTATACGTCTTTTTAAGCACCTTGTATTGTGCATGCCCTTACTCCATAGAGGTGTTGCACATGTGTTTCATATCGCGCTAATTGCATTTGCAATCATATCGTAGTTTTTTCTCCAAATAATGTGAAGCCGCAAGAAGATCGATCTCCCATGCGCTAGCTATTGTGTTGTGCTTATGCATGCTCCTGGCCATTTGGCATACGTCCTGATTCAGTTTTTTTATCTCACATTTTTCGGTAAAGGCGTACGAGCCTCCCTCTATTTCACAATAGAAGATTAACATGCATGCATGTCAGAATTTGCACATGTATATGTATACTAGGCAAGATGGCGCGGCGTGGAAAAATAGTGTATTTTGTGTTTTAGTTAGGGTTAAGTAGACTGTCTTTCTGTTTATGGAAAGAAGGTTTAGCTGTAGAGGAAGACTGTATGTATTAAAAAATTATTTGTAGTTATTTTTCGTGAGCTCGATCTTGGTAGCAGGTAATGTTGACGTATTAAATCATTATATAATTTTACGTTATACTAAAGTACAACGAATTTGAAGTTTAGAGAGAAATATGTATATGTCCGTCAAAATAAAAATGTTAAAACATGAAAGTTGTTTGGAAGGGTGATATCCATCTACTTGTAAAAGGAAAATTCAAACGGATTACTGAGTGCGACGAATTTAACAAAATTTCGTGAAATGTTTTTGTGAATCTGGATCCAAAATTAAGAAGTTATAGTCGGCCAAACTCGAAACCGATCACGGGTACCTACTCGTCGACGCGCATATAGTTCATGTATATATTATCATGAAAAGTAGAGAGAATCGTAATTTTTGGTAAATGCGAGGGTCCTGGTACTGTTCATCGCAGTCACCGGTTTGTCGACCGGTACTGTTCATGCAGACACCCTTTTTGGACGGCTGGTACTGTTCATGCGTTGTATACTGTTCATGCACCGGTATTGTTCATCGAAGTAACCGGCTGTCACCGGCACTGTTCGCTGGTACTGTTCATTTCGCGGAAGCACTGTTCATACGCAGATTACTGTTCGTCGATAATGTTCATCTCTGTGGGTCGTCGATTGACGATCGAACGGCCGTAAATCGCCACACGGATGAACAGTGCAGGGCCTGAGAGGCCGCGATTCTATCCAACTTTTATATATAGTAGTATAGTATACCTCCAAACCAGTTAATTTGTTGCCTTCTCACCGCACATATCCTCCTATCCTATCCTATCCATCCATGCACGGGACCAAAAACATCACTCAAGCCGAGCTAGCTAGCTGCTACGATCGAGCTTAGCAAGATCAGCTCATGACTCATGCCTGAGTCAAGTGTCCATTAGCCATGGGACCAGTACTATCCAGTTCGATGAATCCTCTCTTAGTGTGATGTGATGCCATGCTGATTATCAGCGTTTATATGCCATATATACAGATGCATTTGTAAATTAGTCTGAACTGATCACGCCCTGCTTTTGTCATATCAGGCGGCGTCTTTGTCGAACAAACGACATCCGCACGCCAACTCGATCAGCTTCTTTCTATGTTTGTCTGCACAGTTAAGCCATGTGCTGATCACGCCGAACCATTCTCTGACCGTATTAGCGCCAAAATATCTGACGAAGTCGATGGATGCTGTGGTTGCTAACAGGCTAAGCCATAGGTATCGACCGATCTGGATCAGTGACTTCTCTGTCACTCACTCCACACTCCACTGAACCACTGGTGTGTAACTCGTGTAGTCAAGAGTCGCGTGGACAGTGATGTCTTGATGGAGATGGTGATCGATAACTGACTGACGATGCTCTCGTTCTCAATGCCACGGGGACACGACCCTGTTGCGTTACAAGCCAAATTGGACGATTCATGTTCACGTGTCTAAATCTGGTCCCAGGACATCTTCTTGTCGTCGCCTTGCTACTGCAATTGGCAAACAAACATCGCCGGATCAAAGCCAGGTACCACTTCCCAAGTACTTCAGTCCACGTTTAAGAACTTCATGGGGTTTTCTTGTTCCGCACGCCGCAGCCGCCGCTTCGGCGACCCAAAAGTGGCGGCGCCGCCAGCTCCGGGTAGCCCGCGTGGAGGCGCTTCCAACGCGCGCACTCCCGCGTCCTGCCTCGCCGTGAATCGACGCCGGCGACGTCGCCGTCGCCACGGCAGAGCCCCGCCACAGATGACGCCAGCTTGACGTCATGGTGGGCTGGACGGGCAAGCGGGCCGCTTGCTGGGCCGAGCCCTTTTTATTTTTTTTCTCCTGTTCTTTTTCCCTGCTTTTCTTTTTTTAGAAACTTTTGTAATTTTCCAAATATAGCTCCAATTAAATTCAAACCAACCTCTAATAATTTGTAAATATCAAAATAAACAGTCCACATACTTTTGAACCTTTTCCAACATATTTCAAATCTTCTAAATATTAAATAATACATAAAGGCTCAATTGACACCTTTATATCAGTTCGAAAAACATGGATTCCACAATTTTCTTTCGAACTTAAATAATATCCAGAGAAATAATATCAACAACATCATTCAATATGACACACCCAACAAAATATTTTGTTATTACAAAACATTTCATTTAAATAGAGATTGCTAAATCATTTAAATATACTTATCCACTTATATCATGGCCTTTAAATGTTTTCGTAAACAGATACCGTAAAATGATAAATGTTCTAAAATCAATAGCTTCAAATACGAACTCATTTGAACAATTCAACTCGCAAAATATTTCGAACTACACTAAAATATATCAAAAAAACTCACAAAAAAAATGCAACACACTTGACCATTTCAATTAGCTGATGAATTTCAGATTCTCGAAAATATACCAAGATAATCTAAATGTATTTCAGCATTTCAAGCTGCTAAAAAACAAAATACTCTAAAATATACCAACACAATCTAAATATATTCCCCTAGTGACATTGATAAATGCTCACATATTGTAATCTCCCCAATTATGGACTCGAAATAAAAAATTATGGTACCTGTTGTTGCAAACAAGTTCCATAAAATAACAAATGCTACAAACTAAATAGTTTCAAACACAATCTCATTTGTGCATTTCAAATTACAAAATATTTCCAAATACGTAAAAATACATCAAAATGCTCAAAAAAAATGCAACAAATTTGAATGCTTCAAATTTGCTAATTTTTTCCATAAAACTCTAAAATATACAACAGCAATTCTCATCAAGGGCGTGGCGTCACGCCACGCCAAAATTCAACTAGTGTATACGTATATACCTCCAAACCAGTTAATTTGTTGCCTTCTCACCGCACATATCCTCCTATCCTATCCTATCCTATCCATCCATGCACGGGACCAAAAACATCACTCAAGCCGAGCTAGCTAGCTGCTACGATCTAGCTTAGCAAGATCAGCTCATGACTCATGCCTGAGTCAAGTGTCCATTAGCCATGGGACCAGTACTATCCAGTTCGATGAATCCTCTCTTAGTGTGATGTGATGCCATGCTGATTATCAGCGTTTATATGCCATATATATACAGATGCATTTGTAAATTAGTCTGAACTGATCACGCCCTGCTTTTGTCATATCAGGCGGCGTCTTTGTCGAACAAACGACATCCGCACGCCAACTCGATCAGCTTCTTTCTATGTTTGTCTGCACAGTTAAGCCATGTGCTGATCACGCCGAACCATTCTCTGGCAGTATTAGCGCCAAAATATCTGACGAAGTCAATGGATGCTGTGGTTGCTAACAGGCTAAGCCATAGGTATCGACCGATCTGGATCAGTGACTTCTCTGTCACTCACTCCACACTCCACTGAACCACTGGTGTGTAACTCGTGTAGTCAAGAGTCGCGTGGACAGTGATGTCTTGATGGAGATGGTGATCGATAACTGACTGACGATGCTCTCGTTCTCAAGGCCACGGGGACACGACCCTGTTGTGTTACAAGCCAAATTGGACGATTCATGTTCACGTGTCTAAATCTGGTCCCAGGACATCTTCTTGTCGTCGCCTTGCTACTGCAATTGGCAAACAAACATCCCCACAATTGCCGACATTTAGTATTTTCAGTTACACACCCATTTTCCTTTGCGATACTTTACACAACCCAAAACGAGATTTTAACAGCGGCATAACCTCGGGTTAGGCCCAATACAAGGAATGTCCTAGACGGCCCAAAGGGGGTCCAAGAACTGGACAGAACGGCCACACGGATTAGTCGACTCTGAGTCATTCACTCGGCCAAGTCGGCTCTTGAATCGTCACTCGGCTGGGCCAACTCCCCGAAGCGTCACCCGACGTCCCCATTAGCGCATACATTACCACACTCATCAAGATGGAGGTTAGTGTTGCCGATCAAGACAACAGTTACGGGCAACCAAGCCTACATATATAAACAACGGCGACATCCAACCTTGTTGTTACTATGTACTGTAGTTAATATTTGTAACTCATCATTCACCCACCATGATGCCTACATAAAGCACGGCCCGGGACCTCTCCAGGTGAGGACATGTTGTCTCTCACTAATGTAACTAGAACAACACCCGCGCGTTGCAGCGGGTATCTCTTAAGAAATGTAATGAAATATAATAAAACGGCTAAAAAAATTAGACATCGAATGTATGTGTGGTTTATAATTTAAAGATTGTTATGATTTAGGGGTTTATCTGATTGATATAGATAAGAATGTTAACGGTTTGAAGAAACATATATTGTGGATGGCTTGCATAATATGACATGCACATTTCCGCATAATATTTCTAAAAACTTTTGAGTGAATACATATAGAATAGCCCATAATTTTGTATAACAGTTATATGATGATTTTATCATTGAAAATAATTGGCAAAAAGTTCACAGGCGAAACTAATTCCGGTGTTCTACTTACACATGTTTACTTTTGTAACTACATATTGACATTTGATGTGCTAAAAAATATGATGTGGACGTTTAGATGTAGAGATAGAAAATAATTAATAAATGTTAGTGGATGACATGAACAATTGATTGGCTAAAAGATCAAGTGATGTGGATAGCTTGCATGTGGAGATACAAAAATATTAATTACACTTAGTGAGGTTTTGATTTATAAGAAGTATAGATCACATATACCTCATACGAGGGGTATCAAAATTTAGCAAGATGTAGGGTGCTACCTCTCGATCATAGAGGGCCTTTACCTGGATAAAATTTACTTGCACACTCAAAATTCTCTATGCGTATGCTGCCCGTCTAACCGTGTTTATTGGTGTTAAAATTCCAACAACATGTACTCTTTTCTCGTATTCTGTATTTCGGTATTTTTGTGACTAATTAATAGTCACACACCTGGATAGACGACGGACATCGTAATAACTGAGTGGGTTCATAGTGCATCTCTCCATCGAGTTGGAGAAACAAATCCTAGTCCTGACATATCCAGCACCACTGCATACTTTCCGATATACCCGCAAGAAATTTTTATCATTCCCTAGTTACGAACTAACGTTTTGCATTCCCAAAGTAACCATCACGTACCCTGAACTACGATAGTCTCATGGTTTAAGAATGATCAGTAAATGTGAAGTGACAAAATAGTTACAACAGATTGATGATGCATCTCATAGTATATCAGCAAGCTCTATCCAGCACGATGTTTCACTCATATAAGTATCGCTATCCTCGTACATTTTGCTTATGTTCAAGAGACCTAATTAGGGAATTGTTTGGTGTTTATTATTCCACAGATGTAACTAAATTTTCCTCTAAATCTCATATTCATAAATTATCACGGTTCAAAACATAGAATATAAACATAATAATTAACATGGATATCAATAACAACGTTATTATTATGGGTGGAAAGAGGTGGACATGCCCCACCCTATGATATGTGAACAACCTATATATCAAAGCAAAAAAAAAAGGGCTCATACCAAAATTTACCTGATAAAATCACAACTACGTACTCAATCCTGACTCAAAATTCTATATTCGCCACTCGTAGATCCTACTATTTTTACTTTTGTGGAAAGAACCATGCTGCCGGCGGTTTACCTTTGGGGCGAAATCAAGGCATAATGCGATTATAGGTGTTATCTCTCAAGTCATACATACCACAACAGCCACGCCCAAAGCAACACTTTTTGGGGAGCATAGATTGCATCGTCAATGAAATATATACGGTTACCGCAAATATAATCGCCATGGTGTGGAGATACGGGGAGGGCCTTGGAGCACCTTGGGCTCACAAACAAGACCTGGTCATCGATGGCCCGTAACCGTGACCATCGTGAAATCTGCAGATCTGCCTCGAACACCTCAAACGCCGAGACATTGTCACAACTGAAGCCCCACCCATGGTTCCATTTGACCATCAACAACCTATCATCACGTGAAACCACCAGGAATATCCTCGCTTCCATGCACGAGGTGCCGCTGGTGACGCCCTCGATCACTAGTTCCATCAAAGACGGTATCGTTGGCTTCCCAGACCCATCCACCTTGTGCGCGAAAAGGTCTCCTCTCTTTGTAAGGGCATATATGTTTCAATCATGCAAGGCTATGTCTTGGTAGCAGGGCCAATCACTTGAGGGTGAGCTTGTCGACCACAAGGACGTACTACCAGGCCGGCAGCACGCGACCAGTAGATCATAAGGAGGGGAGGGTCTTCTGACTATGGCGACGATGAGATCGTCGGCGCACACGATGAATTTCCTGACGCTGTATGACCCTTTGACGGGGCACAACAGGTCTCCCGGCCCGGCAGCGGCAGGGTGGCTCCGGAGAGAAGGGTTCTTGAGGAAGTTGCGTCTCTCCCTCTCATCGCGTGACTCTCTCCCAAACATCAGCAGCCAGCTCTCGGAGGAACACGAGCTTTCCGCAAACTTTCCAAGGCACAGGAAGTGCACCTCGCCGTCCGGGATGGTTCGGACCTTGCCGCTGTAGGAGGTGATGGTCCACGGGAGCACCGGAGGCAGCACCGGCGCCTGCTGTCGCGCGGCGTGGCGCCAGTGACGGCAGACGGCAGCGAAGCGGACGCGGTCAGCGAGGGAGGGAAGCCGGCGTAGGACGAGGCCAGCGAGGTCTGGCAGGAGGTGTGACCACGAGCAGTGGCGGACCCAGTGGGGGTGCCATGGATGCCATGGCACCCCCTCCAAAATACAATCTTTCAATTACATACTAATATTTGGGCTACTCCCATGTATATTTTTGGCTAATTGTGAAGTCCACAATCCTAATAGTAAGCTTGGCAACCCCACTGATCCGATACTAGATCCGCCACTGACCACGAGGAGGACGGGCAGGAGCTGGCTACGGTAGGCGGCGGCGTCAGGCTGGCGGCCATGATCAGATCGATTGATGCAACCCAAACTCCCGATCTACCCTATATATGCCTAGCTTGGGCAAACCGATCGCGAGTTGGTTTGTGTCGCACGGAACCTGCTGGAGGTCGAGCTCTGCTTCAAATCCAATCCCGGTCGGAACAGCAAGCGGAGTTCATGGCGCTCTCGCAAGTCGCAACACGAGTACACGACGACCCTGAAGGAAGGAGATTCTGATCTAGAGGCCGGATCTTCCTTTATAGAGTCCAAGAATACCCAAGGTGGCTAGAATAAGGAGGAACACGCTTCTCGGGTTCTAGTGCTATTTTCAGTACTTTTTATGTGTTCTTGTAGTACTCTGGTCATAGCCAGGGTTCTTTCATGTTTTGGAGATAGTATGACATGTTTTGGAGATAGTAAAACAGCATGTCGGTAGCCACCAACATGACCGTACACAAATCAAGTCTCTTATAATTATTAAGCAGTACTTATAAAACTCGCGAACAGCTCTCGCGTACGGAAAAGAAAGAATAGAGGCGGCGGCCTAGGGTTTCAACCCTAGCCGCCGACGACGCCGATCTACTTCTTCATCGTCGCCTTCGTCTTGGATTTGACGGGTCCTCGCCTGCTCTAGTTGTCGTTCTGGCACTAGCAGGGGTGGGGACCTCGGACCTGCGCAGGGCGCTACACAAGGGTCCTTAATGTTAGAGCTTGGTCTTCTTCGTCAATGGAGATGGCATCGTCTGCAATAAGTGGTCTTCCGCACTTCGTTCGACGGCGAGATCTTCTTCTCGACGTCAATGGTGTCTTTGGAAGATTAAGTTTGTCTAGGTATGGTTCTTCAGATTTTGCTTCGCCAGATCAATTTTGGATTGTTTCTCATGGTTGCCGCGAGGAGGTTTGTCCTCGCAATATCTATCCCGGCTACTACGTCTTCGGCAATGGTGATTCGTTCTCTCGTCTCCCAACGACGTCGACAAAGTGGTACGGTTATTTGTCCTTGTAATATCAGTGGTGGTGCTATTGCCGATGTTGCTTAATTAATTTAATGGCTGCGTGCGTGCACAAAGCCTTGACATTGCGGCTCAAAATTAAAAAGGGAGAACCTTCGGTGGTATTCACAGGTATGTGGTTTAGTGTTTTCGGCGTTGTTCTACGGCTGCCTTCAGAAAAGTACAAGATTGTGTCATGGATGAAGAAAGAGCTTGAAGATCTCATAGATTTGCTCGTCTTTTTTAGTTTTGTTTTTGTAATCGATATAATCGTGTACTCTTTGTCGGTTTAATATATGTGAAAAATTCAAAAAAAAACTAAAAGGAGGATCAATTATGTTGTTTCCGTTTCTTTGAAATAGAATTAGGTGAGAGCCTTTTGATCTAATTTTTTTATATACAAGACAGATGTGCTTATTTAGACCACTCTTACATGAACATAAGACGGGTGCTTAAGAAAAAATTAGGTGTGAAAAATAATATAGTTAAGAACTGAATACAAATACAAAAGATGTACAGCATACAGCCTCACCACTCGACATACACAAGTTGGCAATCGAATGATCCCACTTGGCATGACCATCAAATTAATCAAATTAATCAGGGTACAGATCCAGCCACCATGCTCGCGCGCGAACGTTCATCATATTCATCTCAGAAACATCTGGCGTTTCCCATGGGGTTACCCTCCAACCGTCCAATCCTGAAGTGCCAGAGCTCCACGCCGGCCTCGGCTGCGGTCCTCGCCTCGCCGTCAAGCGCCATCTCCGCCAGTATCCTCCCCACCGCAGGCCCATCTTGAACCCATGTCCGGAGAACCCGGCACCGAGCACCACGTCCCTCCCAAACTCCTCCCCACCGAGGAAGTCGATCACGAAGTCCTCGTCGGGTGTCATGGAGTACATGCACGGCTGTCGGAGCACCGGCCCGCCAGCGGTCTCCACGTGGCAAGGCATGACCTCATCGATCCACCGCGCCACAGGCTCCACGAGCCCGCCTTCTCCATCGCCGGGGCCGATAGTCCAGTCCCTGACGACCGGGTCACACAACGGCCCACCATGCATGGCGATCTTGATCAAGCCCGGGTACTCCATAGACGGTGTGCTGTAGATGTATGGTTCGCGGTAGCTACCAAACGTCGGGAACCTGGCCTCCGTCGTGAGCTCACGCTCGTGGCCCGGCTTGACCTTCCAGTAGCAGATAAGGGTGTTGAGCGGCTGCACCGGCAGGTCGGCGCCCGTGACGGACTTCACCAGCTTGCTTGTCCACGCACCGACGGTGATGATGCACTTGGTGCCGTGGAACTCCCCACCTCTTGATGTCCGAACCACGATCGTGTTCGTTCCTTCTCCTGACCAAAACAATTCAATTTATTATATGCACTGTGGCAGACTGAACAAGTACTCTCAGATTTGTGCATTTTACTTGTTTAGATCATGATCAAAGATTCAAAGAACTATTCTTTCGTGCTAATTAAGAATCTTTTTGGAGCACTTATTTAAAGTAGATTAAAATAGGATTGTGGTCTTGAATAATTGTTAGCAGATTCTTTAGCAAAACCAGTTGAAATATCTGATAGTACTTCGTTGGCTACTTGTCTCGTTGCCAGGTTAACTTATGCATGCCAAAAAAAATCAATTAGACAGTTTAAAATGTGAATTTGTGACGAGGCCAATTTAAAATGCAAGAATTTACAATATTCAAAGTGGCAATTGAATTTAACGATCGTACAATTGAACAAACTGTATACGATGGCATGATGCTAAGGTAGCGCATATATGTATTGCAAACATAGTCAGACTACCGGACCAGGACAGACCAACAGAGTTTGTATAATGTCAGACTATAATTTGCGACATAAGTGGCATCACTCACCTTGCTTCCTGGTGACATCGACCACCTCCGTCCTGTCCTTCACGACGGCGCCCAGCTTGATGGCGAGCGCCTGGAACATGGCCACCGCCTTGGTCGCCTTTATAACACCTCCATGCTCGCTGCACACAGCCGTCCACCCCTCCGGCACCCTAAACGCCTCCGCCCAGTTTGGCCTAGCTCCACCCTCGCAGCCGGCGATCTCGGTGGCGCCGCCGTTGGCCACGGCAGCGACGAACGCGGATCGTCCCGGGGGCCCAGATCAAGGTGCGGCGTCGGCGTGAGGACGTCGTAGCCGGCTTCGCGCTGGGCGTCGTCCCAGAGGCGGCGCGCGAGGCGGACCATGGGCCGGTAGAACGGCTGCGGGTAGGTGTCCCAGATGGCGCGCGACTCGCCGTGCGACGAGCCGCGGTGGTGCAGCAGGTCGAAGCGCTCTAGAAGGAGGACGCGCGCGCCCCGGGACGCGGCCGCGTGAGCCGCGCAGCTTCCCATGATTCCCGCTCCCAGGACGATCGCGTCGAACTGTTCGCACGCCGGCGTTGCCGCAGCCATGTTGGTTGTGTACGTACGACGGCTAGGGTTTGGGAGGTGTTGGCCTGTTGGTAGGGGTGGGCAGAAAAACCGAAGACCGAAAACCGAAACCGAAAAGACCGAGACGGAAACCGAAATAACCGAGACCGAAAAGACCGACAAAAATTTGGGTAGCAAATTAAAATAGACCGAAATTAGTTCAAAAATTCGGGCATCACTTATAGGTAACCCGAATTGACCGAAGAACCGAATTTATGAGTTTTGTTTACCAAATTTATGTGTTACAGAGCGTTCTACCGAATTTATGAGTTTTTTTTACCAAAGTTATGTGCAATGGAGCGTCATGTCTAGTCTCTAGGCCCAAAAAAGGAGAGGCCCAGCCCAACTACTGTAGATCTTCCCAATCGATCAATTCCCAGATCCCAATCGATCGGTTCCCCACGATCTTGCATCCATTCGCTTTGAACAACCTAGCCGCCAGTACTAATCCTAAGACTACATATGTAGCAAGTAAAAAAAAATACACAATTGCGTAACCATCTAGTGGCCGTAAAATCACAGACTCCATACTCCTCGCGTGCACGCAGCAAGCATGCTGGACTGCTCCGTCGAAAGTAACTTTTGAAGAATGATTAGTTGATTTGGTGTAATTGGTTCTGAATTCGGTCTATTTGGTCATGACCGAAGACCGAACCGAATTAACCGAAGACCGAATAGCAGAAAACTAAAAAGACCGAGATTAATTTGGTCTTCATTTTCAGATAACCGAATTTCTTAAAAACCGAATAGACCGAACCGAATTAACCGAACAGACCGAACGCCCACCCTTACCTGTTGGGGACGATAGCACACAGTCGACAAAGGCCGTCTGTTTATATACGAGACGACCTGGGCCTGGGGGAGGCCGGCCCAGTTTGTGGTCAGGCTTCTCCTCCCCGCGGGTGTTAGTATTCAGGCTTCTCTCCCCGCCTGTTGGCTTCAACTTGGAATTCAGATTCAGCTCGCCTTGCTGCCTGAAAATAGGTAAAGCAGCCCTACCCCTGGCATCGTCGCATCATGGGGCTGCTGGCACTCACTCGGCTCATGTCCATGCGGCGGGGTCGGCGTCGCCGGCCAATTCAACGACGTAGTAAGCAACCACCTCTTAGCTCCCTCGCCCGCTCTGTTTATTCATCTCTGCTATGCTGTCTTTGAATGTCCTGACAACTACAACCTGTGCCTTTTGCCATCGATCTGTAACCCGTATTTTATTTTTATTTTGTATTGAGTGTGTAACCTGTTCGACGATCTTACGAACAGAACTCGGGGGTTGATCTGTACATGTTTTTTGTTGAGAGAAAATATATATTTGTGTATACAGTTAATTTTTTCCTGAAGAAAAACAAACTGTTTTGTGCGTGTTGTGTCAAGGGAGCAAAACAACAGTGAACATGGCATGTTTCCTGACAGGTACCATAGCATGAAAGCAATGCCATGTTTCGTGGTGGGGGTTGTGAAAGGATATGGATCTCACTCTGCTTTATGGATTCCGAAATTGCAACCTTATTGTGACTTGAATTTTTATTGCTTATTATATAGTACTAAAACAAATTTGGTTTCTTTGTAAGTGGGTGTTCTTGGGCAGAAGATGGACAATGGAGAACAATCGGGTGTACCTGTGTTGTACTTGTTGTTTTCTTCCATCAGTATCTCTGTTCTTCTAACTAATGCATCATGTACTGCAGATGGGTTGGTGCCTTTAGCTGCTAAAGGAAGGGCTCACCCTGCCGACAAGATGGCAATTCTCGGACTGGTAAAAAAGTGAGATATTCAGGACCAAGCCTTCCAGAGGTTCGTCATTAAATGCTGATAACGAACAACTAACATCGCAAGTAAAATATCACTGTGACTGTTTTAGGTGAGCAAATATACTTTATTTTATTTCATTTTTGAAAAGGGGTAGGAGGTATGACCTTTCATTGATTAAGAGGAGCGGATTAGACCAAAAAGAAAAGAAATCACATCACATCCCATCTCCGCAGAAAGTTATTCCCAAAAATGTTGGCCAAATTGGGGGCATGCCATATATGAATGTAAAGTATGTGTATTTGGCAAATCTGAAAGTCAACCTGAAAATCAAGTAGGCTCTTAGTTTCAACAAGGAAAAAAAACAATATATGTGTGCTACCTCTGAATGCTTTCGTTGGCGTCAGAGTTTGGACTAGGTGTTTTTCGTGATAATACTTCCTAATTCTAGTTAAATGGTTTAGAAATGCTAGGCATAATTTGTAGTACTGTAAGGTGAAACACTATCTGCTCTGTTGAATCTGTTATCCCTTCATCTAAATTGCGGATGTTCATGCCATGTATCTTACACTGTAGTAGCTGCTAAAGTTGTTGTGTTCTTTTACATGGTCTTGTGGACATTTGAATTGTTCAGATATAATGACCCTACTGCTATTGTTACCCCATATTATCCTTTATTTTTCGTTTTGAATTTGAAACAACCTTTGCCTTTGCTGCTCCAATATTTAACTTTTCCCAATGCTTGTGCATGCAGTACATATGGCATCATATACATTCTCTACTTCCTCTACGAGATGCTGCACGTGTTGCCTGCGTGTCTCAATCATTTCGACATTCTTGGAGATGGTTTCCCAATCTCACCATAACTACGAAAACACTTGGTTTGGAAGACAACATATCATCAGATGAAGACGAGATGTCATCATGTATTCTGTCGAGTGGTCTTGCAAGCAAAACCAACCACATACTGAAAAAACACTCTGGCGATGGCGTGAAGGCACTCACGCTTCAGATAACTGATTTTCCATTTTCAGCACATCTGCTGATCTGGACCGATGGCTTCATACCGCTGTTAGACCAGGGATTGAAGAGCTTCGCCTGTGGCTGGGGTTGTACTCATGTCATCCAGATGCAGCTGTGTACAACTTCCCGTGCAAACTTTTACTTGATGGGAGTGGCAAGTCGATTCGGCATCTTCATGTCAGCAATTGTGCCTTCCGTCCCATGCCAGGACTTGGCTGCTTAAGAAGCCTGACTAGATTGAACTTGTGTTATATACGTATTACCGGTGATGAGTTAAGTTGCCTTCTTAATAGTTCCATTGCTTTGGAGAAACTGAGACTTGTATCTTGCAATGAGATAATTTTCCTCAAGATACCTAGCCTGCTGCAACGTCTTAGCCACCTGGATATCAATATCTGCGAAAATCTGGAAGTTATAGAGAGCAAAGCCCCTAATGTCTACAATTTTAAATATATAGGTGCCCGGGTACGTCTATCACTTGGTGATTCAATGCAAAACTTTAAATTCTTTGCTTCATCTTGGGACGTGATTCATTATGGTTGCGAAAATCATCCACACATGGGCATGGTTCCCAATCTTGAAGCTCTTGACATATATTCGTCTTATCCGCGGGTATGCTCTTTAACTTCAGAGTATCAGATGCCAGCATTATGCAAGAACTGTAGCAACCTGCATGTTCCTTGAATAATTAATCTCAAACATTTCTATGCAGAGGGATGCATTTGTGACACCTGGCAAATACTTTCACCTTCGGCTACTACGTATTGAGTTTTCTAAGCCAGACTATGATTATTTCTCTCTGGTTTCTTTGCTTGACGCTTGTCCTTTCTTGGAGACTTTTGTCTTGTTTGTAAGTCAAATGCATTCGTTCAAGTATATGGCTTGTCTTTACGGAAAATACACATCTGCACACGGGGGCATCTGCCCCGTTTTCAAAAACATTTTTCTGCATGTCAAAAAATTTCGGAAAAAATTGCGGGGTTACATATCCACATTCTATGTGTGCGCAAAAAATTCCGCGAAGAAATGACTTTTTATTTGGTCTGTGTAAAAAAGACAAAAGCATGTCCCATAAAAGGTTTTGTCTAGCACCGAAAATTTGTCTTTTTTGTAGAGACAAAATAAAAAGTTATTTTTGCACAAAACTTTGTGACGCGCGCATATTTTGCAGAGATATGCACTTATAATTTTGTTTCAAATTTTTGAACCTTTTAAATCGTGCTTAAAATGCATTTTTCTAAAACCGGGGCAGATGCCCCTAGGTTCAGAAAGTGCACTTGTCTTTATACCGTTATTATTGAAATTGACATCTATCCAATGCAGGTAGAGCCGGATCCCGTGGAGCAAGAATCAGTTTCAATGGATTCTTCTCGTGATCTAAGGCAGATGCCAGGACACTTTCATAGGAACATCAGGGATGTTCAAATCACTGGCTTTTGTACTGCAAGGAGCATAGTTGAGCTCACATGCCATATTCTAGAGAATGCACGGTCGCTTGAGTGCCTTAAATTGAGCACCTCTTACGAGAGCGAAATTTTGTGTTCCCACGGTGAAAGCGTTAAATGCCTCCGGATGAGTAGGGATATGATCATGGAAGCCCGTAAAGCGCTCTTGGTCATTGAAAAATACATTGTGGAGAAACTTCCTTCTTCTGTCGAGTTGAAAGTTGTGGAGCCTTGCGACAGGTGCAATCCTCTTGAAATTTAGGGCCTGTCTGGTCTGGCTCTAGCGGCTAATTGGGGTCAGAAATGAGCTCCAGATGAGTTCACTACTTGGCAAGAATAGGTGATGTCTGAGCCAGTTGTCTATATGGCATTATAATTTCTTCGTACCTTTTTATTGTAATGTTGCATGGCTTGTGCGTTGATTCATTAAGTGTAAAAACAATAGTCTTTTTTGTTGCGTAATTAGTTTACATTGTTTTTGTGGTCAGTTTACAAATGACTTTTTTTTAAATTTTGCGTTTTATAACCCAAGAAATAAATAGTTCATTACAATCATGGTTGATTAAGCCCACCACGCAGGGCGGCGCCGAACCAACCAACACATCATCATCTAAACCCATCCGATACAACCTAGCAAGTTGATGAGCCACAGAATTCCGAGAACGATTAACTTTTGACACCTTGTAACCCTGCAAAGAATATAACATGCATCTAATATCCTTGACAGCACCAGAGATCACCGATTTGCTACAGCCTTCACCTTTAAGTTCAGAAATAAGTGAAGAACAGTCATTTTCTAAGTGAACCAAACCTGTATAGAGAGGCAAGATTGATCTGACACTTTGGAGGCACGCAATAGTCTCCGCCATTTCAGCACAAAAATAGCAGCGTCATATTTTGAAACGGAGAGAGTACAAAAGAATCATGTCAAAGGTTCAATTCTTAATCTAGAAGTTTCTGTCAATATGTTCACCTAATCATGCACTTACAAACACTACTAAGATATTTTTTAAACCATATGCTGTAGTGATATATCCCATATATATTATATTATACACTATACTTTATGCACTTGCGAAATTTAATTTACGATGTAAATAATGTTAATTTACATTTTGCACAATGCAAGTGATGAGTATTGGATTTGAGCCCAAGATACAGTTTTCGCGGCACCAAGCCAAGCGCTCATACATGGTGGTTTTGGCCACCAACCTCCTTTCAGCGACACACATTACAACTTTATAATAAACTACAAATATTATTTTGTAACTCCGTTATATGGTCAACTATGACAAGTAAATAACAGAAAATTATACTCGCTAGGAGTGTAGCACGTTAAAAGTTTTAGAAAAGTGCAAAAGTTTAGTATAAATTATTATTAAAAATTTCCCTGCCCAAAATGCCTGGGCCAGCCACAGGCCGTGTGTGCTATTTCAAGATAGGAAAAAATATTATGGCAGGGGGAAATGCCTGCCCATGGAGTGGTGTGCACTCTGTGCCGTGGAGGGCCTACGAGCTCTCTAGAAGACTCGTGAGGTTTGTTCGAGATATGACCTAAAGAAAATAATATTTAGTTATTATTTATCTCCAAGTTTATTATTAATGTTTATATCTTTATGCTACAACTTTATTGGTAATTGAATAGTGAGTATTCAAAGGAAAACCTCTGATGCACGTTTAGAGATATGAACAATACCAAAGTGTTCCCGGTCTTATCACTAAGACTGGCTTATCTTGTTGTTAGATGATCACGTTTTCCTGATCATGGATTTTGTATAAGTCACACAACTGTAAGAGTAAATTATCGGAATGAAAATAGTACTAAGCCGACCCAATTGTATGATCTTGCAAAGAGACAAATCGTCAGATATGAAATTAGCAATTGATATATAGAGTTTTCGTTACCTATATTCCTATACATGAGAATATCTAGTGACCACGTATTCGACACTTACACTTGATTGTCATCATACGTCCGGCCTTAATTGGGGATCGTAACGGTGGTTTTGAGTGTAACATAGAATGCGTAAAGAAACAGAGATTATTCGAGAATGATATTTACTCCTCCAGGCGATTGAGAGATACATTATCTAGACCATCTTATGTATTACTGATGTCACCGAATCGTCTGACCAGACAGTGTGATTTATCACAGGACATCAGGAAAACAGAATGAGAAAAGATGATGATATCGGAACAAGTTTATATGTGTTATGATCGAATGGTTTGATCATAGTAGAGCACATTATCTCATCTCGTGATATCATTGGTATCGTGTACGTAAGGGGATTAGCGTAATAAGAAACACAAAAGGTTCCATCGTTTATTCGTGAATACATAGGAGCCAGTACGGCCGTCTAGGTCCCAATGCTGGTTATTGTCCGGTAAGTATTCCGGGCATGTCTATGTGTTATGGAACCTTCCGGGTCACACGCTTAAACTGTAGTCAATCTTTTATTGATAATTAAGATGTAGTAATAGTGGTTATGAGAAGTGGTTGAAGTCATTCTGATGTCACAGGAACAACTCCGGTGAGAATCGGAGGTGTTCTTGTGGTAGTGCCGTCAGTATAATGTCACTGAAAAACTCTCGACCAATTGGAAAACCAAGTAGTCTAAGTTTTTCCTCTATACCAGTTAATCTGATTTCAAACAGATGAATGGGTTCTGTCGGAGAATGACTCCCACGAAACAGGGATAGTCAAGCTCACGAAGAGAGTTCGTGTAAGGGGCTGAACACGTTGGTCAAACAACCCTCAACCTGCACGGCGACGGTGCTCGTCGAGCAAGAGGAGGGACATCATGACAGAGATGAACACCAGCCCGTACCCAGGTTCACGGCCCTCGTGTGGAGGTAACACCGCTACTCCTGCTTGTCTGTATTGCACTGCTTGTAGAGGTTACAGTACAATGAGCTTGCCGAGGGCTCTCTTTTGGCAATGGTGTACACGAGGAAGGGAAGCATGGTCTTCTTCTTCCTTGCGCGTAAGTGGCTGTGCTGGAATGAGAATGCGATCCTTGCTACGGTGCTGCCTCCTCCTTTTATAGGCGCCCCGTGCTTCCTCCCTGTGCTTGCGCTAGAAGGGCTATCACGTGGCGCAGAAGGTAGAGCGTGGCGCACCGCAGCCCGGCTGTCCATGGACGCGGTCCATGGGCGTAAAGCTGAGCCTGTAGCAGAGTAACCACCGTCCATGCAGGACGGCCAGCTGGGGCCGCAGAGGAACGTGGGGGTGCCCACGGTGACGTTGGCCGTGGAGCGTAGCGCCGGCCGGTCCCCTTATCACCAAAGAGGAAACCTTGTAGTCCGGTGCGGATGGCACAGCTTTGTTGACCCCTTTAATCACCAAAATGGCAACTGCGGCGTCGTCGTCACCGCGCGCAGGGCGCGCGTCACTCTGCGGCCGCTGCAGAGCCCATGTGCGCTCTGCAGAGGTTGCTTTGCAGCGAAGCGATCTCCACGAGGGCTTGGATGCCCTGTAGAGAATTCGGCGTTGACCTCTCTCCAGGGGAGATTTCCTTGAAGAGGGGGCAGCAGTGGAGAGGGCCTCCGCAGGCCTCTGCTGCCTCAAAAGCCCTCGCGAGGCAATTCGCCTCGCGAGGCTCTCCAAGCCGTAGGCTTGGTCCTTAGCGAAAATTCGCCATCAAGTGTCGAGGGCCGTAGAGGACAGGCCCAGCACACCCTGGATTTCACTGGGCCGACAGTAGCCCCCGGGCCCATGATGGGCACGATGTAGTCCAATGGACGCAGGCGAATCGTCATGGGCCCAAAGTGTCCGGCCGGCCTGAGACACGTGTAGGGCAGTTACGCCGCGACGACACGTTCTCCTCGGAGATGATGGGCGTAGTGGGGGGACCCACCACGTCTCGGTAACTGCTCTGAGGGGAATAAAGCCTGCAGCGCCGGTTCAGGCAGCAGTTACTGCATCATTTGCGCGCCCGTCTCCTCGCTCTTGACTCTGCGCTCCTGTGTCTCCGGCGCTCCTCCTTCGCAATCCCGCTGCAATGGCGCCCAAGAAAGCCTCCGCGGCCTCGAAAGGCAAGGCCGTGGTGCAGGGCGGCGAACCTGCCGCGACGCAGCAGGTCGGAGACTTCGAGCCGGCTCTGACCGGCTTCCGCTTCAAGAAGAAAGCGCAGCTGGAGAAGGTGCGTCACATGGCAGCTTCAGCGACCAACGAGCACGGCGCTACGGTGCTTAAGACGGCGGACAACTCCTTCGGCGGCTTCTACCCCATCTTCATGCACACCCTATTCGCCGGGCTCGTGCCTCCTTTCTCCGACTTCTTCCTGGCGGTTCTGGAGCGCTACCAGATCCAGGTTCTTCATCTCCATCCTAACTCCATCCTTGTCCTCGCCATCTTCGCCTACCTCTGCGAGGCATACATCGGCATTCCACCCTCGGTGGACCTCTTCCGCAGCTTCTATGCGCTCCGGTTCACGGCGAACAAGGAGCGGTCAGGGTGCGTGTCCTTCCGCATCACCGAGGGCATGAAGGGCACGTACATCCCCATCGCGCGGAACGGCGAGAACATTGTGACCAATGTGACGAAGAAGGTGGAGGACTTCCGCAAGCGCTGGTTCCTCATGAAGTTCGGCAGCCGGAGCGCCTTCTTCGACCTGCCCGAGCGCCTCCGACGAAGAGGGCGAGCTGGTCTTCTAAGGCGCTCAAGGGAGCCGCGCTCGGCCCCGTGGTGAGGCGCTTGAAGGACCTCCGCGAGGCAGGCCTCACCGGGCAGATGGTGGCCAAGGACTTCGTGAAGCGCCGCATTGCTCCGCTCCAGAGGCACGCGGACGCGATGTGGCTGTATTCCAACCAGAGGGACAAAATGCGCCTGAGCGCAACCCTCTTCACGCAGCAGGAGGTGCGCACCATCATGGAGACTCTCTTCACGGCTCCAGACATCCCCAAGCCCAGCGATAAGGCGGTCCCGCTCCACAGGATCGATCTCGGGCGTCGCGTCTCGCTCGTGCAGACGATGCCGAAGTTCGACCAGTGGGGCCTGGTGCCCAAGGGGCATGTGGGGCCTCGCGAGGATCCTGAGTCTGCGGCGCAGGGGGCGCCAGCTGAGGGCGACGAGGAGACGACGGAAACGCCTGTGGAATCCGACGCAGGCGCAACCGGCGCCTCGGGAGGCTCTGCCTCTCAGCGGAGAACTCGAGCACCTCGAAGAGCGCGGCGCCTGAAGTTGAGACCCACGAGGCCTCCTCAGGCAGCAGCGGCCAGTTCGTGGTCGCTCCCTCGCAGCGTGCTGAGGGGCAAGAGGAGAGCGACGACGACGGAGCTTCATCAGGCCACTGCGAGCCCCGCTCCAAGGCCATTCATGAGAGCCGCCGGGAGCCCAGCGGGCATTTCTCTCAAGAGGAAAGCCGAGGCTGCTCTCGAGGGGTCCGGCGCCGGGGCCGCGCCACCGAGGCCGTGGCGGTCGTCAAACACGGTGTGGGTCGATTCCCGCGCCAAGACATCTGGGTAAGAACCGACTCCCTTTTCTGTTTGAGCTTATTCTTGCGTAGGCTCCTCGAGGAGTTTTTGAGCTTTTGCCTCTCCAGGCGCCCCGAGGTGCCAAAAGGCGGAGACTCCGGAGGCTTGGAGAGATCCCCAGCGCTGCAGCGGCGTCTGCAGCGTGTACAGTCGACGAGGTGCCTCCCGAGGGCACTGCTTCTTCTCCTGAGGCTGCGGCACCGCCTCCTGAGGCAGAGGAGCGCCGCGAGGAGAAGGAGGGGGAGGCAGAGGTGACGACGCCTCCGCCTATGCGGCCTGACGTCTCCCCCATGCGGCCGGAGGGGACGCCGGAGGTGGATGCGGCGAGGTTCACGCCGCCGGCGAAGGAGCGTGCCGCGGAGACAGGGGCGTCCGCGGGAGCGTGCGCTGACGTCGAAATGGAGGAGGCCGCCGCGTCATCGCCCCCACCGAGCACGAAACTTGGAGAGGCCACAGCGGACTCTGAGGCCGCTGGGGAGGCGGCCTCAGCTGAGAAGGCCAACCCTGTCCCTGGAGAGGAGAGTGCTCCCCAGGGGCAGAAGAATGGTGGGGTTGATGGTGAGGGTGCCACGACCCCCAGAAGGCCTCCAGCGCGGGAGGCGAGGGGGGTTCTCATCAGAGCCCCCAGAAGGCCCCTTGTGTGGACGAAGAGGGGGCTCGCACCAGAGCCCCCAGGCGCGTCTCGAGGCCACTCGGAGCCCAAGGCGGACGCTCCGGAATCCTCGGCAGGCGCCGGCGTTTCCAGGCCTTCCGGCGAGCCATGGGCCTTAGTTCTGCGGGGGCGGCGCCCCGTTGCAGCTCGCCGTGGGGCTGTCCTCCGCTCGGCGAGGGAAATTCTCGACGGGCTTGAGGCCCAGCTTGCTGAGGAGGATCGCTCCAGGGCGGAGGAGGACGCCGAGCTTGCGCGGGGCTGGGCTTGTCTTCATGAGACCGTGGAGAGCTGCCGCCGGAAGAACGAAGCTGCCCAGGCGCAACGCGAGGCAGCGCTGCGCTCCGCTGAGGAGATCCGCATCAGCGTGGTCCGCGAGGTCGAGGAGACCCTTGCGGACCTGGGTGCTAGGCGCGAGGCTCTCGAGGCAGAGACCGAGGCCAAACACCAGGAGCTGGCGGCGCGCGAAGCGGCGGTCTCCGCCAAGCACAAAGAGCTTCTAGATCGCGAGGCGGGGATCGTTGCCGAGTCGGAGAATGTGCGGCAGAGTTTGGAGAAATTCCGTGAGAGCTTGAGCATTCGCGAAGACTTGATCGTGCAGCGCGGAGTTGAGCTCGACGCCCGCGAGACCGAGGCGCGCAAACGCGAGGAACAGGTTGAGCAGATCGAGAAGGATCAATCCGCGCAGCGGGAGCACCTGGAAGCCCGCGAGAACAAGGTCACCAAGACGAGGAGTTCTACCAGAAGCGCCTTGTGCAGACCAACGAGAACCTTCGCAAAAAGGAGGAGAAGATGGCGGAGGAGTCTGCGACGAAGGAGAAGCTCTTTCGCGACAGCTGCAGAAAGACTTCGCGGAGAAGGCCAAGAAGCAAGAGGATCGCTTCACGAAGAGACGCAACGAGCTTGAGGCTCGCGTCAGGACCTTGAGGCCCAGAAGAAGCGATTCGACTCTCGCCTCCAGGCTGCCGCGGAGGCTCGGGCGCGCGCGGAGCAGAACTTTGCCTCTTGATGGCTGACATGAAGGAGTTGACCGCTCAGGTGGGCCCGTCGTGGAGCGCGCTGAGGAGGCTGAGCATCGCGTGCAGGCGCACAGGTCTTGACGCAGCAGCGGGAGCGCATGTTCCAATCCTTGGTGACCCGGGGGAACACTCTCGCGGGGCAGCTAGGAGTGGATGCCCTGTTGTTCCCGTCATGGGAACGCTGACGCCGCCACATACCTCGCCTACTTCGATCAGCTCTTCACCGCGCTCGAGGGCCCTGTGGCGGAACTTGGCGATGTTGTTGATGAGGAGTGCCGCAAGCTCTTGACCGTGGCGATCGATCGCGTCTTCGCCAACCTCCAGCGCCTTCACCCGGCTTCGACTACGAGTCAGTGACCGAGCCCGTCGAGGAGGACCAAGCCTGGAGCTCTCCAACTTGGTTCGAGAAGAAGTCAACGATTACGTCGACCGCTTCAAGAGGGTTGAGGCGGAGCAGGCCGCTGAGGAGGATGAAGGCGCCGAAGAGAAGAAGGCTGAAGAGGACGGCGATGGTGAACCCTCTGCCTAGGCCACTCCTGCAACAAGATGCGCTTGGCGCAATTATCTTTGTTTTAAGACTTGTTTTAACATTCTGGCTTGTAAGATACTTTGATCGTATGCAATATGTGTGTGTGCCCCTCGATGGGCCTTTTATCCCTGTTCCATGTCTTTCTTCGCTCTACGTCGTCAGGACCCATCTCTTTGCGCTATGACACCGCCGCTGCGGTATGCCGGAGCGTGACTCGGCAAGGCCGGGGGGTGTTTAAGGCTTGGAGAGGTAAGGGCTCTCGAGTCGCGGTGCTCGAGGGCCCCCTTTGACGCACAAGCAGTCCATGGAGTGTGAGAGAGAAAAAACCGCTCGAGGGACGACAGGTGCTCGTGAGAGGGAGAAAAACTCCTGAGGGGCGCGAGCGCTAGACTTAGCTTGGCGAGACTTTGGCCTCGTAGAGGGCGTTGGCTTCCCTTCCCTGATGGTGCGCTCCCTCTAGGGGTCGGAGCGTGACTTCTCGACCTTGGGGAGGACTCTTGTTCCCTGTATTGGTTAGAGAGGCAAACCCAAAGCAGGCACATGGTAGTAAACACTCATGCGCGCTTATAGGCTTCCTCATGGTATCTCGCGAGGAGAGTAAGTACCAAGGTCCTTTGGTGAGGTGGCGTGTTTGGGAGCAAGCCCATGGGCCAGAGCTCTTTGGGAGGTAACAGGCGTGAGAGCGTGCTCACGTGTTAGAGCTCGGATCCTTTGGATTTTGCGGTGCTGTTGGGGTGCTCTTGAGGCACAGTCACCGTACTCAGCCCCCGCTCGCGAGGTGCGCATGGGGAAGAATATGAGCGCGAAATGAACTAAGATGATGAAAAGTAAAAACTCACCACCAAAATATTACATAGCGGCGCCTCAGCGCAATGTTTCATTGAGAAACGAATTGGTTCATTACACTTGGTGTTACCAAGATAAAGTTTTCCATGTCGAGGCATGGGGACCACATTCAGTGGCTGAGACTCTTCACGGCCTGCGGCGGCACGTAATCAGGAGAGCTCAGAGGGGCTGGCCCTCGGGAGGAGAAGCTTTTGTGAAGCTTGGAGGTGAAGTTGTGTGCTTCCCTCTAGAGACAAAAAATGTCTGGCGTGACTATGATCACGGGTAGAACTTGCGTAGATGCGCGATGTTCCATGGATTCTTGACCGGGATGCCGTCCTCCGTTTCGAGGCGTACCGCGCCAGGCCTGGCGATGTGTGAGACCCTGTAGGGGCCTTCCCACATTGGCGAGAGCTTGTGGAGACCTTCCCTGGAGAGGATTCTCCTGAGGACGAGGTCGCCTGTCTCGAGAGTGCGCGGACGTATGTGGCGGCTGTGGTAGCGTCGCAGGTCTTGCTGGTACTTGGCTGCCCTGAGGGCGGCACGGCGGCGCAACCCGTCAAGGAGCAGCAGGTCGTCGCTGTGGAGGTCTGCTTGATCGTCCTCGTTGAAGGCAAGGACCCGTGCGGATCCATGCTTGATCTCTGTGGGGAGGACTGCTTCAGCTCCATACACGAGGGCAAATGGCGTCTCACCAGTGGGCTTCGTGGGGTTCGTGCGGATGGACCAGAGCACGGACGGGAGTTCGTCTATCCAGCCCTTGCCGTAGCCCTTCAGGCGATTGAAGCTTCTTGTCTTGAGGCCCTTGAGGACCTCAGCATTTGCTCGCTCGGCTTGGCCGTTGCTCTGTGGGTGAGCCACCGAGGCGAAGCAGAGCTTGGTGCCGAGGCTCTCGCAGTAGGCCCTGAAGATGCCGCTGGTGAATTGTGAGCCATTGTCGGTGATGATGCGATTAGGCACACCAAACGGCAGACCAGGCCTCTGATGAATTTTACTGCTGCCCTGGCCGGTATGCTGCGCACTGCTTCAACCTCTGCCCACTTGGTGAACTTGTCGACTGCCACGAAGAGGAAGCGGTAGCCCCCTTGTGATCTCGGGAAGGGTCCCAAGATGTCTAGCCCCAGACCGCGAAAGGCCACGAGAGCGGGATGGTTTGGAGTCCCAGTGCAGGCTGATGGACTTGCTTGGCGTGGAATTGGCACGCATCGCAAGACTGGACGATGGTGGTGGCATCTTGAAGCACTTGGGGCCAGTAGAAACCGCTCCTGAAGACCTTGCCTGCCAGGGTGCGTGCAGAGGAATGGTGGCCACACTCTCCACTGTGAATGTCTCTGATCAGCATGCGGCCTTCCTCGGGGGGGACGCACTTGAGTGCAATTCCATTTGGGCGCTTGCGGTACAGGTCTCCCTCGAGGATGTAGTATGACTTGGCTTGTCGAGCCACTCGTTCGCCTCCGCGTCTTCTTCAGGGAGGACTCCCTTCAGCAGGTAGTCTTTGAGTTCGTCAACCCAGCCTGTCTCTTGATGCACCATAGCCAGCAGCAGACGCTCCCCTGAGGATGGACCGCAGTTGGGTGCCCCACCTACAGGAGGTGGTGGGAGTACTTCGTCTGTGCTTGTGGCTGCTGCTTCTTGTGGCTGCTTTATGGACGCCTTGGAGAGTCTCTCTTCAAAGACGCCGGCCGGCTGGGCCTGCCTTCGTGATGCTCGCTTGGCGATGTCATCTGCCTCTGGTTCTCCTTTCGCGGGATGTGCATGAGCTCCATGCCCCTGAAGTGCTTCTCGAGCTTGCGGACCTCTTCAAGGTAGGCGGCCATGTGGTCGTCTTTAGGCGTGTAGCTCTTGTTGGAGAAGTTAACCAGGAGCTGGGAATCACCCTTTATGAGTAAGTGCTTGACGCCAAGGGCGATTGCGGCTCTGAGCCCGGCGAGGAGGCCCTCGTACTCGGCGATGTTGTTGGAGATCTTGTCTATTGTGAAGCACAGCTGGATGGCGTAGTAGAGCTTGTCACCTTTTGGTGAGGTTAAGACAACGCCAGCCCCACCATTGCGGCAGGCGAAAGCTCCATCGAAGTGCATGGTCCAGTGGCTTGGCATTGTATCTCCCGATGACGCGGTTTCTTCTTCGCGAGGCTCTTCAGGAGTTGGGTCTGTCCACTCGGCGACGAAATCCGCCAGCGCTCTCCCTTTTATGACTCTTGTGGTGTCGAAGCGCAAGTTGAATGGTTGCAGCTCAATGTTCCATCCTGCGACGCGGTCAGTAGCGTTGGGGTTGCGCAGGATCTGCTCCAGGGGGAAGGACGTGACCACCGTGATGGGGTGGCCCTGGAAGTAGTGGCGCAGCTTCCTGGAGGCGATGAGTAGCGCGAGGAGGAGCTTCTGCTGCACTGGGTACCGCTCGCGAGCATCTCGCAGTACAGTACTGACGAAGTAGACTGGATGCTCGACGAGGGTCGTTGATGGTGCGGCAGCGTCGGCTCCCTCGAGAGGCTCCTCAGGACCTTTGGCGAGGTTTGCCTGTGGAGGAGCCTCGGCAGGGGTGCTCGTGGTGGACTCGACTTGAGGCTGTGGGTCTGGCACTGGGTCTGGAGAGACTGTTCCCTCGTCGGGAGGTTCTGGACTTGGTGTGGCAGTGCTTTTCTTGGGGAGAACTGGCTCTTCTCTTTCCACCACCAGGACGGCGCTTGCAGTTTGTGGAGTGGCTGCTAGGTACAGCTTCAGATGCTCGCCTGCCCTGGGGGCTACCATGACTGGTGAGCTAGCCAAGTATTTCTTCAAGTCCTCAAATGCTTTGTCGGCCTCTGGAGTCCACTTGAAGGTGCCGGATTTCTTCATGATCTTGAAAAATGGCAAGGCTCTCTCGCCGAACTTGGAGATGAAGCGGCCTAAGCTGGCCATGCATCCTGCTAGGCGCTGCATGTCCTTGAGGCGGCGAGGTGGCTGCATGTCTTCTATAGCCTTGATCTTGTCAGGGTTTGCTTCTATGCCGCGGTGGGACACGAGGAACCCGAGGAGCTTGCCTGAAGGCACCCCGAAGACGCACTTGGCGGGGTTTAACTTGATGTTCACCTTGCGCAGGCTGGCAAGGTTTCCTCGAGATCCTTCAAGAGAGTGTCTCCCTCGCGAGACTTGACCACGATGTCGTCGACATAAGCTTCTGCATTTCTTCCCATCTGAGCCCCCAAGGCGATCCTCATGAGCCTCTGGAAGGTGGCGCCGGCATTTTTCAGGCCAAAGGGCATGCAAGTGTAGCAATACACACCACAAGGGGTGAGAAATGCTGTTTTCTCCTCGTCTTCCTTGGCCATTTTGATCTGGTGGTAGCCTGAGAAGGCATCCAGGAAACAGAGGAGATCACAGCCGGCGGTGGAGTCCACAATCTGGTCTATCCTTGGCATGGGGTATGGATCCTTGGGGCAGCCTTGTTTACGTCTGTGTAGTCGATGCAGAGCCGGCCTCCTCCATTGGGTTTTGGGACAACCACACCGTTGGAGAGCCAAGTGGGGTGGGCAACTTCTCGAATGATGTCTGCTGCTTTCAGCTTCTCTACTTCTTTGATGATGAACGCTTGCTTCTCGGGGGCTTGTTTCCGCGCTTTTGCTTTACAGGGCGTGCGTCTGGACACACGGCTAAGTGGTGCTCGATCACCTCCCTTGGTACACCGGACATTTCTGACGGAGTCCATGCGAACATGTCAGAATTTGCCCGAAGGAAGGCGACGAGCGCGCTTTCCTATTTGGGAGGCAAGCCAGCGCCTATGGTGACGCTAGCCCCCGAGCCGCTGGTGCTCAGCGACACCTTCTTTGTAGATGCTTGCTCTTGAGTGAACAGTGTTTCTTCTTCTTGGGCCTCTCGAGAGGCTCCATGTCCTCGTCAGCGGGGAATGCCATGGCAGCGGCCTTGTAGGCGATCTCGACAGCGCGCGTGGCGTCCTGTACGTGACCACGTATGGTGATGGTGCCACCGCTGCCAGGGATCTTGACCATGTTGTAGGCGTGGTGCGTGACGGCCATGAACTTCGCGAGGGCGGGGTAGCCGAGGATGGCGTTGTAGGGCAGGCCAATGTGCGCGACGTCGAAGTCAATTAGCTCGGTGCGGTAGTTCTCCTGCGTGCCAAAGTGACCGCGAGCCTCACTTGCCCCAGAGGCGAGATTGAGCCGCTGGTGACCCCGGTGAAGGGCCTGGAGGGCATGAGCCACTCGTAGGGCACTTGAAGCGTCTCGAAGGTCTCGACAGAGATGACGTTCAGGCCTGCACCCCCATCAATGAGCGTCTTGCCGACGGCGATGTTGTTGATGGTGGGGGTGCACACCAACGGGAGGGTGCCCACAGTCTTGTAGACTTGGGGTGATCTTTGGCGTCGAAGGCGATGGTGTACTGGGACCACTTGAGGGGGCGGGACGTCTCGACCCCGGGAAGCGCTGCGTTGAGCTCGCGAGCGAACTGCTTGAACTGGTTGTTCGACTTGGGCGCCTGGGATCCGCCGAGGATGCATGCCATGGCACCCTTGGGGGCCTGGTAGCCTCCAGGCTCTTCGTCGGGAAGATTGTTGTTTTTCTCGGCGGCATTCGCCTGAGTTCCCTGGGCCTCTGGAAGTTGCCCTTGCGTCCACCTTTGCGGTAACCACGGCCTCTGCCGCGGCCACCGCTGCCTTCTTCTTGCTCACGCTTCTTGCTCAGCTGCTTGAGGTCATAGCAGTTCTCCGTCGCATGGCCGCGCCTGTTGTGGTAGATGCAGAACGGGCGGTTGTCCACCTTTTTCTCGCCAGCCTCTGGGAGTCCTCGCGAACATGCTTGGCGTCGGGTTCAGCTGCCAGGACTGCGGTAGGCTTGCGCTTTATCTCGTCACGCCTCTTCTGGGTCTTGGATCCCTCGACAGGGTCGTCTGTCGAGCCCACCTTGACGAAGAGGAGCCCTTCTTCTGCCTTGGCGCATTTGTCTGCGATGTCGAAGAGCTTCACCACGGAGGAGAGGGTATCATGGATGCCGAGCTTCTCGAGCATCCTGTGGTTGGTGACGCCCTCTCTGAAGGCCGCAATGACGTGCGAGTCCGGGATGTTCGGGATCTTGTTGCGGACTTGGCTGAAGCGCTGGATGTACCTGCGGAGGGTCTCGCCAGGCTTCTGGCGCACAGCTCGCAGGTCGTTGTAGGTGAGGGCGCGCTCGTACGTGCCCTTGAAGTTCGCAACGAACTGCTGGCAGAGCTCCTCCCACGAGTCAATGGAATCCTCGGGAAGGTTCAGGAGCCACGACAAGGCGGAATCCTTGAGAGCGTGGGAGAACCAGTTGGCCATGACCTTGTCGTCTCCCCCCGCAGCTTGGATGGAGGTGGTGTAGAGCTGCAAGAACTCGATGGGGTTGTTCGTGCCGTCGTAGCCCTTGGGTAGGTCAGGCCTGAACTTCTGTGGCCAGACGACGCGACGCAGGTTGCGGGTGAAGGCCGCGCAACCTGTGGCGTACGAGGCGATGCCACCCTGAAGAGCACGGCGGTTCTGTCGCCCTGCTTGGCCGATTTCCTCGACGATGCGCTTCTGGAGGTCCTTCTGGCGCTCCATTTCCACCCGCGCGTCTGGGGGTGTCCGCTGCACGATTTGGCAATCGCGCGGCGAAGACGCGTGGGATGCGGCCTTGTGCGCCGCAGCTGGAGGTGGACCCGGCGGAGGCGGCGGCGGAGGTGCGCCATGCGCGGTGGTTCCAGCGCGTCCGGAGTTGTGGTGCACCAGAGAGCGCGACGCCGCAGGAGCAGCGCGCGGTGCCGCGATGTCGACGAGGTGCTGGAGGCGGCCGAGCCAGTTGTCGTGCGCCTCAGCTGTGGGGCGGTAGCGGAAGAGCTCCGCGGCCATGAGCAGCGCGGTGTTTGGGCTGGGCGCTGGACGCCCAAGAGTGGAGGCGCTGTGGCGCTGGGACGGATGCGAGGACTCAGCGTCCTCGCCGTGCCCGTGGTCGACGTCTCGTCGAAGCGGTCGTCGTGGTGGCCGTCGTCGTCCTCGGGGTGCTCCACCCGCGGTTCAGCGGTGTTGCGCCCCGTGGCGCGGCTGGCACGGGGACGGCCGCGAGGGTTGGTGGTGTTGGCAGCGGGCTCGGTGGTGCCCTGCCTGACGCCCGCCGGGTGGCGCGAGCTGCGCGAGTGTCCGCCATGGTGCAGAGGTCGATGAAGGTTGAAGACGCGCCTCAGCCCCCTACCTGGCGCGCCAATTGTCGGAGAATGACTCCCACGAAACAGGGATAGTCAAGCTCACGAAGAGAGTTCGTGTAAGGGGCTGAACACGTTGGTCAAACAACCCTCAACCTGCACGGCGACGGTGCTCGTCGAGCAAGTGGAGGGACATCACGACAGAGATGAACACCAGCCCGTACCCAGGTTCACGGCCCTCGTGTGGAGGTAACACCGCTACTCCTGCTTGTCTGTATTGCACTGCTTGTAGAGGTTACAGTACAATGAGCTTGCCGAGGGCTCTCTTTTGGCAATGGTGTACACAAGGAAGGGAAGCAATGGTCTTCTTCTTCCTTGCGCGTAAGTGGCTATGCTGGAATGAGAATGCGATCCTTTGCTACGGTGCTGCTCCTCCTCTTTTATAGGCGCCCCGGGCTCCTCCCTGTGCTTGCGCTACGAGGGCTATCACGTGGCGCAGAAGGTAGAGCGTGGTGCACCGCAGCCCGGCTGTCCATGGACGCGGTCCATGGGCGTAAAGCTGACCTGTAGCAGAGTAACCACCGTCCATGCAGGACGGCCAGCTGGGGCCGCAGAGGAACGTGGGGGTGCCCACGGTGACGTTGGCCGTGGAGCGTAGCGCCGGCCGGTCCCCTTATCACCAAAGAGGAAACCTTGTAGTCCGGTGCGGATGGCACAGCTTTGTTGACCCCTTTAATCACCAAAATGGCAACTGCGGCGTCGTCGTCACCGCGCGCAGGCGCGCGTCACTCTGCGGCCGCTGCAGAGCCCATGTGCGCTCTGCAGAGGTTGCTTTGCAGCGAAGCGATCTCCACGAGGGCTTGGATGCCCTGTAGAGAATTCGGCGTTGACCTCTCTCCAGGGGAGATTTCCTTGAAGAGGGGGCAGCAGTGGAGAGGGCCTCCGCAGGCCTCTGCTGCCTCAAATGCCCTCGCGAGGCAATTCGCCTCGCGAGGCTCTCCAAGCCGTAGGCTTGGTCCTTAGCGAAAATTGGCCATCAAGTGTCGAGGGCCGTAGAGGACAGGCCCAGCACACCCTGGATTTCACTGGGCCGACAGGTTCACCCAACTCAAGCCGACTGTTTATCAGTTCCCTGGTTAAATTGTAATGCTCAGTGCGCACTTGACTTATGAACTGAGCTTTTAATACTTCCATGTGACGGAAGGGACGAAGGTCTTGGAAACGATCGCCCAGCTCGGGATCAATACAAGCGTGCATGAGCTCCTTGACAATACACTCTTCACAGAATAAGTGAGGCCCATCATGGGCATCTTCTGTGTTCAAGGGATTCAGAACATGTTCTTTTCCTGTGTTCTCTAGAACACTCATCATGTGGTGAAACCAATCTCCAAAGTTGTTTCCATTTGCAGCTAACGGGGTACGACTCAACATCAGATTGAAGTGATACTTTTCAAAGTGATCCATCTTCTACAACAAAAACAAGTTTATTTAGACTCATAGTTTATTACTAATGTTTTGCACTACTTAACTCAAAATTCATTGAATTCAAGATATGCTCCCACTAAGGCCAATAATCCTCACGATTAGCGCTAAGTGATTCAGGACCCGGGAATCCGACGAGCCACCCATGGATACACAGCCATGGCACGTGGACTACCGGTAAGCACTATGCTAATTGTAGTAGCTACAACTCATGTCCGTCTTTCGACGTGCGTGTTCAGAACTCATAGCCCACTATGCCAGGACTTCAAGACAACCAACCGTTAAACGATGCATGAACGGTGTACACCCGCCTCCCACACCCTCCTCCCGCACAACTCATGGATACATGACGTCGGGGGACAAGCGCATGGTTTGACGGTGCCACAGTCGGATGAACACGATCTCCTTGATATTTTTCTTGAGGATTCACCCTAATAAACATCTAATGCGCAATCAAGGTGCAACCAACAAAGGATAAACATCACAGGCAATTAAAATAATTCATGTGATTTGGCATAGCCTTTGTTTCCTCCGGGAAGCCTTGACATATCTCCACGAAGATCCACCATCTTTGTTATTTCGGTCACTACAAAATTCCCCAGAGGAAACATTGTCGTGGCCGAAATCCGCCAAGTCCTCGTCGCCGGCCTAGCCGCCGGTGTCAGGGGAATAATAAATGGGTTAACCCGCAGCTCACAAGACCAACGCGACTTATTCAAGCAAGGTGCGGCTCAACCTATGTTCAAGACCGCACCACTCGTGGGCTTACACGAAGATGGGCCGACTCAGGATCATGAGGAAGGATCTAGAAGACCGGAGAAGATATAACTTGGGGGACACGAAGATTAGTCTCCAAGTAGGACTCCGGCTCATACTTTCCTTGGGATGGAAGTTTCCTTGTAACCTTGCGAGCCATCGTCTTTATAAGGTGGACTCCAAGGACCTAGAACCCTAAGCTAAAAAGCTATCAAGCTCTGAAGCTCTCAAACTCCAAACCCTAGATCTCAAGGCGACTCGACACATTGATCGCCAACCCCTTGTAACACCATATTCATATCAATACCAATCTAGGATAGGCAGGACGTAGGTCTTTACCCCACATTGAGGGGCCGAACCTGGGTAAAAACATTGTCTTCCTCGTGCCCTGCGATCCTTAGCTCGGAGACGATTGATCCGCGCAATCCCACACCTACGAACTCATCCATGACATCTGACGTGACAAACCCACGACAGTTGGCGCCCACCGTGGGGCCTGCGGTCAAGAGTGTCATGTTCCGCGCTGGATCTGTGCCAGGGACGAAGGATCTCGTCGTCGATTCAAGCTCGGCGACTTCATTGCCGGCCGTTTCAAGCTCGGCGATATCAACATCTACATCAAGGGAAGCAGACAACGTCCCTGCTGCGACCGACCCCGACGACGTCTCGGAAATCATATCGACGATCCGTTCGGTGGAAAGATGCGGAATCGAGTTACCCAGCAGCTGGTAAAATTTCGTTGGATTCCAACGGCTGGATCTCCCTGGGCGACTCATACGCTAACTCTCGTCGGAACCCTGACGAAACTATGCGCGATCTCGGGAAAACAATTACTGAGGTCGACTCAGACATAAATTCGAAGATCCCTCCGGTGGAACACTGCGGAACACAATCCCGAAGCTACCCACAAAATTTGAGACAATTCCAGCGGTTAGATCTCCGTCAGCGACTCGCGCACTGCAGCAAGTTTTATGTCCAGTCGAATTCGCGAATTCAGACCAGGAGTCCGGCTCAAAATCAATTCGTTGATTTCCAAAACTACGAAGCAGTCAACTTCAACCTTCCTCCTGCCGGCTCAACATCAACTACGTCAGGGGTGACTCGAGGCAAATACGCCAAATTTGTGAATCACAAGATTTCAACATCAACATCGCCCGTGTGCTGCTGATCAAATTTATCAGATCAAGGTTATTTGGCATGTTTCATGCAGGGCCGGTTTGGAAATTCATTGTGCATGATGGTAGAAGTTGTATTTGTCAAACGCTGCTGGCAATCCGATCAAAATAAGGAGTTCAAATTTCAAGGAAGCCCGAGGCGACATAAATCTGCACGCGCATAACACGTCGGCTGATCAGTCAATCAAAGGAGCCGGCGGCATCAACATGTCTTGGCTGCTTGAGCTGCTGTCGCTGAACCAGCACTAGTTTGAATCGCAGCATAATGGATGGGCTGGTCATCACATGACAATTTGATGTTTTCAAGAAAAAGAAAAGAAGAGCACGCGACTTCCTCAACACGCGACTCAAAAGATTGTTGTTGTGCAGTATATCACAGCGACTTAACGGCGACTTCAACCCCACCGCGGACAACGACTTCTATTCCATGGCAATGACGATCGACGAATCGCCGCGGTCAAAATTCACTTTCACCACGGACAGCTCCACTTTGTTGTGGATAACATCAGCAAGTCGCCAAGTGCAACATCGACGAGTCGGCAAGAACTACATACGCAAGCCCGCAAGATCATCATCAAGACAGAATCTTCCGCCTGATTCTACGAATCACCCGGAAGCTTGGGGGCTAATGTCGGGGGAATAATAAATGGGTTAACCCGCAGCTCACAAGACCAACGCGACTTATTCAAGCAAGGTGCAGCTTAACCTATGTTCAAGACCGCACCACTCGTGGGCTTACACGAAGATGGGCCGACTCAGGATCATGAGGAAGGATCTAGAAGACCGGAGAAGATATAACTTGGGGGACACGAAGATTAGTCTCCAAGTAGGACTCCGGCTCATACTTTCCTTGGGATAGAAGTTTCCTTGTAACCTTGCGAGCCATCGTCTTTATAAGGTGAACTCCAAGGACCTAGAACCCTAAGCTAAAAAGCTATCAAGCTCTGAAGCTCTCAAGCTCCAAACCCTAGATCTCAAGGCGACTCGACACATCGATCGCCAACCCCTTGTAACACCATATTCATATCAATACCAATCTAGGATAGGCAGGACGTAGGTCTTTACCTCACATTGAGGGGCCGAACCTGGGTAAAAAACATTGTCTTCCTCGTGCCCTGCGATCCTTAGCTCGGAGACGATTGATCCGCGCAATCCCACACCTACGAACTCATCCATGACATCTGACATGACAAACCCACGACAGTTGGCGCCCACCGTGAACCGCGACGAACTCCTTCTTTGCTTGATTGTCGATGACGAACTCGAACAATCACTTGGCACTGGCCATTATGTTAAAACACCGTAAAAAATAGCTATACCACAACACATGCACACAATCCTGCAAAACCAAGTTAGACATCCTCTAACGTTTGTTTGCAAGTTTTAGCATGGCTCTGTAGGTTCTACGGAATTACCGTCACTACCGACGCAATTGAGACACGGTTATAGCCATTACTAGATTAACATTGCGGGGTGATTGACATCCCAACATTACGAAAACGTTCCGGGTCCCAATCCAAACGATCACATGTGCGCGTGACCCCCGTGAGGCGTCCAACCCTCATGCCATGTCCGTTATACAACAACGTCCACAACTATAGGTATAGACCCGAAGCTACTGAAGCACTTCGTTGGCGCCGACATGCATACTAGGAGCAGTGGGAAGGTCCGCGGATTGCCAGAATTTCGTAAAGATCTTGCCTATGCCGCCATGGAATATCTTGTATAATTTATTGGGAAGCAATGAATATAACCTTAATGCATGATACTATGCAATCCCCGCACCAACATGTGCTCTAGATCAAATCATATCTGCGCATAGACCGCTCTGATACCACTGCTAGGTTGCGCAACGGAAACTTAAAAATTCCGCTTACATATTACGCAACAGTCCAAGATCTATACTATGAAGATATGCAGCACCCCATAATGCTAGATCCAGAAAAATTACTACAACCGTTGCGGAAGATCTTGTTGTAGTCGAAGTAGATGTCCGTGAAGCCTGATGAAGAATCTCACGTCCACGCCGGGAGGTGAGATTGCTTTCGATTCTTGTCGTCGAGGGACTACTCGCGCAGCCCCGCTCTAGCAGTATCCACACGTACACTACGCCAATCCGTCAGCGTTTCGCCGTCCAGAGCTACTTGCAACCGACAAAGAGAGACTGCCTTGCGGCGTAGTTTTGGTGGTTGATCTAATCAAACTTGATTAGAGCAATATGAGATTAGAGAAATCTAATTCTCAACACATGAGATCTACTAGAGAGAAAGATTAGAACAATGTCTAATTAGAGCACCGTCTAATTAGAGCATCTTCTAATTGCACAATATTAAGAGAGAGGAACTTGTGCAAACTTGTATTGATCCAACCCATGGGGTTGGGGGTGTTTATATAGGTGGCCAAAGGGTAGGGGAACTTGGGCAAGGGGAAAGTCCCTAGCCCAATTCGGTTTGGGAGGGGGAGTTGGAGTCCAACTCCAACTCACCTCTCTCCCCCTTCCTTCCTTGTGCACAGACTCGACTCGGGTGGGGCCCATGCCGCACCGACCCCAGGTGGGGCCCGTACCTCACCGCCCCCGGGTGGGGCCCACGCCACCACCCGGCCCGCCCGCACGCCTCCGCCGCCGTCGCCTTCCCCCCATGGGCCGCACGGCCCATTAGGGTTCGACCATGGGGGGACTCCCCCCTCCGGTCGGTTTCGGCCCGCCTGCCCCTCTTGGGGTGCGGCTGCCTTGTGGGGCCCATGGGCCCACTTGGCAGCCCCTTTTGGTGGGCTCCAAATAAAATCGTTTATTTAATATTTTTCCGAATTATTTAATTAATAAATTAATATTAATAAATTAATTAATTATTTCGTTTAATTAATTCCTAATTGAATATTTCCTTTTACAGAATATTCCCGGAATTAATTACTTATCATATAAAACACTTTTACATGATCCGGGACACCCAGTGTCCGCTAAACAAAATACTCCGGATAAATATCCTTCACCATATAAACCCTCGGAATAAATCCGACAATAATAGAAACACTTCCTATAATCCCGAGACATAGAATGTCTGCCTTCTCTTTCTCTATTCATTCACTGGAACAAGTCCCGGTGACATCGGAGCTACTCCGACACTATCTCATGACCACTAATGATACATCTTTATTCTCTCAATAAAATATTGACTCACAGCTTAAGTGTGTGACCCGAATGGTTCGTTAACACATAGACATGTCCGGGAGCTTACCAGACAATAACCAGCATTGGGACCTAGACGTCTGTACTGGCTCCTATGTATTCACGAGTGAACGACAGAACCTCTTTATGTTTCTCATTACGCTAATCCCCTTACGTACACGATACCAATGATATCTAGAGTGTGAGACAATGTGCTCTAGTGTGATCAAACCCTTTGATCATAACACATATAAAACTCGTACAAATATCATTCTCTTTTCTCATTCCGTATTATCAATGTCCTGTGATAAATCACACTGTGTGGCCAGATGATTGGGGTGACATGATTATACTTGAGATGGACTAGAAGATGTATCTCTCCATCGCCTGAAGGAGTAAGTACCCTTCTTGAACAATTTCCGTTCCATTACTTATTCTAGTTCAAACCCAATAGCCATCGTTATGGTCCCCAGTTACGGCTGGATGTTAGATGACAATCAAATCATGAGTGTCGAACAAGCGATCACTAGATGTTCTCAATGTATAGGAACTAACTAATGAAAACTCTGTATGCTCTTTGCTATTCTTCATCTTGACGATTTGTCTCATAGCAAGGTCATAGGGTGGGTCGGTTCAGTACTATTATCATTCCGATATTAAACTCCTATAGTTATATGACTTATACAAAGTCCATGATCAGGAAAACATGATCATCAGATAACAAGATAGGCTAGTCTTAGAGACAAGACTAGGAACGCTTTTCCTTGTTCATATCTCTACACGTGCATCGGAGGTTTTCCTCTTGAATACTTTGTATTCGCTATTCAAGTACCCAATGCAGTTGTAGTATAAAGATATAAACTATTAATAATAAACTTGGAGATAAAATAATATTAAATATTATTGTCTCTAGGGCATATCTCCAACACTTCCAACTGTGACAGCGTCAAACCGTCTGGTTGTCCCCGGGCGCCATGTATCCATTATTCACGTGGGCCAAGTGGTCGGGAGGCGTGTTCATGAACCGTTCATGCAGCATTTAACGTTTGGTTATCTTGAAGTCCAGGCATAACAAGTTATGAGTTTTGAACACATCCGTCGAAAGACGAATAGGAGTTGTAGCTACTACAACTGGCAAGGTCGCCTACCAGTTGTCCACATCCGGATGACCCATAAGTATAGGGGATCGTGACAGTCTTCGAGGGAAGTAAAACCCAAATTTATTAATTCGACACAAGGGAAGTCAAAGAATATTTATAAGCCTTAGCAGCCGAATTGTCAGTTCAGCCACACCTGGAAGTAAACTTGATTGGAACGATTTATCAGTAGCAACAGTAATATAATGGCAGCAGCAATAAAGTAACAGCAGTAGTAACGTGAGAACAACAATAATGGCGATTGTAGTAAACAGCAGGATTAAAACACCGTAGGCTAAGGGTGTATAAGCGGGCGTTGCATGGATAAGATAATTCATGAAATAGCAATAACATAGGGCAATTTGCAGGTAAACAATGAACAAGCATCCAAGTATTAATTTAATGTAGGCATGTATTCCGTATTTAGTCAAACGTGCTTGCAGTAAGAATCTTGCACGACATCTTTTGTCCAACCATCCCGTTTCAGCGAGGCCTTTCAAGAACCCTAATGGTAATTAAGGTGCTCCTTTTAATAAAGCACCGGAGCAAAGCATTAACACTCCGTGAATACATGGAATCCTCAAGTCACAGCCATCCCCTCCGGTTATCCCAAATGTTGTCACTATGGGGCCTCGGGTTCCGGACAGCGACAGGTGCATACAACTTGTAGATATGATCCAAAACAATAATTATACTCATGAAAACATAACATGTTCAGATCTGAAAACATGGACTCGGGCCCTAAGTGTCAAGCATTAAGCATACCAAGTTGCAACAACGATAATTAACACGCATATAAGATACTAGGCACCATGCACTAACAATCTGACAGCTATTACATGAACAATCTCATCCAATCCCTAACATCCCCCACAGCCTACAGCGGGGAATTACTCACACATGAATGGGGGAAACATGGATGGTCGATGGAGAGGCGGTGGTGATGACGATGGCGGTGATCTCCCCTCCAATCCCAGTCCCGGCAGGGTGCCAGAACAGGAACTTCTGCTCCCCGAAATAGGTTTCACGGAAGCGGCAGTGCTCGGCAACTCTTCTGAAAAATATGATCGACCCCCATCCTGTTTTAGGTCAGGAGGAATAAGTAGTCCAAAGGGTGTCGCCGACTGAGCCACGATGTGGCCAGGTGGGCCCCAGGCGCGGTCCACCCTTGACCGCGCCTGGGTGGCGTCAGGGGCTGTGGGCCTCGCCTGCAGCTCCCCTGGCTCTGTGAGTCTTCCGGCAAATAAGAATTTCTGGAATATTTCCAGATTTTTCCAAGAACTTTGATTTCTGCACAAAAATAGGACACGAAGGCAATTCTGCTGAAAACAACGTTAGTCCGCATTAGTTCTATTCAAATAATGCAAATTAGAGGAAAAACAACAGCAAAAGTGTTTGGGAAAGTAGATACGTTTTGGACGTATCACATCCCATGACATGTATCCATGCTTGGTCTGTTGGATTCTCGGATACTGAATCACTTAGTGCCAATCATGAGGATTATTGGGCTTAGTGGGATCATATCTTAGATTCAATTTTAATTGAGTTAAAGTAGTGCAAATTTATTAGTAAAAAACTAAAAGTCTAAATAAACTTTTTTTATTGTAGTAAATGAATCAATTTGAAAAGTACTGTTTCCATCTGATGCTAAATCATGCATTGTTTGCTGTAAATGGAAACAATTTTGGAGAGTGGTTTCACCACATGATGAAGGTTCTAAGGACCACCAAGAAGGAACATGTCTTGCATCCCATACATCCAAGTTACGCTCATAGTGGGCCACACTTGTTATGTGATAAGTGTATTGTCAAGGAGGTTATGCACACTTGTATTAACGCAGAGCTGGTTGATCGTTTTAAAAATCTTCGCCCCTTCCGTCTCATGGAAGAACTAAAGGCTTTGTTCATCAGAGGAAACTGATGAATACTCAGCTTGCCGTGGGAGAACCCATCCAGCTATTTGAAATCAGGATGATTTGCTTGGAGGGAAGACTTACAGAAATGGAGTTTCCAATTACTCATGAGTTCTTCAGCGACATTATACTAGGGGCACTACCACTAGTGTATGATGGCTTTGTTGCTATATACAACCGCATGGCGGATGAGTGGCCAGTTCAGATGTTGTTTACTTTACTCAAGAAAGCGGAAGCTGACATACAAGAAGGGGATCTGACATGGTCCAGGACAGGTATAAAAGTTATACAAATCTGTTGACATAATTTCAATAATTATAATCATTAGTATAAGATACTAATCGATACTCACACTCGCACCAGTGACAGGTACTTTGGAAGGAGCTAATGCTGGAAGGAAAAGAAGTTCTAGAGTGACGTTAAAGATATACTTGGAGTATAGCTGATCGTCTCAAGAAAGTCACCATTAAGAAGAGTAGTGCTATTTCACATGATGAAATGTTTGTCTGTGATTGCTTGTCTCTGTTTTACTCCTAGCAATAGATGGTAGGAGTAAAATCCCGCAGATAAGGCCTAGTTGTTGCCCCAACCGATGTTGCATTTTGAGTCGGGTAGTTTTTGGTACTCCCTCCGATCCATATTAGTTATCTAGACAAAGTTGTGCCCACTAATATGGATCGGAGGAAGTAGCAGATTCATGAAATTGGGGTGCTATCAAAATATCTTGGGAGGAATAGGTTTGAGTAGGACTCAAACATGTAGAAGGAACTAGTAGGACTCGACAAGGCTATCACACCGATTGTTTGCCTTTGGGCAAAAGGAGTCGGGAGCCGAGGCATGTGATGACACCTGACTAGCAGAAGTCGCATGAGACGCGATTGGCAAGGTGTTGCCTACCTTGATTGCTTGCTCACTCGTGGTGATGCTAAAGCCCACTAGTGGACGAATTATATGGATCTTGACTCGCTAAATTCTATACATGTCTTTTGTGCTTTTTTTGCAAATTTTGTAGATGACACTCCGTCCAAACTGTCCCAGACGACGACAACGGCAGACGTGACAACGGTGAGGACGGAGGAGACAACTGTGAGGCCGGAGACAACAGATGGCTCGATTGGTCGGTCTACGACCAGTTCTACGGCAACCACTATTAGGGTTTAGTATAGTCCTGTTTCAAAAAAAAAATATAAGAGCCTCCTAAATTTGAATGAAATTCGGCATTTTAGTTTGCATTCTTGTTTTAAAATTCTCCGAAAACAAAACTTATCGAGGCCGATGCTCCCAATAACGCTAGTTCAACCCTATTGTCGGACCGTCTGTTGGGAGAGCCAGAGATCCTGCAACACTTCCAAAATAAAGATTGATTAATAACGGATATAAATTATCCGAATAATAAGACTATATTTTATTCTTACAAATAAATTATCATTTACTCAATTCAGTGACGAATCGTTTACTCAAATAATAATCGCACGGTTGAAATCTACAGTCGCTCGCCGCAACTGCCGCGGTCAGCTGTTTTTCTCTGCCAGCATTCTCCTCACGCGCTCGGGATTCGCTGACGTTGGGGAGTCGGTGACTTTGTGGCTGACATGTGGACCCCACCTACAGTGGGCCCACTTGCCAGTGACTCAAAGTCAGGTGACGTTGAGCCTCCTCACGGTAGGGTTTTAGCTCAACCGTCCAATCCCATGGAAATCTCCCCCACCTCCGGCCCCGCCGCCGCCGCCGCCGCCGGCGGCGCGGCCACACCCACAACTCCCGCCTCCTCCTCGAACCCATCCCCGCGCCCCAGCACCACGCTCCGGCTCCTCTGCCCCTCCAGCCGCGCCGCCGCCCTCCGCCCCGCGCGCGACCTCTACGTGGAGCATCCCCCCGTGGGGGACGAGGCCGTGCTCTTCGTGTCCGGGACGGATGCGCCAGCGCGGCCGTGAGGGTGTGGGAGCGGGTGGTCGGGGGCGACGACGCGGGGGAGGGGGAGGAGGAGAAAGAGGTCGCCGGCGTCGTGGGCTGCCGGATGCTGGCGGCCGGGGGGCAGGTGGGGTGCGTGCTGGGGAAGGGCGGGAAGACGGTGGAGCGGATGCGGCAGGAGAGCGGCGCCCAGATCAGGGTGTTCCGGAACAGGGAGCAGGTGCCCCCCTGCGCCTTGCAAGGGGACGAGCTCATCCATGTACGTATCTCAACTCTCTCTCGATCTTTTCTGATCCAAAAATGAGTCTGAATGTTGCTTGGCAGCGTATAATCCATCAAACTAGTGCCGTCCCTGCATGGGCAATGTTTAAATTGTATAATTAAGTTTAGTAAGAAAATAGTGATATTTTAGGATTACCATTTAAATGCTTTGCTTAAATTGTAGAATTAAACTTAGTCAGAACATAATGAAATTAGGATTTCCATTTACGACTCTGGCGTGCATTCGTAGATATATTATCAACAGTAGTTTATGCTTAACATGAGTGGGCTATTTGAGTCACTCAATTAGGTATAGAAAGATGCGAAGTAATTTCCTAAATATTGAAGGAAAGGAAACCTCCTTATCTGCACCATTAACCATCAGTTGTTGAAGAATGCCCTGAGAACTGTGTCTCTCGCAGTACAGAATCAACGTGTGTACGATCCCTGCTACATCAGGAAATAACCACCTGACACAAACGCCTCCCTTCCCATCCCCGAACGGACCGTGCAGGATGAAGCCGTGAACTGCGCGCTGCTGTTTGAACACCACCACCCTCTGGCCATGGACGGCCCACTGCTGATTACCTACAGTACTTGGACGCAAATAACATGCCCTGTTGCGGCTTCATTGCTAACCTGACAGCCTCGAGGAGATCCTGACCAGGAACGCCATTTTCTTCTCCATGAACAGCAATGCATGTCATGGTCTTCCACTGTGAACCCTTATGATCCATACAGTTGTTGCGATCTTGTTATTCAAGAACTTGGACCCGGCATCACGGTTAGCTTCAGCCTGCTCCAGGAGTGTTGCTGCCTCACTGCACTTTGCCCTAGTTAGCAACAGCTCCCTCCTGTTCCTCAACCTCCTTGTCGCCAGGCTCGGAGGCCACAGCCTGTTTGCATTTCTCCTTCTCCTCCAAGGTGCTCTTCAAGTCACATTTCTACGACTCCCTCCGTTGTCACCCCGAGGGATAATTCCATCATGCAATGGCATTTGTTCAGCCGCAAGGCGTGGATGACGCGCTTGACGGGCGGCATGTAGGACGGTGCTAGTGTGTACTGTAGGTTAGTTACATGGGGTGCATCACATGTGCATGGAGGAGGAAGCAGAGCAATGCATACAGCGCAAACGGTGGCACACTCAACTGTACGTGTTCACACCATATCATGCAAGGCACTCATTTTGCTTCAGTTCGAATATGTTGGTTATTTGATTATTGTGACATGATGGTTGTAGTTTTGGATATGACATGGAACGATGAGGATGCTACATTAGAAGTCAATTTTAGAATAAAGAGAGGTTTTCTCTGGGTAATGGGCTGAAGGCATAGAATAAGAGTTTAAGACGTAGTGTTGGGGATGCGCTCATGTGCCTGAGTGGTTTTGCTCAAAATACTAATGTGTGCTTGTGATGAACTTGACCTTGCGCTGTTAATTGTAATATGATAGAATGCAAGAGACAGCACCGTGCTAGCATGATGATTTTGATAATACATAACAGGATAATTTGGGACCATCTTCATAAGCTATCGCTGGTTATGTTAAATGGTCATGGTTTTCTTGTACAGTTGTACTGCAAACACACACGCCCATATGAGAAAGCGAGTTCAAAATGAGCTAATCTTTCCTGGTTTTTACTTCGGTCTCATTTAATTCATTAGTTGGGCACATAAAGTGAGCTCGTTCATATGATTTATGAACAACACCATCTTATTGATGATTCATTGTTGACACACAACATCAATTTTAAATGTTGGCCGTTCTTGTTGCATAGATGCCATTTATCATTAAGTCCCACCCCTCTAATCATGAACCATTACACAATCAGTCTTTTTTTAATCTAAGCTTTAGGCAAGCACAATCTTGCAATTACTATTTTTTTGTGTGGATGTATTATTGTTAGATATTTACGAGCTCTACCTGTTATTATATTTCATTGGTGATGGCTTATAGTTTTGCGGTGCTCGGGAAATGAAGATTTGCTGTTATATTGGCATGTTTAATGTAATTTGGATATTTAATCTTTTAAATTCACTTCATTCTAACATGATAATGTTTTCCTGTTAGATAAGTGGGAGCTTTTCTGCAGCAAGGAAAGCACTTTTATTAGTTTCAACCTGCCTCCAAGATAATCCTAGGCCAGACACAAGCAATTTTCCAGCTGGAAGACCATTTGGGCCTCCAGGCAGTGGATGTCCACCTGGTGTGGATCCTCATTCTCAAAGAAGTTATTTACCACCACATATACCTGATTATCATGCAAGGAATTTTCCAAGCAATGTTGCTGCCCCTGGTCCTAGATTCTTTGTTGAACAAGAGATAATGTTCAGAATATATGTTTAAATGAAATGGTGGGTGGCCTAATTGGAAAAGGTGGTGCCACTATCCGTGCATTACAGAGTGAAACTGGTGCTTCAGTCAAGGTTATAGACCCTGTTCCTGATTCGGATGAACGTGTAATTGTGATATCTGCACGCGAGGTGTGACTCTAAACTTACAAAGAATTGCTCATTTTCCTCCTAAGTTCTAATTGATGAAAGTTCATAGTTTCCGTGGTGGACTTTTTCTGTCCATTTTATCTGCATGTCAGTGAATACTTCCATATCATTACAATGTGTAGCAAGTTGGATGCTCGTTCTGTCCTGCAAATATCAACTATGGGGATATATATTGTTCTTGTATTGTTGTCCGGAATGTTGTTTGATGGATGCAATTTTTTTTGTGCAGAATTCTGAGATGATGCGTTCTCCATCTCAGGACGCATTGCTTCGGGTGTATTCTAGAATCTCGGAGGCGTCTATTGATAAAAGTTCTTCTGTACCTGCCAGGCTTCTTGTTCCATCACAGCATATTGGTTGCTTACTTGGCAAAGGTGGATCCATAATTGCAGAGATGAGGATGGTAACAGGAGCCAGCATCCGAATTTTTGGGAATGAACAAATTCCAAGATGCGCACAAAGAAATGATGAGCTGGTTCAGGTATGTTCCAGCTCTACTAATCAACCAACTTCAGATTTTAACTTTTTGTACTTATGTATGGTTTAATTTGATGTTGTGTACATCACAGTTATCTCTAGGTCTATATGATCTTTTTGTAGTTTCCTCAGTTGCATGGAAGTACAGAATGATTTTTCTCTCACAATAGGACTACAGAATATCATTATCCTTTGAACTATAAGAGAATTTGTTTTTTTGTCCATGTACCGTAGCCATGTTGTAACTCTTTCGTATTAATTTTGTAACTACTTCCTGTTTCGTGCCCAACGTGCTTCCATTTGACAGTTCTTTCTAGTTGTTTTCCTTGAACCTTGCTTCGAAGAAAATGTGTTTCATTATGCATACTTGTGTTATCACCTTTTTGGTATCATACTAAACAAATTAATATATGATCATCCAGAAGAGAGAAAAATAGGACATTACTTAAGGAGGATTGCTGAGTAGATCCAGGTCAAGCTGTAACTTCTAGAGCTCTTGTTGCAGGTCACCGGTAGCTTCCAGTCCATCCAGGATGCATTGCTTCATATCACCGGAAGGATTAGAGATCTCATCATTCCCCCGAACCCACATCCTAGTGGAGGCATGCCTCCTCCATATCCACCCGTCGGGAACACATCTCATCACCAATCAAGACAAGAACCAGCTCCACCACATCACAGTGGAGGCATGCCTCCCTATCCTATGCATCCTTTCAGACCTCCTCCTATGGGTCCTTTTGACGTGGCAGATCATCGACCACCTGGACCACCCCCGTCGCATCCGATGGAACATATGGGTGCTGGACCCTACTCGTATAATTGTGAACAAGGAGGTCCTCGTCCTTTTGTTGAGCAGCCATCACAGAGAACCTGGGCTCCTGAGGTTGGTACAAGGAAAATGTTGTTCTGCCATTAAGCCTAAATTCTTTAGCATGTTGTCGGTAGCATATTATGCACAAATAGCTCTATTAAGAACTTCCACTGTCAGGTACGCCCAACTAAAGGGTCCAGTTTATGATGATCTGCCATCGGATAGCATTTGTAGGCACATCACATTGCTGATTTAGGGACTGTGGTTGAATGACTAAGAATCATGTTCCTTGCCATGTGCAGGCACCACCAGCTGACGCTCCAAGAAGCATGCCTGACATGGTACCAGCTGTGGATTTCAGAAAGGTACCAGTGGCAAGGTAGGCTAAATGCCAAGTGTTTGATTCAGCTTTCATCATCCTGTTTGGGTTTAAGTAACTACACTTTGACTGAAATTATGATTTGCCATTCAGAAGAATTTTTTTTGGGTCTGAAATACTTAACTATTATGATCTGTGTGGAAAATTCTAGTCTTCAAGCCAGCGATAATTAAATGTGTAGCAGTGCCATCCTTAAAAACTGTTTTTTAAAGCTGAGAAAATCCTTTTCTGAAGAAAGTTATACCATTGTTCTGACCTGTGTTCATCAGCAGTGAAAATCACGTGGCTACACCAACAAGTACAACAACTGAAGTTGTTGTCCCTTGCAAGTACATAGGTTTTATTTGTGGCACCAATGGCAGCGACCTTGCCGAGATAAAAAAGGTACTGACACTCTTCCTTATTGTTTACCGAACATCAGATTAACCAACACTGTCTCTTGTTACCTTGTGCTCATCAACGGCACAAGGTATCTTGTTCTAACTTATTCCCGTTCTGGTCAAGTGAAAAGTCCTTGTTGGCTCATCGTTTTGTCATCATCCCAGAACACAGTCTCGCACGTATCACCTGTGCATATTTCTGTTTTTTTCTTCACTCTTGTAAACTCACTTCAAATAGTCCTTCAATCGTTTTGCCTCTGGCTCTCTTGTCCTAGATAGATCTATCAAGACCGCGTTCTCATCTTTGGTACTGTAGCCCTTACGGAATATCTGGTCATGATGCTCACAGTATTGCTTACGTTTCAGATATCTGGCGCTGTAATTACAGTTCATGACCCAAAACCTGGAGACACAAACACAACAGTTATAGTAAGTGGGGATCCTGAACAGACTAAGAAGGCGCAGAGCCTGATTCACGCTTTCATCTTTTGCGGTCTCTACCAAACGTGACCCGTGAAGATGGTGATACGCCATCTCATAGAACTGTAGATCCTCCTCAGAGGTTTCCATCTGTAGAGTTTTTTTCCCTGAGAGGTTGTATGTTACATGTACAATAGTCATCGGGATGAATGTAGATAGAATTGAATTGATTGCTTGATGCGCAGCACCCATGTAAGTTCTTGATAGCTAGAAACATGGCACCAATGTAAGTTCTTGGATTGATAGCTGGACACACAACACCAGTGTAAGTTCTTGTGTTTTCTTCAGGGAATTACCATGGAAAGCGTGCCCAGCTATTTTCTGTTGTATCATGTTCCTGCCATTCCAAACTGGGCGAAAGGATCTACTTTCGCCATGATCGTCTTTGAACTGTCTCTAGGGAGTTGGCTGGACTCTATCTGCCTGTTGTGTATATGATCATTGTAGGAAATTCCCAGGAAACTCCATGGCCACATGACTACAAGTTACACCTGATGCTCTGGGTAGAATCTTGACCTCTGGGTCAGAGGTGACCGGAGTCGACCGTTCATCAAGATACACACTGTTGCAATACCTCTCATCCTGATGCAGATGCACACTACCGTGTGAGTGAATTGATCTGGATAGGAAGACTTCGGAAGAAGTCCAAACAATTTGGCATCAAGCACAGGCCTCGTGTGGAATTACACGGAAACTATGAGCTAACTCCGCCAAAGTTTCATCTGGTCCTTGGTTCATTTCTGGAACAAGGAAATGTGCATAAAACATTTTTTTGGAAACACCGGCAAGCCATGGCATTTCGGAATATGCATAGTACAGATCGATCAAACCAACTGGATGCAGACCTTGCCCGGCAAGAAGGAAAAAAGCAAACAACGAAGACGCCAGGCTTTGGGTTAAGAGATCAGTCATAAGGCATGGGTCTTCCCAAGGAACTTCTAGGTAATTGCAATTGCAAGCTTGACATATTTAACATCTTGTTGATATGCTTTCGGATGTACCCCATTAATCATCCTTTGTTGGACAAAGCCATTTGTGGCCGGTACGTAATAGCATCTTGTGCGTCAAAGCATACAAGTTGGGTACCCAATAAATCTGGAATCCAGTGGACAGTGTTTGTGCATCAACGCCCTGTCTCACACCCTTTGTCAATTTGGACTTCGGATGTCCAATGTAACAATCGCTTTGGATTGGATGGATTTGGGCACTGGCAACTAAACGGTGGACTGGACATGGATGAGAGCATGTTGGAGTGGATATCTGTTGGACACACGTGCTTTGAATTTGTACACCGATCAATTCCAGCTTTACACTTGCCATTGGGTTAGTTTTTATTGACTCCTTTCTTTAAGAAACACCTTGAGATGTTGGCTTGATAAACTAGAGAATTTGCAAAAGAAATCTAGTAGTGGTCAGAAAGTTTTCGGTAGAGAAACTTGCAGAATTCTTAGACACCGATCACACCTTTCATGGGAACTGATACAAGATGATTTAGCATATAACTCGGTACATGAAGCACACTCTTTTCACCTAGTCTCCTGGTTCATTCTGTAGCACACTATAATCCTGTGTTTGTGGTTGTTTTCCCAAACAACATTCTAATCCTGTGCTGCCCACAACAAAACCTAATTAGTAATACAACAGCAGCACTTAAATAACGGTACTAGCAGTAGCACGAGTAGGCGAAGTGGCTCTTCTTGGTGATGTATGTGGAGATGAAGTCTGAAGCCTGCGATGAGGCGCCGACCACCGGAGAAGGGACAAGGATTTGGGTCAGGCCTGTTCCGATCCTCTTACCGGCGACGTGTCCATAGAACATGCCGGGGATGGCGGGGATGAACACATCGCTCTGCGAGCAGATCTCGAGGTCCAGGGCTCTTGCTAGATCTGAATCGCCAGAGTTCAGGAACTCGCCTTTCTTCTCAGCCGGCATTATGTCATCCTGCTCTAAGAAAATTCGTAGGTCAAAAATCCCGCCATAGACTCTTTTTACCGATAGAATAAGGCTCCGCACTACACGTTACAATAATAAATTGAGTGGATGTCCTGAATTTTTGGTCTGTTCTACTTTGCATTGCCCTAGCATTTATGTCAGCTAATATGTCATCGCAGTTGGAGAATTAGTTAGGAGAAATACTATAAATGGTAAATGGGTTACTTGCCTTGGTATAAGTGTTTGGAAATGCTTCCTTCAGAGTATTCAGGCCTTTGTGCCACCATGTCTCTGTCAAGTAGATGGTCGTATTAGCAGAGAAGCCAACCTTCTTCAGGAAATTCAAAACCTCCTGAGAATTATAACAGCCTTTCCTTCTTGCACCCCCACTTGTTTTACAGATCTTCTTCTCTAGCAAGTCAGTCCGCAGATCGACTGCCAACACCCTGCCATCTGATTTCTGGCTTAGTTCTTTAAGCCTTCCCAACATCTGTTCGGCCACTTCTGAATATTCCGGCTTCAGTTTGAGGCCACTGAACATTGCATGGCAAGCAGTTGAATCCAAGTCCTTATTATTCGTCCCTTTTGGTTTCAAACTTACTGAAGAGAAAATAATTGCAAGACGCAGGTAACTATTCGTTTGGAAGATGGGCTGAATGGTTTCCTGGATGAAGTGTTCTGTCACCCGGTTTGGTACTCTAATAACTGCTGGCTTCTTAGCAGTCCATTCATCAGGAAGTTTATCTACTACTTTGACAACACCATCCAAGCTCCTCTTGAACCTCTCTGCATCATACATGTCTTGAAATTTTCTGTTCATGAAAATTATATCAATAGTTCAGAATTGACATGACAACAATCATCTGCATTTTTCTCCGAAGTAACAATCATTAGTATGGGTGGTGAATGTGTTTCCGCATTCCTAAAATGAAAGTACAATGGTTTTGTAGAATTCAGGGTCGTATTGTTTTGAGTTGCAGAACAGAATGTAAACCTTATATGGACAGGACAGCAGAGATATGATAGAATTTTTATTGTTTTTTCCAAAAACACAATTCAGAGGGTCGTATTGAGCTTTCTTAATTCTGTCTCGCTAGTTCCTGAAGTAACTGACAGAAGAGGGTGGAGGATGGACACAACCCTACCCTTTGCAGTTCGAAATCTGTACAAACTTCGAAATTAGGGTGGTGTCAATAATGCAGGAGCTATGACGCTTTGGGACTGTGCTGCGCCAAAGAAAGGACAGCTTTTTGCCTGGCTTCTTGTCGAAGAAAGACTCCCACTCCGGATGGTTTTCAAAAAACACAATTCAGTAATTAAATAAAACTGGCCAGTTATTGGCAAATAGACCTTCAGTGTCATCTTAAGAGACTGTTGATGTTCATTCGTTTAATAATCACTATATGCTCATCTACAGAACAATAAATATCCCCAGATGCTCATGTGGGTTGAAACACATGTAGTCACCACCAGCAGGTGTCTGCTGGAAGCCATATCTTATGGAACCGACTAAAATTGAATCAGAAACATACCGACTCTTTCCTAATTCATTTCCTCTGATTTCTGGAAGTACAAGTGTTGCACCCAGATACCTCGCAATAACTACAGCATCAGCAATCTGCAAACAGATGGCCGTTACAAAAGCACAAGATGATTCTCTGTTTACTCAATTATACATTTGAAAGTGCAAGTTCCAAGTTACGGGCATACCTGCGATATATGGTATTCAGGGCCGAGAGTCAATGACAATGTAACAAACCCATTAGACTGATCATCCTCTGCAGATATCACGGGTATGAGTAACCAGATTAATTGGTAACATATATATGGATGTAAAGTAAAACTTATTAGATTAGTAATGTATTGTTTACTTGGGCTTGGTTTGGTCCAGCAGGGTTTAATCTCCTCAACAGCCTCATTTAGGGGCTCCACCACATCCTTGTTGGCATTGGTTATTTCAGTATTATCTGTGATCTTCATTGAATTGAATTCCACGCCTGTTGCTTCCATGCTCAGCTGTTGTTGCTCAAAATGGGAGCAGTTACAACATGGCCACATCGGTTAAAAAATACAATAACTTTTCATCAGTTAAAAATAGCAGATGATATGCTGTCGGCAGAGCATCTGAACAAGTGAAAGACAGGGAGAGCAAGCTCGAACTGCTCAAGGAGTGAGATAGTGATTTACATGTATAACTCTCATTGTTTAGCTCATACTTTAAAATGAGATTACTGATAGTGATTTGTGTCCAAAAGAAGTTACAAGTATTTACTTCCCCTTCCACATTTTTAATTTTACAGCTGATGGTTTCTTTTGACTGATGTGTCCCCAGTCCCCACCGACTGCTCTTTTTCCACGGAAAGCTCATTCTGCTTCTTTTTTACCTCAAAGCTTGGTGCAACTGGGGGATTGGGTTATTAAACCCTAGCTAACCCCTTCAAAAGTCAAGGCATACCGACAGTCTGACACACAACTCTCGAGATCCCCTTCACAGCTAGATCCACAAATCACTTCAGATTTGGGGCCATGTACTACTGCACGGTGAACTGAAATATTGTTTTAACTCGATTTCCACTTTTCCAGTCGAGATTTAACAAATCTTAAGATTTTTGGCACGAACTGGTACAAGAAAACGAAATTTCGCAATCCTAGGGACGCTACTCTGCACAGATGAGTCAAGAACTCATAGAGGCAAAATCATTAGTCACATCCATCACTCTACGAAAGAATGCATAATCAGTTGACTGGTTTGCTTGTCGTGAAGAATATGCAGAGGAAAATCAAGAAGCTGGAACACAGAAGGCATGACTACCACCCGGGAGCACCATGTGATGAATCGAGCACAGGGAGAGAGAGGTGCGGTAGATCTTGGGGATAAGGGAGGGAGGAAGGAAGAAGCTGTTGATTGTGAGTACCTCGGAGACGGAGGTGAAGTGGTCGTGCTTGATCATGTTGCCGAGCATGACGAACATGGAGAGGGTCAGGAACCCCGCCACCACCTGCCGCGGGTCCACCATTGCCGCCGGCGAGCAGAGGAGAACTGCCACCGACAGCGGCACGAGGAGAGTGCCGCAGCTGGCTTGCGCGCGTGTACTGCCTTGCGCGATGGGGGTGTGGACTGGACTGGAGTGGTGGAGTGACGCAGTGCCAGTGGCCGCGGGGGAAGCTGGAGCTTTAACGCCCAGATTTGCTATCCTGACACGGGCCGGGTCGACCGGGAGCTGTACTAATATAATTTCTCTGTCCTGTCCCGTCCGGATCCAGATAAAACGGGTTACACGTACTAGAGATTGATTGACTAATCAATTCCCCATGATTACCGGGATCGCTTTGCTGCAAACTCCATGGAACCTGCGCTAATTGAGCCTCCCGTCAATTCGGCATCTTCTATTTTCCATGGAGATTTGTGTCTGGAATAATTAGTGGAGTATTAGTTTGTGTGGAATGATCGTGTTTCAGTTGGTTATAATTTGTTACTACGTGTAATTCGAGCTTGAGATAAATTACGGCACATCGAGCCTTACTACGAATCACTAGTGCACTTCGAGATAAACATGGTTTAGCTTGAGACTGGTTTTCTACAATCCCCATGATTTCTGGGCATGCATAGTTTTTTTCTTGGAAACTCCATAGAACATGCTAATTGTGCTTATTTTGTTGCAAATATTTATGAAATTGTTTAGTATGTTGGTTCGTGTGAACTGTGGAATCTCTCTTCTGTTATAGCTCTGTAATTTATTACTATGTGTATTTTCCATCATATTCAAACCGACACTTGTGTACGAGATTGTAAGAGTTCCATTAAAAAAATGTTGAATTCACACTTCCTAACTCGCCCCCGCCACTCATCTTTGGTGCAAACTCCATAGAACCGGCTAATTGATCTTCTTTCCAATTTGTCATGCCCTATATCTATTTTGATTTGGATATGTATGAAAAATAATTATGTTCGTGTGTGTGGGATATTTATTGTGCCCGAGTTAGTTAATTTATAATTTTTGCTACGGATTTTATGGCATGGTACTGAAGGGAGTGAGAGGCAGGAATAGCTTACGCCCGATGGACTATTATTCACGAAAATAGTCATAAGGAGTGATGAAGCCATACATGACTCTTTTTGCCGTTGTTGATAGTTTTAAGCATTTGTCACCAACCTCTATGGCCACAACTGTATGTGTTATCGATAAGATGTGTACGTCTATAATTTAAAATTTTAGAACGTGTTGTGGTCATGTCTTGACGAAAGCACTCTCCAAATAAATAGAGCCCATCATACATGGGGATGTTCAACTTTTAACTTCTTTGAAATTTCACCACGTTAAAGACCAAGATATGCAAAATTACGCGTGACACAGAGGTGCCCAGCTAGCGCATAGTTTCACCAATTTCATGGGAGACTTTGTGCATCGAAAAATAGTGTCCACGATGTCAGTGGCTTCATCGGTGTGATAAGATTTTACTAGAGTTTTCCACCTTTTTTTTCTTCTGAGGAACATGAGAGTCATTCTGCATTCCGATTAGACAGAAAAGAGTGTTATGTACAGAAGTTCGAGCTAGGAATAAATTCCTTTACAAGCAAATTTTCACCTTGTTCTATGATACGGTGCCAATTTTCTGTCAATGTTGCACCGCCCGGGCTAGCGACTGAGAGCATTTGAAGGTGGGCCCAGGGACATTTCGCTAACCGCTCTAATCATTGTGCGTCATTGCGAAAACAAGAATAGAAATAGGCATCCCATGTAGAGCGATAACATCTACCACCTCCGGTAACAGATGGCGCGGGGCAGCACGCATTCCTTCTCCCGCCGACGGAACCAGAAAGACTGCAGCTAGCTAGACCGTCGCCGCGGCCTACACGTGATTTCCAGGCATCGTTCGAACTGGTGGACGGGCGCGGACAGCGAGTTCCGGAACGAATGAGAGGTGCCGGCGCCGCGGAGTCAGTGAAAGGACAAGGATGTCGCCTAGAGGGGGGTGAATAGGCGATTTAAAACTTTTCCGTTTAGGCTTGATAAATGCGGAATAAAACTAGGTGTTTTAATTTAACAAGCACAAACCTAAATATACTAGGTTCACCTATGTGCACCAACAACTTATGCTAAGCAAGACAAGTAACAAGGTGATAGCAAGATATAGACTTCAAGCACGAAGACTATCACAATGTAAATTGCATAAGTAAAGAGCTCGGGTATAGAAATAACCAGACACTCGGAGACGATGATGTATTCCCGAGTTCCTCCTTTTTAGGGAGCACGTCTCATTGGAGGGGTGTGAGTTTCAAACTCAAGACGCCACAAATGGCCTCACCCTATTCTCCGATGAACCTCGCAAAAAAGCTCGGTTCACCTTCCACTATTGATTTCCTTTTGGGCGGAAATCGAGTCCCTTACAACAATCTTGAGGCACAACCCACAAAAGGATTGGAAGCTCCCAAGTGACCACAAAAGGTATCAATCACCGTCTAGGGTCCAACGACCCAAGAGTAACAAGCTCACGAACTTTCACTTCCACGAATCCTAATGGAGAGAGCAAACCGATGCACAAAACCAAAGGCAAGAACACAAGAAGTGCTCAAGTACTTCACTCCCAAATCCCACCAAAAGCAACTAATGCTTGTGGGGGAGAAGAGAGGAAGAACAAAGAAGAACTCAACAAATGGAACTTCAAGAACTAGATCGAAAGGGTCCACCTCACTTAGAGGAAAGATGGATTGGTGGAAATGTAGATCTAGATCTCCTCTCTCTTTTCCCTCAAAGATATGCAAGAATCATGGGAGGAATTGAGAGAGGGGCAAGCTTTCCAAGGTCAACAATGGTGGGGGAGAGAGAGAAAAACGTGCTGGGAAAAGCTAGCTGGCTGGAGGTAGGTGGAGGGGTATACCCCTCCCAAAAATGTAGCCGTTGCAGACAGGGGAGTCAGATATTCCGACACAAGTCAGGATCGGATAATCCGACGGACCGGATAATCCGAGTCAACCTATATCGGATATTCCGACAACCTCCAGACCGCCACAAAACTGGTTGCTTGAAGTCCTTAGCCGATTTTGAGAGAAACCTTGAGAGTCGGATATTCCGAGTCAACTCTGGACCGGATTATCCGACAACCAACAGAGAGCCACAACACAGGTTTCTTTAAGTCCTTAGCCGAAAACGAGCAACCTTGGGGGCCGGATATTCCGAGTCAACTGGACCGGATTATCCGACAACCACCAGAACGAAAACTGCAAACCCAATAACTATTAAGAACCATAAATAGAGTTAAGTTGACACACATGGAGGTGTGGAACTTTCCTCAAGGATAAACCGATAATATTTCCAACCCGAAAACGCAACAAGTTTTCCATACGAAATCCGTTTTCGGAGAACTTGGTCTTTTCATGAAGATCACAACAAGCACCAAAACACAACAAGGAGAAAAACCAAGTAAGAACCAAGAAAGATGATATGCCAAGTATGCAAAGGTTTGAGCTCTTCACAAAGATACGATCAAGTTACTCACTTGAGAGCCCCTCTTGATAGTACGGTATCTATCCTATAACCCGGTCACCCACTAACACCATGAGACCGGTAAAATAGAAACCCTATCAAGATCATACCTTTGTCTTGCGCATTCCACTTGAGTTAGATGATGACGATCTTGATCTCTTCAAGTGGACCACTTTCTTGATTGCGCTTTGCTTGGTGAAGACTCACATATCGCTCCCCCATACACCAAGATGGGAGTGCCTCTCTTAGGAGCATCTTCACTTGACCATTATCTCCAAATGGGTTGCAAGCTTCAAGCATGATATCTTCTAGATGCCCATCTTGAACTTGCACACCTCAATCTTGATGACGATCACCACTTGACGTCATCCTCCATGAGCTATAAGAAATCTTCCTTTTGATGCAAGCCCATGGAGAGATACCTAACCCCAACAAAGGAATGCCACACACACATAATGGGTTAGTTCAAAAGCTATATGGATAAATTTTACCATACCATTGGATCACATGATCCACATGGTATATCATTTAGCTTTGTGTGTTGATCAACTTGAATCTTAGTCTTGATCAACCTTGTATCTTTTCATCTTCTTGATCATATCAAATATGTCCATTATAATCAATGATCTTGATGGCATACAACCTTGAATCCAACACATGGAGTTCAAGCGATGCCAATGGACAAACCTATAAGAATAACTCAACACAAACATTAGTCCATAAGGATTGTCATTAATTACCTAAATCATACATGGGGACACCATGCACTTTCAGTCAGGCCGAAGGCCGACGGGCCACACCTTGGGTCGGTCCCTTGATCAGTCACGTGGTTTTTATTATTTTATTTTTAGACCTGCCATCCAATGATTGATTTTCGATCGACCCACAACTACTCTTTACTCCATTGATTCAAAACTACATTATTTAGTAATAAGGAATATCGTCGTAATAATGTAGGTTCGCTTGTGAACAATCTTGTATACGACGACGATCCTTTGGTTTGAGCTCAAATTAATCTCACTTTTTTTTTGTCTAAGATCAAGCTTCGGTTTTTTTTTTACCATGAATGGAGGATTAAATGTTATGATTTTTCTCATATGGATAGAGCAAGGTTCTCCATGTTTTCGCCTAAGTCTAACAAAGCAGTCAAGTCCAGAAGAAATACCAGAACTGAATCACTGACCGCTGATCAAAAATGGCCTAGATGAGACCTAGCGGCCCGGCCCGCATGGTCAACCTGCCCTGACACAAGCAGTGGAACTTCAGATATCATACTTTATTTTTTGAAACAATCACCGGGGGAGAGAATCTCCACCTGAATAGTATTACTTTAAAATGTGCTTACAAGACCAGGCTCGTGGGCACCCCGAGCCGGTGGTCCATTGGTCAGGATACATGAGGTGTTACAACAAAGACAGAAAGAGTGATTACAGTCAATCAACCGTGCGGACACGGTCAGCATCACTACAGAGAAGGCACAACCTATCTAGCAGACAGAGTCCATCACCAGAGAGGCACAATAGAAGAGGGATGTTGTCGATGGATCACATCATCACAATACCAAGACTCAGCAAACAGCCTAACACTCCGCACCGTCGTGCGTACTACCGATCACAATACCAAGATATCATACTTTTTGAAGTGATACAGTCCAGTAACATACACCTTGCAAATATGGATGTAATTTCTCCTTGGTGTTGCGTCCATTCTGCATGTGTGACTATCAATTGGTTACCGATAGTATTCTTTGTCGAAAAGGAAGACTACTTTTAGAAGCAGTACTACCCGATAGCATCGACGACTACTCCATGACTGGCAAGTAAATTACGTGCATGTACGTAAACCATAACTGGGTAAACACGTACGGATAGAGCTAGAGATCGAAGGATTTTATCTTTGGTGGAGTTTCCCAGCCTGAATTAAGCTAACCACCGACGTTGCTCCCTTCCTTCCTTCCTTCCTTCGTGAGCACGCAAGGCACACGAAGAAGAGACAGCTTAAACCAACACTAGATAATATAAAGTCACAAAATGCCGTTGAGGTGACAAATGCGCCCATGGATACAAGTTTCGGAAATCGAGAAGGCAACTTAACACTGGATGTATTTTGAAAGGCTACCAAACTTGGGAATCCATGCAAGAAAGGCACAAAGGAAATGAAGGAATGCAACCAAGAAGGAACGAGACGACGGCCGTGAAACGCCGACCACGCCACACAGAGGAATTATCTGGCAAGCAACAAGCAATGCTTGTCTTAACCGGGTTTACTTATTCTTTAGCATCGGCCGGGATATATACTCCGATGCAAGGAAGAAAAAGAAGATTAACTAAATCTTCCTTTCTTTCTGTTACCTTACCTCCCAACCCAGCTCACTCCATCTGCTAGCTGCCTAGCTCTCGTTTGCTTGCCACCAAGCATAAAGACACCAATACGCACTGATCCATCTAAACTCATTATCCAAAGCTAAGTACCTGGCGATGGGGCTCTGCGCATCGATGCTGCAACCAAGGGCGGCGAGGAAGCGGCCGTATCCAGAACCGAGGCGCAGCACGCCCAGGGCGTTGTTCGTCGTCAGAGGCGACCGCCGGCCGTCCAGTCCACAGGCGCTGGTGTTCCGGGTACAAGACTCTGGCCGGTCACAGCTTCAGAGACCCGCTGGCAAGACGGAAACCAGAAGACAACCGGAGGAGAGATGCTGGCACCAAGGCACGTACGCGCTGGACAGGACGCTCTGCGCTCGGATGCCCCGGTTGCCTTGTGTGGGGACGACGGCTGTCGGGGTTGAGCCGCCGGATGGGCAGGTGTCCTTGCCCAAGACAACGGCCGACCGAGCCGCGCCGCCAACGGCAGCCATGACGCCCGTGAGGCCCGGGCGGTGTGGGACGCCAACGGCGCCACCGATGACGCCGGGGCGGCCGGTTTGGCAGAGGAGGATACTGATGGGGATGCGGTGTGAGCTGCCGCGGTTCAGCGGGCTCATATTGTACGACGAGCAGGGCCGGAGGATCGGCACCCCGGGCAGAAGAAGCCATCGCCAGGTATGCACCCAGACGCAGAGTGATCAAACAGAGTCGTCCATTGTGGATAAAAGTTTTAGTGTGCGTGTTAACTTTTTTGTTTTTTTTCAGGGGAAAAAGAAGACGGTAGGACATCTGCAACTGCAACTCTCAGGGATCTCCTCTAGTTAGTTATTTGTCATTGCTTGGTGGAGCGGCTGAACGAATGCTTCTCTGACCAATACTCTGTTGTAAAGCATGAATACTTGTCATGCATGTGATATGATATCATGGACCCGCGAGTTTCAAATACACAGCGCGTCGATTAGAGTCGAATCCGCACACTCAATCTAAAACACTAACGACAACGTTTTCTAGCAGGAATAACTTTTTGTAAGCGAAAACCCGTGGTAGATGGCACTAGACATGGCCATTTGACATCTAAAACAGATCATACCTATCATGTTCTGTGATAAATTCTTGTAAATTCGGGGACTAATCAAACTGTCACGCGCATCTACAACGAAGCCGAATGAACCATGGTAATTGTGCAACATCTACAACGGATATCGGGGCCGCCCGTGGTTATGATGAATTGGAAGTGGAAGGTTCCTTGTACTCCGTGTGGTTATTTCTTCATTTTCTCGAGGACCGGTGCGACAAAAATCTTTGACTTGGTTTGGTCATTAGATTAATTACTTGCAATATTAAGGGGGAAATTAAAAGTATTTATGGTTGGAAATATGCGAAGCAAATACCAAATGATACCTATGAGAAAGTCACCAGCATTGGTCCATGAGCATTGAGGTCCAATGTTTCTTCGGATTCATAATCCTTTGTAGTGGCGGAGGCATCGTAGGTCCAATTTTTTCTCACGAGTTCCAAATATATTCAGTTGTGTCGGTTTACTCTACAAGTGTGATTGTTGTACTGCGACCTTTACCTCTACATATTTATGCCTAATACTAAATGATTATTCTAACAAGGGATGGGTCCTAGAAAGTGATTCCGTCTGACGCACATCTCACTTTATACGTGTGGAGGAACCAAGGTTTACATGCATGCAAAGTATGCTTCCACGATCCGAAAATTCAACATGAATTGTCTCTTAAACTTGACAGCTCAAAAGCTGTCTCCATGTAAGATCTAATTTTATTTATCGGGATAAACTGAAAACAAACACGTGTTGTAAGCAACCATTAATTTCCCAACCACCAAGCAAACACGTGTTGCATGCCACGAAGCATCTCTCTATAGGGCAACCGGTTTGAAGTACTTGAGCTTCCAGTCCTGCGACCCCACCCCAGGGATGCCCCACACGAGCGCCTCGCAGGTGCCGAGCCCGGCCACGCGCAGCACCAGGAGGTAGTCGACGGCGGCGCCCCGCGCCGGCCGCGTGGAGGCCGACACGACGCACTCCAGTACCGGCGCCGGCTTGATGTCGTGCCAGAGGCTGTAGATCACCACCGCGAAGTTGCCCACCTTGTGGTAGAACGCGGCGTTCTCCACTGCTTTCTTCCCGCAGCCGCGCCCGTGCCCCGGCAGAACATGCGGAGCGCCGGAGACCGCCGCAGAGGCGCGTGCGGCGAGGACGAGCACGGCGAGCAGAAGGACGAGCATTGAAGAGGTCCTCATTTTTACGCTGGAGAAGAAGCTCACTGCATCAAGCGGCATGCACGGCGAGGGCTACTTATAGCGAGCGCGCATGTACATCGATGCAGAGTTAATTTGCAGGTGTGCGTCGACGTGGAGGCGAACGCACGATTTGTGGCCCGCACATGTAAGATGGCCACGGTGTATGAGAGTATGCCAAAATGCACGAATCCTTAGGGAAGAAGAGGACGAGCGGACAAGAGGGGTCTCCGGCGTGAGAGAACGGCAACATTGATTGACTCAAGGTCCACTAAGGCTGGATTTGACAATATCCATGGATTTTGTTCCGTTTGAGAGCTCCAATGGAGTGAGGACACGCATGCAGCAATTACGGTATTATATGCAACAGCCACCAGCATGTTATACTTGTATAGATCTCGTAATTTAAACCACCCCTCGTACATACGAATGGAGCTCTCAGTGTATTACACCCTATCGTTTACCCTAACAAATTAAAACGATGTGTAATGCTTCAACCCTCGTTCGCATGCCAAATATTCACGTACAATGTTTTTCATTTAAACGTAGGCGATATATCTCACACGGTTAAACATTGTCATAGTGTGCTTAGAGGTGAAGCATAACACACGATCATCTCAAATTAATATTCCGTTTTCAAAAAAGATACTATAGATTCTCTACACTTATGATGCTCACATAAATTGTTCAAGAAAAACATGACGGTTATTTCTAACATAGTTGCATATATTAAAGTGGTGCTAGGGTTTATGCAAAATGTGAAACTGTCAAAAGTAAACAGAACTAGGAATCAGCAGGCTCACAATATAATCTAGCTAGATTAGGTAGTAGTGTTTGGAGTGGGCAAGTGTTGAATGGTTCATGTCCTGCCTGCATGGATGGAGTGATCAATCGTGACAAATTGTTTCTTCATGAGTTATAAAGCCCAAGTTCAAAAGAAAAAAATTAACAAATTTATCATATTTTCATGCCCAGTTATCATCTCCAACACTAGCAATCGGTATTCAGCAAACTGATTGAACATCACCAGGCACAAAATTATTCTCCACTTTCTATATATCTGAGCACCCATTTTCCTGATCGATCAGTTTCTCAGCCTTCAGAATTTCCGCGTCCGACCTACGCGCCAATGGCTTAGAATTGTGATTATCAGCAGTTCATGGATCTCTCCAAGCATCAATGGTGGAGCGGTTGCCCACACATTTTGATGAGGCCACATTGTAAAGCATTCCTCCCATGTAATATTCCTTATCAAATATGCGAGGACTCCTTTTTCCTTGTCGCCTTGAGCCCTTGATCCTAAAAATAGTTGTCTTTCAGAACCCTTGCACACAAGGAGTTTGGTTTTGTAATCAACCACCATCCATCCATCCGTGTTTGGCCAGCAGCGCTTGGTTGAAGGTTTTGAAAATCTCGGAAGGCCATACTGATGGGGTTCGTAGCAGAAAACAATAATTTTTCTAACTATCGCAACACCGAAACTAACCAGGATCTATCTATCTAGTAATGCGGTAACGGAGAAGTCATCGGAAACATACCCTTGTAGACCGATAGCGGGAATTACGCTCCCGCACAAGCGTTACCGATGAAGACGTACGTAGCCGACCTCAAGGTCGCGGAGAACTTGGCGCGACAAAGATGAAGGAGACGCGGCGATGAAGAAGCTCCTAGTGCCGAACTCGTGAGAGAGCAGCACCTCCGAGTACTCGCACACGTACGGACCTTGACGATGACCTCCGTGCTCCCCGATCCAGCCGGAATAGCGGAAGCGAGAACTTTGGGTGGAATCCCGCAGCACAACGGTGCGCTGCGGTTTATAGGTCTCCCGTATACGCTGTCCAGACTTGGGACCGCGCACGTCGAGAGATGGGGAGGGAGGAATTGGACTAGGGAGAAGCCTGGGCCAACCGGAATTAATTCCTGAATTTTCTATGTATTTTTCCAATTAATCCGGGTCCCTATTTATTGGAGGAGAGGGGTTGCACCTCTCCTCAACTAGGCAATGTGGGACTAAAGAGGAGAGGGGGGTGGTGCGGCTGCCATCATGGGCCAGCCGCACCCCAAGCCCAGCCGCACCCCCTCTCAAGGGGGGGACCTTCCCCTCTTGGGCCCTAAAGGCCCATTAAGGTGTGCAGCCCTTTTTCTCCTTTTTATTTAATATTAAATTAATATAAATATATATATAATTCCATAATTAATATATTTACATACTATTTAATCTCCCGTGACTCCGAAACAATTTCCGGATCACTCCGAACTCACTTCGGTCTCCCCGGAACTTTTCCGGTCTTCCCCGGAACTCTTCCGTTCTTGCCGGAACCTTTCCGAAACCTCCTATCTCTATACCTAAGCCACTCCGATGTTTCCAAAACGTTCTCCTAGCGTCGTCAAGACCTTAAGTGTGTTACCCTCGGTTCGAGAATACTCCGGACATGGTCGAGTCCCTCCCGCCAATGACCGTCAGGGAGCCCTGGATGACTATGACGGTCCCCGTGCATTCTAGAATAAATCATCCTTGAATCATCTTTGAACCATTAACATGACATGATCATTCCCTTTGTTCGTTGATACTTCCTTGTCCGAGATACGATCGTCAACATCCGATGTTATGTTTTATCTCGTTACCGACAAGTTTGCTTTACTCGTTCCCGTGAAATTATATCTCCAATGACCTAGTCATATGCTGCGCAGCTTTATAGATATAATCTCACCGAGTGGGCCCAGCATATCAATCCGTCACACGGATGAACAAATCCCGCTCTTGATTACTCGCCCCGACTACTTCCTTCCAATACCCGAAAGTGTCACCCTTATTGTCGTGCGTATGAGACATGACGTTAGGTGCGATCAGCCGTATCTTTCAGAAGCAGCGACTTGATATAATCTCACAGTCTAAGGAATAAGCTACCACGTTATAATCCTATTGCAGTGTTGAACTATCTGATACGATCCTAACTGCAATACTTTGGGTAATGTCCATCAAATTATTCTCCCAATAAAATGACTCCACCATCAACTGTTAATGCAATATGATCGGGAAATCACGATCATCCATTGACTGATGGACTAGTTTATCTACAGCTTAACTAGGGACTCTGGTTTGTTTACATACCACACGTGTATTAACAATTCCGATTAATACAGTTATAGCATGGTATAAAACTATTTATAAACTTAAAGAGATAATGCAATAAATCTTATTATTTATTTGCCTCTAGGGCATATCTCCAACACATACCTCCATCACCTTTACAGATAAGAATGGCCTCCCACTTTTTCCAGTGCATTTTCCTCATTCTTCGTCACCTCCCCACCACAATCTAGCCACCATATTTGTGAGTTTTTTTTTGGAAATATCTTGGACAAACTAAAGCAACCAATTGAGAATGTTGGGACTGCTGGAATTTTGCACTTGGATCCTAGCCCATGGCCCAACTAAAATTATAAATGTTTAGTAGATGGTTTTAGTACTTTTTAAATGTAAGAAGTTTTAGCATTTCTCCACATTCACATGTGTACAAATGTATGTAAACACGTTTTACTGTGTAGGTCCACTCATTTTAGTATACATCTAAATAACATGTGAAACATCTAAAACATCTTACGTTTTGTAACGAAGGGAGTAACTTTTGAATCTTACTCATGATGTGCGGCCATCACCCAGGGGGTCGTGTCCAGTATATCAAACAGTCGTTGTGCTTTTTACTAATCCGTATCGTGGATGGGAGCACTTTTTTTTTTCACGACAAGATACAAGGATGGATTTTGGCTTTACGAGATACAAGGATGAACTATGAATATGGTCTGCTCGGACCGTACATGTGTCATGGGCTTGGCCGGATGGGCCTATATAGCACCCAAGCAATTGGCTGCCCATTCTGAACTTAGCCTGGCCCGTTCATACGAGGTCGCATCATTTATTTATTTTCTTGATCCAGCGCAGGTGGTCAGGTAAAAAAAACACAACCAATTTTTTTCTTTTTGCGACGCTCATATACACACGAATACACTTACCCCTATGAACGCACACACGCACACCTTACCCCTATGAGCACCTCCGAGACTGAGCCGGCAGATTAGGTCTTGAGATTGACGAAGTCACCATGAATGCCTCGCTGTCCGTCGCTTCCCACTGAAGAATATTTCGACTAAATGAGAAACACCAGCGACAAATCTGAGGTTTGAATTCTGGTGGGCTGGGGTACAACCACCCTCCAACCACAGGTTGGTTCTCAACACAACCAAACTTTTGATTTCTCTATAAAAAGCCAAAATATAAACAGAATAAACAAAGTGAGACAGGCATTGCGAAAGCTTGCTAACCATCCGATGCGAAAGCTCATCGGCACTTGGGCAGGGCAGGCGCACACGTAGACACGCTGGCCGCTACACATTCCGATTACAAAACCGTCACCCGATCGAAGCAATCGACAAGGCATGCGTCGCGTGAACGAACGTGCCGCCGGACAGCCAGCCAGCCCGAGTTCAACTCCCATTCCCATCGGGAGCAGAATTTTGGGAATTCCCCACAAATGTAGGGCTAGTCTTGACAGGTTTTCATTTTTATTATCTCTAGCTAGCAGGATCTAACACGCATTTGATTTATTCCAGTTGCACAAGGTCGATCGATGCCCGATACATACTGTACGTGCTTAATTTCCGGCTTTTACTAGTACATTTTGCTCGAAAGGGAAGATTTTGGGTGGCGTTTTGGCACCCGGGGAAAATGTACTCCCTCCGTTCGGAAAAAGATGTCACAAAAATGGTCTATCTATAGTTCATTTTTGTGACATCCTTTTCCGAACGGAGGGAGTATATTTTTTGTGTTATGTGTAAAAGGACAACATTCGGTGATAAAATGGCTTTTCAGGAAAACATTTCCTTGTGTTCTTGCTCATCGCATAGAAAATGTCGGTCTCCCGTAGCGTGCGCACATAGGATGTCGAGAGGTTTTGCATCAATTTTATTGTTCGTACTTTTCTATTTTTCAAAATGTTTCTTCCGGTGGCAAGAGTCCCATATGTCAAAACGAATTTCTGAGACATTTGAGTACTATAAGTTGCGTGATCGGTAGCATGGACTAGAAACCGATAGTACCCATATCTGGCAATTAATAAATAAGTACATGTACGTGCGTAAACCATAAATTGGATATATATATACCGATGGGGCGATGGGTCGTTGGATACTTGGGACGCACTTACTATACGTGCACGCATCGCCGCTAAGACTCAACACGGATAGAGGTAACCAGATACACAGTCGCTGGAGTATGCATGCATGCCAGCCTAAATTAACGCCACCGACGTCTCACCCTTGGATCGAAGCACCAAAGTCACACGAAAAGGCGACAGATTATACAATGTTTCTACCAAGATTCGCGACTGCAAAATAGTACTCCCTCTGTTCCAAAATACTTGTCCAAATTTGGACAAATGGAAGACAAGTATTTTGGAACGGAGGGAGTACAACATTGGTGGAGCCTTACATTTGTTTTTGCTCATGCAAAGCCAAGAGAGATTTTAATAGCTCCATCCATCACGAAGTGATCTTTTCATGCGCAAGATGGTCAAACAAACCTATATTATCACGACGACGCCGATGCAATTTTGTGCTGTGTTTATCTATCTATTTTAGTCCGGTCAATCTAGCTGCAGCCCGATCAATTTGCAAGTTGGTGTTTCGGCGAGGAAACGATGTGTGGCAGTTGGTGGGATGATCTCTTTCTGACATATCATACCATGCTTAATCTTGGGGAAATGATCCACCGGATATAGTAATATTCCATTATGCAGCTCGTCTTTCGTTTTCAGCGTTCGATCGTTTGCCCCTTTTCGGATGAAAGAGACCCTTTCCTGATCTTGAAGATCATGCGTGTCTCGCGTTCCATTCTCAGGCACGCATGTCGATCGCCTATCTGTATACACTGTCGTGTGGTGGCTGTTGAATTTAATGATGTACTCCCTCCGATCCATATTAATGGTCTCAACATTGTCTAGATATGGATGCATCTAGTCTAAACACTTAACTAGATACATCCGTATCTAGATAAAGTTGAGTCCATTAATATGGATCGGAGGTAGTACTAGAACTAATCGCTCCATTGAGCGATATAAGACGTGTTTGACTTTTGTTAATCTTCCGAGTCCATCATTCTGACAATAAGTTTCACCTGTAATGTGTGTAACTGGATAATAAAAATACATAAGGCATCAACGGAACTCGCAATGCAGACACATTGACATTATATTTTTACATGCCAAATCCGGAGAGTTTGCACATATTATTGGTCAAAGTAAATAAACGTTAACTACATGCAAGAGACTTTTCACTACGAAGCAAAAAATTATGCATACTTTTGATCAAATCCTTAAGTGTACATTTTTGGAAGAAATATAACTGCTAAATTAGCTACTATTCGTGGAAAAAAAAATTGATGCCCGAATTTTGAAATCTCGGTCATCTAAAATTACATGTTACTAATAGTCTTAAAAACACACAGTTTTGGTCATGTTCTTCCAGAAACTCTAAGAAGTTTGAAATGCAAGAAAATATTCGGTAACTAAGAAAAAGACAAGTTCAGATTAAGAGTAAATACTCCCGCTGTTACTAAATATAAGATGTTTTAGATATTTCATATGTTGACTAGATGCAAACTTAAATGAGTGAACACGCACACACTAAAACGTCTCTAGATACATGTGAATCTGAGAAAAAGAGAAATCATCTTATATTTCGAAACGGAGGGAGTACCACTTATTATCGCTTTGTTACCTTGTGACAAATTTACCCTTTCTAAAAAATCTTGGCACCATTTATTTGTGACCATGTCGTTGCTTTTATCCCATTATATTATTGTTCTCAAAATTGACAGGCGGACCCATTTGTCGGGATGATGTGGCGGCTCACTATGTAGCTAATGCATGTCCGAATTTGTTTGGGTTATATTCAATATGACACAAGAGCAGCGTGGTGCATCTAGCCGCACCTATCTAGGAGAGTTTACCGAATTTGATGAGATTTACATAATTTGGAAATCCTGTACTAATATTACTTTTAGTGTGTGCAACTAAATAATAAGAATACATATAACATTAAAAAAAAACTTGCACTACATATGCATTGATATGATTTTTGCATGCCAAATCAGTATTGCTGGTCAAGGTTAACCTGTTGACTAAACGCGAGGTATTGAATGTCTCCGACTTATAGAAATAGTTTCTATCACTGTCGGAATTATTCTGATGTTTTATTTAGAATAATAAAGATGAAATTTGATATGATTTTTTTTTTGCGTATTTGTTATCTTCATAGTCAGCTGCACATGGTCCTAAAACACAGATCTAGCTTTTCAGATCACGAAAAAATAAAAAATGGGATATAACCTACCACAAGATTATATAATGAGAGGATAAGATGTGGCATGCATTTTTAAACTTTAAATTAGGTACAAGCTGACGCAGAAGTTGCAATCAAACATTGTCGACATTTTGCTGAAGCTCTACCAGATACTTCTAGAAACGGAAATATCTTGGAAAGAAGAAAACTAAAAGGCCAGCTCTTCCAGCTCTCCACTCCACTGGCCATGGTTGGAGAGACAGAGGCAGCCCCACAACCCAACCACCATGGCCAAGCCAACGTTGAAATCTCCAAGCAACGCCTCGCCTACAAGGAAAGAAAGAAAAGAAAAGCTGATCAGAAACCGTACGGAATAAACTAGTGTGGTTTCTTCTTTCCGATGCCCATCGCCCGCGCAACAGGATAAGATCACATCGCACATGCACAGTCATCATATCATATCCTATCCCTTCCCTCTCTCCCCGCACCAAACTTATCCATTATCTACTCACATTTGATTTTCCCCACATTAATTAACATACAAAGCCATTACCATCAAGGCACCGATTACTACTACTAGAAGTGTTATTAGACTAGTCACAATGGGGAGTAACATAGGAGTAACATCAGTGCCACATAGGCAAAAAATCTGATGTGGCGGGTAATTAATGAGGAGAGAGATGAGTGTGGTAACTAGCTATGTTACCATAACATCACACATTTCAAGGCAAGATGAGTGTATAACCTATTAAATATGACACTACACACATGTTACTCCCCACTATGGAGGTAGTAACTTAGAGTAGTAACATATGCATGTTACTAGTCTAAGTTACTCCCCATTGTGACTAGTCTTAGGAGGTTCTACATCAGACAGACACATTTTGCCTCTTGTCTCTTCTTATTCTCCTTCAGACTTGTCGCCGAGAAAAAATGTCGGAGAAAAGAAAGATTAAGATGAGCCGTCGACGAACAAGGTTTCTCGTGCGACGCACCGACGCTGCCGTATGAAAACAATGCCATGAAAGAAGTTACTTGACAAAATGTCAAAGATGTCGTTGTGATTGTGATTTACTACTGTATTAGTACATTTCACCCACTTCCCAAGAGACAATCAGACAAGCAGAAGCGAAAATCACCATCGCCGTTCTTGGAGCAGTAGTTAATTTATGCGGTAACTCGTTCCTGTTTTTGCCGCCCGTTTGATGCAAACAGGGGGCGTTCGCTGTTCAAATTTTTATAGATACCTTTGGAAAAGAACTCCTCTGTGATTGATCTACGCGCCACGCAGATTGCCGTAAAAAGAAGCATCTATGAATGGATGCATCTATTTGCTGCTGGTGCTTTTTTAGGAGCAAAGTTACTACTACTACCGGCAGAAAGTGTCAGTTTTCTTGGGATTGCACTTTGTGTGTCTTTGATCCTTCCACCTAACTGGATGGCATTTCAAAAACATTTCGTCCCACAAAGGCAAGGATATCACTGGTTAAGGCAACCAACTTGGTGGCGGCATAATCATGGGATCCATCACCCAGCAAATCAAATTGCATCCACAAGTTGTTGTTGTATACATCGACAGAGAGATCAGGAGGAGCAAAGCACTTAAACTAATCTTCAGGATGATCATCATTTGTAAATGATACAGCCACAGGGGTTTGTTAGGTCAGTTCGTCGTCGTAGTCGTAGCAGTTCATACTTGTCTGCACACATACACGAGGTCAACGGGATCCAAAAGAGATCGACAAGAACACGTCGAGCTTAGCTCAGGCACTTACACACATGCTCTTGCAATTACTTTTATACTGTATAATTTAAGTAAGCGGCGACTGACAACTCTAATGGCCAAGAGAGAAGGCCAGATCAGACGAGGCGCTAGCTGCGAATTCGCGGCTACTGATGGTTGTAACTACTAACTAGCATCAGTGACGCCATTTCGAAGATCTGAGAGCGAGTAGGACCTCGGCGACCTGAAGCTCCCGCTCCTCCTCCCGGTCTGCGTGTGCAAGCTGAGCATCGGCGGGGGCAATGCCGGCGCCTCCCTCCCGTTCTTGCCGCGGTGCCCCTGCTCGTCGGAGTCGGAATCGTCTTCCTCGCCTTCGTCCCCCTCGTGCAGGGCGTGGTCCGGGGCGAGGAGCGGGGGCAGGTAGGTGGCCGTGGCCAGAGAGCTGCAGGAGGCGCGGCGCGACCAGGTGGCCAGGATGCGGCGGCGCTTGTTGAAGGGGTTCTCCGGCTTGGCGAGCTCCTTCACGGCCTCACGCGCCGCCGCCTCCGCCAGGCTCGTGAAAGACTTGGACTTGCCGGCGTAGAAGCTGGAGAGCCCGCTCCTGTTGACAAAAACAAAGAAATCAATTCCGTGCTCCTGTTTCTCTACGGATCATCAACTGCAGTCGAGGAACTGCTAGCTTACGATCTCTAAACAAGACGGAAAAAACTCATAATTCCCTACTTGTACTTTCGCAACGGATCACAAAAATCCCCCAAAAAAGATCTTATTTTTTTTCATTTTGCACAAGCATATTCTCGGAAGCTTTTGACTCACTTGATGGGCAAAGAATCCTCCAGGGCCTCGAGGCACCCGAGCCCGGGCTCCTCCTTGAGCTTGCTCTCCACCTCTTCCTCCTCAGCCTCCGACGAGGAGTCCTCCCCGATGGACGAGCTGGACGGCGACGGCGCGCCGATCGACGAGCTCTCCGTCAGCACCTCCTCCGCTTCATCCTCCTCCTCGATGAAGAACCCGTCGCTCATCATCTTCTTCCCCAGCAGCACCTCCCCGTCCTTGGCCTTGCCCGATCCGCGGAAGCCGCCGTAGGCCTGGAACGCCACCGCCGTCGACATGTCCGAGCTGCAGGATCTGGCGATCCGGGCGGTGGTGCCAGCTCGCGCGCGGTAGCTCGGAGCAAGCAAATCTCGAGTGGGAAATGGATGTGTGTCCGTCCAAGAACACCGAGGACACACCAACTCAGCAGCAACTTGCAAGAGAGAGAGAGGTTGGAAAGAGGAAGAAATGGAGGATGGGATAAGATAAGAGCAACGACAGGAGGGGAGCTGTGTAGGCGGGGTCTTTGTAGGCTCATCGGGTCATGGCGTGGGCGCCGCACAGAGACCGGATCCTCTGCGGCGACAAACCAAAAACGAACGGCACCATCATATGGTGTGCATTCGATGGAACCATGTCGATGGTTTTATTTTGGTGTGATATTGATGTCAATCAAAATGGTGGAATTGTTATAATGTACCGCAAAATATATCTTGAACATTGGTATGCGCCAAATAGGGTAATGAGAAGCACGAATCATGGATTTGGTGCTGCTTGTCGTGGTAGCTATGTGATCCTCTACGGCGTAAAATGGGCTACGGCGCGGCACTAGCATTGTCGTGTAGTGCTGAAGCCGTGTGTGCGATAGGAAGTAACTGACGGCGTGCTACGCTAGATTGTGTCCTGTTGTGTGCTAGTAATGCCAATCAATACGATGAAATCATGGTGCTAACGTGCATTGTAGATACCCGGACCATCGGTATGCGCCAAATTTGGAGTAACCGTCTAGGATCCTGGGTGCCGTGTCATGCTTGTCGTGATCCTATAGGGCGTGGAATTAAACGTACAAAACTAAAATGCCGTGTAGTACTCAAACGACGTGATAGGAAGTAACTGACCACATTATACGCCTCGGCGATGTCATGTCTTTTGCTAGTAATGACAATCAATACACAGAGATTGCGGTGGTATCGTGCATCCCAAAAAAAAAGGAACACCGGTATGCGCCAAATATGTTGTAGTAACAACCTGTAATGAAACATACAAAACTAAAATGTCGTATAGTACTCAAGCGGTGTGATAGGAAGTAAGTGATGACATTATATACCTCGGCGGTGTCATGTTGTGCGATAGTAATGCTAATCAATACAATGAGATCATGGTGCTATATATCGTGCCTCGCATAATGCCCGAACATCGTTATGCGCCAAAGTGGAATGACAACCCGGCATGCTTGTCGTGTGTTTAATTGGTGTGATCCTATACGGCATGTAACGCGACGAACGGCGCAAACAAATTTATGAGGGTCATTGTTTCGAAACAGACGGAGCACTGTAGCTAGTGAGGTTCTTCCTCGTGCAGGCCTCCTAGGGTTTAGGCGATCACGTGCTCTCCATGACCTAGTATCCATCCGCAAATAAAAAGGAACAATGAGGCCAAGTTTTACTCGACTTTGTTCGAGTACATACTATATCCTGACATCCTGTATGCATGTCTTGTTCATATAATTAGCTGAAGCAAAAAAAAAAAAAACAGTGCTCACTAAAAAAGTATAAACCCTCCGTCGGCCCACGGGATTCCACGGGGTGGCGCAGAGGATCCCGGTGGCGGAGCGGGTGCGTTCCCTGGTGGTCCACCCGGCATGATCCGATCCATCCACGGTTTGTGGCCCGTCTCCGTGCGTCACCCAGAGAAAATACGGAGAAGAAATCCAGGAGGAGGATTATCGGGCAAAGGGGAGTAGGGGTGGCGTCCCTATCCGTTTACAGTTAGCCCACTGGCTGGTGGGGCCCGCGGACAGGATGAGGATGAGGCCTGGTGGTTCCGTCTGGGCGGCAGCGCGTGGCCGGGGGGCAGGCAGGACCAGGATGTGGAGAGCGACGTGGAGGACGAGGTTGCCTACTCATCCACGATGCTCGTCTCGTCAAGTCATCAATACCGCGGCGTGGGAGAGAGAGAGCACCCGTATTTTATTTATTTTGGTGCTCTGGAAAATGTGCTCCGAAATACTATTATTTTAAATCTTGTTTTGGATGATACATACACCTGCAGGCGGCGTTATCGGTAACTTTATCCTTGGAGGCAATTTGGTCTTTGGATTTTCTTTTTCTTTTTCTTCGGGTTGGAATTAATGGAGAGCCAAACTCGTTTAGTGTTTTCGGCGTGAGTGATCTGGTCAAAGGAAATGATGTTTGTGTGCAAGCTAATAACGAAGGAAGGACCCAGCCAGGGCTGCTTTTGTGTGACTGCAGCCAGCCAGCGTCTACTGCTGCGACTCGCCAAATGACGACTAATCCATGCCTTCCACCCTCCGTATTTGTAGCTTTGTACTCCTACGATACGATACACGGTTCATGGGCGATTTTTTTCATTAAAATTCAGATAAAACTTACAAAATTTGAAAAACTTAAACGAAATTTAAATCTTGATCTCGCATTCGGCTCCGTCCTCGAAGAATTTGGATGCCGCTAGCCGGCGGCGGCACCTCCGACGATCCGATGTAGATCTCACCGTTGAAGCTGCTCATGGCATGGTGGGAGTCGACGGAGATGCCAAACAATTTTCGATGGCCACCCCACCTGCATGCCAGGCTACTCCTCAGTCTACGGGAACTCCTCCTCCGAATGTACCTGGGGTGGGTCGCTGGTACTCCCTCCGTTCAAAAATAAGTGTCTCAAGTACATCTTACCGGAGTTTTGGTCAGTGTTGGAGTCGTCGGAGCCCACGGGGGAGAGAAAGCCGTCCGACTACCACCACTTCGCAAGCGGCAATGTGCTGTTCATGGAGGCAATTGGTTTTTGGATTTTCTTTTCTTTTTCTACGGGTTGGGAGCCAACTCGTTTGGTGTGTTTTCGCGTGAGTGATCTGGTCAAAGGAAATGATGGAAGGTGTTTGTCTACAAGCTAATCCAAGGATCGGGGATGCTTTTGTGTGACTGCGGCTATTCTACGGCGACTCCCGACGATTACTAGGCCAACACATTTCGTATTTGTACGGTGCCAATACGGTTGTTCATGGGGTCGCGTGAGTGACAAACTGACAATACGGTCGACGGGTAAATAGAAACGGTAACGGCTCTGCATATATTCGTTTAAGACATGAGTCTATTTGTTATATTCGTTTCCTCGGTTCCAAATTGAGAAAACACCCGATCCGCATTTGTGTTTGATTAACATCCGCTCCGAATTCGTATCGGACAACAACCATATTTGTATTTGTATTCGTTTAGAAAATATGGAAACGGATGTGGAATGAGTACTATCCGATCCGCATCCGATATGTCTCCACCCGTAACTGCGTATTAGACGGAACACAGTTCCAGCAAGACAGACGCTCTATTAGGACCGACTGCACCCAGCGGCAACCCTTAATAGGTTTTTCAAAAAGTTTGTGAAATATGAATTCAAAAAACCCGATGTTTTTTATTAAAATTTAAACAAAATCTTAAAAATGAACAAAATTTAAACGAATATTTAAGCAAAACACTAGATCTAGCGACGCATTCGGCTCCAACCTTAAGAAATTTAGATGCTGCTGGCCGGCGGTGGCGCCTGCGACGATTCAATGTAAACCTCGCCGATGAAGGAGCTCATGCCATGGTGGGACCCGACAGAGGTGCCAAACAATTTCCGATGGCCATCTGTATGCCGGGCCACTGCTCAGTCTACGGAAACTCCTCCTCCTCCTGGGGCGGGTCGTGGAGTATCTCGACCGGATGTCGCTGGTACATATTGCCGTAGTTTTGGTCACTGTTGGAGTCATCGGAATGCACGGGGGTGAGAAAGTTGTCCGACTACCACCACTTCGCATGTGGCAATTCGGCGTCCTTGGAGGCAATTTGGTATTTGGATTTCTTTTTCTGCGGGTTGGGACTTGGGAGCCAGCTCGTTTGGTGTTTTTGGCGTGAGTGATCCGGTCAAAGGAAATGATGGAAGGTGTTTGTTTACAAGCTAAACCAAGGAGCTAACGACTATGCCAACACTTTCATATTTGTACGGTGCACGGTTGTTCATTGGCGTCGCGTGACAACGGTGGACGAGTGAATACACAGGCGGTAACGGCTCTGGATTTCTGCTCAGTTACGGCAGGACATGCGTTATGCCTGTCGGAAGCGGAACCACACATGACGCGTCCCTCTACGCGTACGTAGCGAGTAGCACTGTAGCCGGGGGCCTACCCAAATTCGTGTCCGGCACCCCCAATGGAGGCCCAATTGGGGGTGCCGGACATGTGTCCGCCCATGTTTTCGACCGCGCCCACAGCGGCGCACCCCAAACGTCCGCCTCCCAAAATGCGACATATGATCGAACACCTTGCGGGCGTTCAAATTGACTAAAAAAACCTGAAATGATTCAAATTTCATTCATATTTCTTATATATTACAAAGATTTTGAATGAAATTTGAAAACCCTAACCGCCGCCTAGCCTACTCCCTGTCCCACCACGATTTGTCGTCGTCGCTGTCGTCCTCGATCTTCACCACCGCCGCGGAGGAGGCAGCACGGCTGGAGGAGGCGCCGTCGTGGCGGCTGGTGAAGGGGCCGCCGGAGGAGGAGGAGGCTGTCATCGCCAGGGTCGCCATGAGGCCCGGCGAGTCGTGCTCGATTTCGACCACCGACTCGGAGAGCGCCGCCAGCAAGCCCGGGCTGTCGCCGTCGTGCTCGTTCCGCATCTCGGACGGCACGTCGTAGCCGTACGGGATTGTCTCCACCGGCATTGCCTCCGCCGTGGGGCGACGGAGGAAGAGGCGCCCGCGCGGGCATGGTGGCGAACGCTGACGGCGTTCGCGGATGGTGATGCCGCCTCCACGACGCGGCGGTGAGCGGCGCTCCTTCTTCACCACCTGGCGTGGCACGGGGCGCGGTGGAGGGAAGCGCGGCACCGGAGGAAGGAGGCGGAAGGGGATGGCGCTGCCCGTGGCAACGTGTCGGCGCGGCTTCGATCGCGGAGGCAACCGTGTGGCCGGTTGCCCCCCACCAGTCTTTGCGGCCGCCGGTGTTGTATCGCGTCTCGCGCGATCTGGGACCGTCGTTGGTGGGGATGACCGCCTCCCGCTCGCGCTCGAAGCGCTCCATCCAACGGTCCTAGTTGGCCTGGCCGTCGTCGTTCTCGGGGAGGCGCCGCTCCGCCGGCGTCATCCAGCTCCACCGGCGAGCGATGAATCGCCTCATGTGCTCGGCCGTGTCGGGCAGCGGTGGCACGGCTATCCCGCCGACCGAGATGGCCCAGTGCTTGGGCAGGCGGCAGTCTGGAGGGGCGAGGAGCCCGTACTGGTGCAGCTCCCACGCGTCCTCACCGACGTTCTCGCGCCCGCCGTACGCCATTGCTAGGGTAGGAGAGATTGAGGGGCGAGGGGAGTGAGGGCGCCGGCTTTTATCATGGCGATGGGCGGTGCGGCCGGCGTAAATGCGACGCGTGGGGAATCCGCAACGCCGACCGTGTAGCCTGGGGAGCCGTCGCGTCGACTGGCCGCCGTTTAATGGCATGCGTGTGTGCAGGCGCACCGGCGTCCAGTCGCGTCGCGTTGGAAACCGCCGACGACCGCGGCATTAACGCGGCCAGAGCGGCCTCCTGCACGGCGCGATAAATGACGCATGGACGCGGCGTCCCTATGACGGGCGGGCCACCCCTGTCAGGCGCATGTCCGCCCCCATGTCCGGCACCCCCGAGAGGGCATCCAAATTTGGAGGCCCTCTTGGGGGTGCCGGACACGATTTTGCTCGGGGCGAGGCATTGGGGGGGTGCCGCTGGTGACGTTTTTGGCCGTCCGGACCCCCAATGGGCCTTTGGGGGGTCACTTGGAGGCCCCCGGTGGAGATGCTCTTATGGCACCGTGTGTCACATGACACCGGGTAAAAATCGGTTTCTTTGAGGGGTCGTTTGGCACCATTATTTTCATGGAATTCATTTTAGATTTCATACTCAAATGTGTTTGGCTGTCATGGATTTGGAATGTCATTTTAATTGGAATTCCAAAAATGCCTACGCTAGTCAACCATGTCCCTAATGCTGTCATTTCTCTGAAATTCATTTCATTTCACTTCATTTTTGCCAAATGAAATGAAACGATGGGTGACAAACGAGCCCTGATATATTTTACTCATTTCTAGTGTGTGACACTTCCAACAGGTCAACCATCCACAGAGAGGCAGACTACACATTAATAATGTGAGAGAATTCTATTTTTACCTTTTAATTATGCATTTGTGACACTAATTACCTCATCTAATAAAAAATCATTCAGAATAATCATTTTAAAAACTTTATACCATTTTTCCCCGATGTTCTGTTGGTTAAGGTGTGAGGTGATGATTTAGGCTCAAAGTTATCAGGACAACGACCACAAATTGAACAGAATGGTTGGACATTATCGTCGGTGACATCATCCGATCTTTACCGTATCAGATAGTCCCAAGATATAGTGGGGTTCCGTTGAGAAAATCAATTTGAAAGCAGAGTAGGATGTGGCTGCAAAAATAAGGAAAGTGACATAATGGAGAGCCAAAATGTTATGTGTCCAAAATATGCGTGAATCCATGTGTGCTCGTACAAAGTCCGCTATCGTAGCGTTTGACTCAGGAAGCATGGTGTTGACTGTTGAGTCGCTCGCTGGAGCTTGGAACTAGAAGATCTCGTTGTAGTTATTCTGCTACCAAGCCGTCTCAAAAGAAGTGTGTACTATATAAATGATGTCCAAATTATAAAATTTGACCAAATTTATAGATAATATAGTCCTCATGTCGAATCAATTTTACTAGATACATCATGAAATATATGGTCGCTCGTTTTTTTTAGAGAGAAGAATTTATGGTCGATAGTGCACGGGCCACGAATAGAATGAGGATGGGCTGGTGCTGAGGTGTTTTGACACGCTCACTCTGTATGGGCCAGCGCTTGGCCTGGGCCAGTAGGCCTGGGTCTTTGGCTGGACCAGGATGGATGGACTGAAGCAAGCGGAATACCACTCGCTAGAACACACAAGAGCGTAATAAGATGAGTACCTCTCCTTTCTTCGTTTGATCCAATCTTATTGTACAACCTCAACACATAAAAATCCTAGGTTTTCAAAACATAAATTGGTTAATTTTTCAAGTAAGCAAGAATATATATCATTGCAGTTGAAGGGCGGATACAAAGTTGGACCACTGCAGCATTACCCCATGGTTGGCCTTTCTGGCGACCCAGCTCCTCCACCATAAGAGTGTGACTAACAAAACCCTTTCGGATAGGTTCCTAAAGAAGTCGTTTATTCATTCAAAAAAAAAGAAGTCGTTTATGAGAAAATCGTCAACAAGTACGCCAAGACTTGAGAGATACAATTCTGCAAATGAAGAACCATTGTGGAGTAATGTCCAAATGTACCCATTTATCTTGCTACCTCATCCTTATGGAAACGTTCAAACCAACAGGCTAACTCACTCTGTAGACGTATGGCAGCGGCATAAATATAACTGAAATTAGAATTCTGTTTCCTATAGATGATAAGACACAAGAAGGACACACTGACCAGGATATTGGTGTCAAAATCTCCTCAAAACAACTTCTAAACTCTAAATTTCAACACAAACCCCTACAGGGTACAGATTTCAAATGCACACAGCTCAGCATTTTCCCCTGGATTTTCTCCACTTCTGGCAAGTTTGACCACGAAATCCTAAGCCGAAAAATAATTGCATGTTCAGCAGGACCAACTGAACCACAATTGCATAGAATTTACAAGCCAGAGTAACCCCTAAATGCACATTCTCAGTAGATACAACACATACCCACAGGCCACAGCCAAATGCGTGGACACCACATTTCCCTCTAAAAAATTCAGCTTTCTCAGATTTCATGGACGTTTCAATTATTATCCATGCAAACCTCTACCTGGTGCCAGATCAAACCAGAACTTGCCGAATCAGGAACTGCAACGATAAAAAAAATCTAACTCGCATAATTCAGCACTTCTAGCCCCCCAACGATTCTGAGTAGGGTAAACCCCAGAGCTCCCAGCGAAACAACGGCGCAGGCACAAAACTAACAAACAGCAAGGGTCCGGTGAATTGCAGCTTCGTCCACTCTGATAAACTGTAACCCGAAATCAACGAATATCAAAAACGACCACCACACGATTCAGAACCTAAATTTAGGCGGCAAGAGCAGGGCGGCGGGAGAGAGAGAGAGGGGAGAGGCTTACGAGTCGCGGGTTGTTGTGTGGGCCGCGCTTATACATGGCGACGCACTTGCCGCGGATGACGAGGAAGTGGAGGTGGCAGTACTCGTGGCTGATGGAGTTGACGCCGAGGTGGTAAACCCAGCCGGAGTACTCCGACGCGCTCCGGCCGCTTCCGCTGCCGCTGCCACTTCCACTGCTCCGGCTGCCGGCATCCAGTGAGCCCGGCTCCGAGTCCTTGTAAACTATGTTCTTGAATGACCAATAAAATGGGTGAAATGGCAAATGTATCAATAAATCGCAATGGAGTCTCAGTCCATAGCCTCAATTTTTACTAAACAACCCATCAAACTTGTAGAAAAGGAATTATATCTCACCATGGATAACGAGTAACAAAGAATAATATCTCACCATGCAAAAACTCTATTCGAAGTTGAAACAGGCAATAAGTCCTTGTGCTCTTAATGTAGGGATTCTAAACCAGATTTAGGTATTCTTACTTCCCAATTAGATATTAGAACTGTAGAGCTCTGCTCAAGCCTTAGTGGACTCCTGAACCGTGAGTGTGCCGTCCTTCCACCAGGTAGCAAGGGCGAAGCAACACTACAGCAATGTGTAGCTTCAAACTGAACACAATTAAGGCAATACAGAGAACTGAATACAAAAAACATACGACAGCCGAATGACAGTAAACATTTTAAACAACATCTTGTGCCAACGGTTTAGAAATTAATGAGACAACAATGATCCATTTTTTCTGCAAGTAGAAAGGTGAAGTTTGATTGCAAAATAATATATAAAACTTGCATTTGTGAAGAATCGTATTTCTACCTCACTGACATACAAACACAAGAAGTTTTACAGTGAAGCAAGACCATATATAGTTAACTTGTTCATTTGCTTTTAGTTCTTGGCTAAAATGATTGTCTTTGCTGACAACAAAATGAATCAGGGCATATAAATGTTTCCTCACTTTCATAAATGTTTCCTCACTTTCATAAACACTTGCATCAGAACAAATAACATCAGTTGGATTACAAATCTAGAACAAGATAAGGACATGAAAGTGGCAAAAGCCAGGTCCACACACCCTACTAATCGCCAGTCTAGGGGATGGGGGGAGCCAGAGATGGGAGCCAGAGGGACATGTACTCCAGCATGGCCATACATAACCATTTGACTAATATTCCTCAGAAACGCTAACAAAATCGATTTATCAAAAACAATCGGAACTGTTGTTTTGAGATTCCATTAACTGATTTTTCGGGCATTCACCAAACAAGATTCCGCTAACATTTCTCAAAAGAGGATAAAATATATAAAAAAACAAAATGAACTGAGCATACACAGACACTTCAACATATTTGGACTTCTGGAATAGCTGAACTCACAAGAAGGTTCTAAATTGATAACTCATTCAAAGCAGCGCCGTAAACCTGAGTTTAGGAAATTCGATACCATTTAGTCTATGCAGCCTGGATCACTCCTTGGCATCAGAGTGTCGGGCAGAAGACTATTTACTGTAATCTATAAAGCATGAATCACATCTTAACACCATAATGTCCGCTAAGAGCATATTTACTGTGATGGTAGGTTGCTGCCGCCACTACCCAATCCTGCTTTCTGTCCCAATTCTGCGAGTTGCTGAATAAATTCCACCCCGTTGAGAATCTCGGTTGCTCCATATATGACATGCTTGGAAGGCTGTGATCGCTGCCCTAGCTCGATTAAGCTTCTGTATTCAATGTAATTTCCACCACCAATCATGAAAACAATAGCTTCTCTGAAGGGTCCTCTAAACTGCCCACCAGTTCCTGATCTAGGGGCCCGTGGGTCAAACAATAGGTAGTTATCTACCTCTGGGTTTGGTTTCCCTTCCATCAGGGCTTCAACTGTCCTAGTCAGAGCCAGCTGCCTCACATCTGATAAGAGATTCTTCACACCTGCCGTCACAGCACTAATGGACTGCCCATAAAGCTTCTCCGCCCAATCAACAATGTTGCTCCTGCTTGCTGTGCTTGATGCAGCAGCAAATTGCGTGTTCAACGACTTTATCCTCTTCACATACAGGAATGCAGACATATCTACTTCTGACTCCCGCAGTGCGGACTCTACCTGCTCGAGTTCAGATGACGGTGGCGCCTCAAATGACAGCAGGTAGGTGACAGCCAGTCGGAGCTTATCCTCCTTCGTGCCCTTCCCTCCGAGGAGGCTCAGCAGCATGTTCCGATCCACAGTACCATTCACAAGCATATCATTCTCACACTCATAGTATCCATCCAGAGACCTCTCCTTGATCCGCCCAAGCAATGCAGTTGCAATATTTGTGTGTTTATCGATCATCTTCTTCCGTTCTGTCAGCTCTGGGAGCGAGTTGACCGCATTCATCAGGTGCTTGGTGTTGCCAATAAGATCTGTTCCATCAAACTCAACCCCATCCCTACCACCACCGGTGCGCTGGTTCACCTCATCTACATCCTGCTTGTACTTGGCAAGCTGCGCTTCAATTTCCTCGGCGACTTTGGGGAATGGCGACCAGCTGTTTGCCACCCAAAATGGGTCAGAGTCATCCAAATCATACTTCTCCGTTGGCAACTTCAACTTGTTCAGCTTGAAGCTTAGCACGTCATGGACTAACGGGCGGTAGCTCCAATCGTGTTGTATCCCCACCGACAACTCAAAATTCCTGTCAAACAGGCATAGGACCGGGCGCTGGAACGATGAGGCGGCGCTGGACGCGGCCTCTGTGAAAAGGTTTGGCTTGGCTAGGAGGTGATCCCGAAGGCGTGCATCCAGCGCAGCCGCAACCATCTCGGCAGGTCCACCTCGGGCGCACCTGATAATGGGCACGGCGCCTAGTGTGGAGGCGACACAGAAGAGGCCGAGCGCAATGGCGTCGACGAGTGCAGTGATTTCCGCATCGGCGGCAGCAGGGTCGTTGAGGGCGACATAGGCGCGCGGCTGGGCGAGTGAGAAGAGGCCGTCCTCGAGGCAGACGAAGTCAAGGTACTGGTCCGCGACACGCGCTATGCGGTGCGCCGAGCGAGACGCGGCGGTGGCGGAGGCAAGGCGCTCGAGGACGGGCCGGGGGACGGATGTGGAGAAGTTGATGTGAAATGAGGCGTAGAGCCCCGCGGCAGCGTCTGCGGCGATGCGGTCGGCATTGGCGGGCGTGGGGCGGACGAGGTAGACCGCGGGCGCGTCGGCGACCTGCTGCCGCGACTTGTCGATGTTGAGGTGGAGGGTAACGCCGTGCTTGCGGAGGTCGCCCACGCGGAGCACCGGCGAGAGGAGAGAGATGCAAGGGCCGTCCATCACCAGGATCTTGTAGGCCTCCTCCTCCCCCTCGCCGCCGCCGTCCGGCGACGACTGCTGCTGGTTCAGGTGAAGCATCCGCGTGATCAAATCTGGATCAGAAACTGAGTTGTTACAGAGACCATAGAGATGACAGGGAGAAGAAAGGCGGGTTGGATTCGAGCTTACCGAGCTGCTTCTTGCGGAGGCTGAGCGCCATGGCGGTGCTCCGGCTACCGTCGGGGCGGATCGGATCTGGGAGAGGAGGGGGAGAAAAGAAAGTCGGGAACAGAGAACACAGAACTACCAGCAGGAGTCGAGCAAATGAGTTTGCTTTGTGACAAAGCCATCCAATCGTGGCCGTTCATCTTAGAGCAACTCCAACGCGCCCATCAAACGGACCAAAACGGACACCCTTTGTTTGGGTCGGCAGACGGACAACAAATGACCGCCCGTGTCCGCGCGCTCACGTGACCACCTAACGCGTGTGACCCATTTGGTTCTTTTTTAGTTAATAGTACACATGTACGTGCAACGCACGTTCCAAACTATAAAATATATGAAAGTATAAATAATAAATATAGCGGTTGCCTTTCTCCCAAAAGAAAATTTGGCCTCCCATGTGACTGAAACAAGATTGTGTATTTCTTTTTAATCCGACAGCCTAATTTCCTGCAAATTATGCAAGCAGATCTAGCAGAAAATGTTACTGAAACCGGTTGTCTAAACAACGGACATGAGAGACGAAAGTTGAAATAAATCTTGAATATTGAAACTGATGTTATACTTCCAATCAATTTTTGCTTCATGCATATTTGGAACAAAACTAATAGACAGTTGGGAACAGTAGAATTTCCATGACCGGTCGATTCTTTTTGCAATGTTCAATTCAAAGGAAAAGATCAGGATAAAATTAAAAACATACTGCTATCCTCTTCTTTAAGGTCCAAATCATTTCTCGTAATCACTCTATAAATTTCTGCAATAACGTTGTGGAGCTTCGACCTGAGCATCAATAGCCATGAGAAGGTTAGATGCCTGTACGTACATAGTTGGTGGCGGCATAGATCGGTGTAGTCAATGGAAAAAGGGCCACGAGCGCTATTGTTGTCTGCGCCTTGGAGTTCACAGCGAGCTCGTCCGATACCAACGCCGGCTCGCAGCCCTGGGTCTCATCCTTCCGGTTCCAGGATTCTCGTGTACATGCCCACGCGACGCCGGCGTGGAGTCCCGCATCACGTCCTCCCGAACTCCCACTTCCGAGGCCAGCAGCGAGCGCAGTCCTATTGGGACACCTCCACGTCAACGCTGTGCAGTCCGGCAGTCCGACGCCTGCGTCGAGTAGCAGTGCATGGTCGCAGTTGGAGCAACCCACGTCTCGTGCAGGTATGCGCCGTTGGTGGGGAAGGGAACAGGTCGCGTGGGAGGAAGATGGCGGGCGATGAAGGCAACAAGACGGCTCGGGCATTGGCGACATGATGGTGGGGCGACGGTGTCTCGCCGGTGTCAGCGGATGCGCAGGAGATCGGGAAGGTTTTGTGAATTTGTCTTCGCCGGCGGCCTGCAGGCATGCGCCGTTGGTGGGGAGCGGAGCGACGCGTCTGCAGCGGCCGTGACGATCGAGAACGTCCTCGCCCGATCTGGACATCGAGCGGGCGTGATGGAAGCGGTTTCGGCGTTGTGCTGATACTTATCTGTACGCGGCTGACCGAGACTACTGCGAGTCCGTTGCGGGCACCATGGTCAGATTGCCGACCCGAGCACGGACGACAGTCGATAGTTGATGGCTATGCTGCACGGGCCTCGTCAGGGCAAGGACAGCCTGCGAGTACACGGAGACGCGCCCGCGCGCGATGGTCTGTTGAAATAAAACGAACCGGTACGATGGCATTAGCAGTATTATGTGATTTGGTGGGAGGGTAAAACGGGCAAAAGTGGATTTGTGTTGAGTTGTCAAACATTGGAGCGATCTGGACCGTTGGCCAAATATTGAAGGGCTCAGATTCAATGTATCAACACAAGTTTGCTCTTTTAATAGTACTAGTTGGAATGTACGTGCAACGCACGTCTTCACAATTAATGAGACAATTTAGAATTAGAAAAGACCGTCCAAGGGTCTACATGGATTACTTATACATGGGTCCTATATTTTATATTGCAAAGAGAACGATATTAATGTAAGCTTCTCCTTAAAGGATTTCATGTTGGACAACACACAAGTGTTCGAGCAGAGTTCGTATCGGAGGACAGTTCTTGGTGAAGTAAAATCAGAGGGCAAACTGAGGGATATGAAAATGAAATAGATTTTGTCTTATATTTGTTGATGGAGTCGGTTGTTTCTAGATTCTTGCATGAAAACTGCATCAAAAGTCATATGCTTTTGGTACTTATACACTACTTGACCTTCAATTGTCCATGCCTGTGAGTACAATAGATTCTGATTATCTTTCATGGAGCTCCAAATGAATATTGTGATGTTGCGCTCCTGTACCAGATGTACTTCTCTGTAATGCCATACTTTCACCTATTTTTCTTGCACAATCCCATATTTTTTGGGGGGTAGTTGTCCTGGTATACTTTTTGCAATGCCATAGTTTTTTTTTGACAGAATTGTAGGGGCATATTTTGACCTTTTCCAGTTCTTCATTGTTTTAGTTTCCAGTGTTCTTTTTTAAGTCTGAACTCTGGAAGGCAAGAGTAGGATTGATGTCGAATAGTTTCTTGTTAGTGACAACAGAAGTCATTCGGCATGAATTTCCCTAGTGTAACTCATTCAATTAATTCGTGTACTAAAAGCAAATAAAGTAATTTCTCAATGAGTACTGTGAATAAGAGCATCAGCGCTCTACTGCTCTATCTCTCATGCAAAAGTAACATGTCACTGGTACATGTTTTACATTGAGGAGAAGATCACTATCGGCAAACAGGAGTTATTTTTGCATGATAGATAGAGAGACAGAGAGAACACATCGTTGCTCTAGAAGCAGATCAAATTATTGTGCTCTGATCCGCCAAAGAAAAAGAAAAGGTGTTCTTGGTGAACCGAGAGATAATTCATCTTGAGTTGATCGCCTCCATCTTCACCTCTGTGGACGACTGGACGGTGGACGTCATGCACTGTGTAAAGCGCCGCGGCAGAGAAGGTAGACGCAGCCAGTGCAGCTGACCTGGAGATCGGAGATGCAGCCCTGATGGAAGCAGTGGTTGCACGGCATCGTGCTGACCTTGTCCTCGGCCTCGAAGTCCTTGAGGCACACGGCGCACTCAGTCTGCAGCCTTGAGCCGGCCGCCCTCAACTCCTCGATGGCCTTGTGCGACGCCGGGACTCCGCTACCAGGCTAGAATGGCTCCTCTCGTGGTGCCTCTGCTGCAGATGCTCTTCTTCTCTGCGCTGCTCGCCTATGCGGTCGAGTGCTTCGTCAAGCCAAGGCAACCGGCCAAACGTCCAATCCATTAAAGTGTGATGCAGAAACTCCTCCACGTTTCTCGGCTCCCGGTCTTCCAGGGCCTCGTCATAGATAATTGTCGTCGGCATCCGGCCTCACTGGCTCCATCTGCCACAGCAGCGCGTACGCCTGCGAGAGACGACTCGGGGGCATGGCTGGAAATCGGGAGGATGCGAGCGAATCGCATGTTTGTCAGAAACGCTGCACGACCTCGGGCGAGGCCTGTACTGGTAATTTCTTTTAGCGGTGGCAAATCTCGTAATTATCACGAAACGAAATAAAACGAATCGGTACGATGGCATTAGCAGTATTATGTGATTTGGTGGGAGGGTAAAACGGGCAAAACTAGATTTGTGTTGAGTTGTCAAACATTGGAGCGATCTGAACCGTTGGCCAAATATTGAAGGGCTCAGATTCAATGTATCACTGAAAGTTTGCCCCAAACTCGATTGTACCGCGTATAATAATTTTTTTCTACCATGCTATAAAATGGCTCGAATGGTAGAAATTCTACCATTGATATTTAATTTATCCCAGGGTGCGGCTTAGTAGTGTATCAGGTGTGCAAAAGCCGGTGCCTAAACTTTTCTATGAGTATATCTTCTTGATACTTTTACCATGCTAAAAAATCGTCTTAGTACTTTCGGATAACCAAACTATTATCACTTGACTAACAATTGCTATTTTTAAACCGACTTAGTTAGGGTAGAATAATGAAGACTTCAATTGAAAGTACACTACTAAATAGACATGTCAAGCTAGTCCAATCCATTAGAGACGTTTACAATGCTTACTTCTTAAAAAAAAAACGTGATAAAAAACCATTGCACATCGAGCAAAATCCCCAATCGCTAGTTCCTCTTCCCGTACAGATACGGCAAGCCATCTTCTTCTTCGATCTGCTCAGAACTCTCCCACTCCCTGTCCACCTGTACGTGCTCTAGGTGAGCCCTTGACTCTCTGACGAGTGGCGCTCCACCCTTCCCCATTCGTCCTCTGTCGTGCCTGCAACGGGTCAAAAAATTGAGAGCGTATATACTTTTGAACAAATATGTTTTTTTGAACAAATACATTTTTGTGTGTTGCTACATGTTACTTTAATTGAATATGCATCTATGTGATTACCTCGATGCAACCCCAATTGTGACCTGCAGCGCCTGGCAGCTACTGCCTTCACGGTCACCGGCCTTATCTTATGGCCACTACCTACCAACTGTGACTTTTTCATGAATGTGCCCGTGGCCGATGCAGCCATTCTCGATTGTAGGCATTCCATTTATACAAGTAAATGATCCAATGTGTAAACATCATATTATAGTTGAGTGTTCGTGCGTTGTCATACATATAAACATAAAATATATGCGTGTTGATATGGAATAATGTGTGTGTGATGCTATGAAATAGTACTCCACCTCATCCGCGTCCAAGCCTTATAACATAATACGTACATCGCCCCCATTTTGCATCAAAATCAAATTCACGCTATTCGTTTCCCTAAGGAGCATATACAAATCTGCAAAAGCTACATATTTGCTGATAAGACTTGTAGGAAAAATATCATCTACAACACCACATAATTAAGCTCACGTTTTGTTCTGGTTCACAATCGTTTCACACACATGAACTACACCTATGTTTCCTCTCCGTATTGTGCAATGGAATCAGCACAAACCAAAAATAATAATCCACACCGGATCATGAACAGGACCACGAACTGTTATTACCTCTTGACCAACTCACGACGAGGAGGACGAACCGTTCTGCTCTCTGCTGCCTCTAGACCTTGAGCACGGAACAGAAGAAAAATACACAGAAAAAACTGGTCCAGTTGCCCGCATCCAACATGAACAGAAATGAAGTTCCTCCATGACAGAGTCGCTCGGGTGGCGCCGCCGCACGCCCTTGAGCTGCTCCACCGTGAGGTCGTGGCTGCCTGCTGAATTGTGGGTTGCTGGCTGTTAGGAGAGCACGGATCCATGCCGGGATTTGAGGAAGGCGGCGGCGACCATGGGAATCGTCGAGGCGGCGGCGGATTTCGTGGGATATGGGATGCGATTAGAACGATATGGAGGAGAACAGAGTCATGGGAGGAGAGATAACATAGGGGTGGCTGCTACGCGAGTCAGACTCAGCTGGAGGGGCGCGACGTCCTAACTCGACGGCGGAGGAGGTCGGGAGGGCAGCGATGGATGGAGGGCGGCGGGACGGGAAGGGCGCGGCGTCCGACCTCGATGGAGAAGGAGGACGGGAGGGCGGCGAGCGAGCAGACTCGGATGAAAGGGGATTTTTTTTCTCACGTTCCGTTAGTGGATGAGGAAGGACCTCGGGGACGAAACATTTTTTTTAACTAACGTGGTGGCAATGGCTGTAATATCTATTTCGGTGGGAGGGCAAAATAGTAAAAAACGGACGGACCAACAAGAAGCCTTACCGCTTTTATTATTAGGTAAAGATAGATACTATATAGATAGCAGGCCAAAAGATCGTTCTGGTTACATATAGGGGGAGGGTGGGGCTCACCGCCGAATGCCTATTCGTCCTCATCGATGACGATGTACGGCAGCGCGACACAGAGATGGGCCGATGGCACACAGCCAGGCGGCGTGGGAGCCTGCTCCTGCTCCAGCGGCAGGTCAGAGCTAGGGCCTGTCCAGCTCCAGGACTGGACGAGGAGACCGACGGGGATAGGCGGAGCCTGCTGCTGCTCCTGGTCAGGCTGCATGAAGGTCCACCATGGCGGTGGTGGTGCTGCCTACTGCTAGGCCTTCTGGAGCTCGCGCTCCCAACGCCTAATCTCGTCCTCGACGAGCGAGCGTCGAGACTCCTCGTATGGCTGCTACAGTAGCGGGTCGCTGTCCTCGACCCCCTCCTCCTGGGCGGGCGGGGCGGCGGCGAAGGGCTACCGCTGCGGGACGGGCGACGATGCAGGGGCCAGCGCGAAGAGAATCTGGCGGCGCTCGTCGTGCTCCTCCCAGAACCACTCGTCCGAGTAGCGCGAATGGGGCGCGAAGGCCGGGTCGTCAAGGTACTCCTCCGGGAACGCGGCGCGGTGGCTCTCGATCTCCAGGGCTCACGCACGGCCGCTCGCCGGAATCGGTGGCACCGGAATCTGTTGTGGTGCCAGTAGTCCGACAGGTGGACGTCTGGCCAAAACACCGGCGTTGCGTGCTCCCAGTGCCACCAGCGCTCTTTGACGGGGACGTGGCGGCATCGGCGCTTCGGCGGTCCCCCAACCGCCACGGCACTCGGTGGCGCGATGTTGAACAGCGCTGGAGGTGCCGGAGCCGCGGCAGGGGCTCGACGCATAGCAGGAGGGGGAGCGCTGCATGGCGCAGATCCGCGCCGGTCGGAGGAGGAGCCGGCCTCGTGGTCGTGCTTCCCCTTGCGTTCCACCGCATTGGCATTGCGTCGGCTAGAGTTTGGCAGTTGGCGGTCGGGGAGCACGGTGGGGCTGGGAGTGGGGACTGGGTGTGGACGGCTGTCGCCATCCACACGGCCGAGTTTAAAAGTACTAGGGTAGGGAAGACGACGGGATGGTCAGGGCACTGCCAGGTGGGGCCAGGCTTAACCAGGCGTGGCCATGGGAGGACACGAACAAACGCGCAGTCGGACCGTCTCTTGTCTGTCTCGATGCAAAGCTGGCCCAAATTTGCTTCGAAAATGGGTCAGCGCGGACACGAAATGGACAAAAAAAAGGACCAAAGGCCGAAATGCGTCCCCGCGTTGGGCGCTGATTTTGGTCGCGCTGATCCAAACGGACTGAAACGGACGAAATGGGTCGGCGCGTTGTAGTTGCTCTTAGGCCGAGTGGTACTTTTTTTCTTTGTCAAGGGAATGACATCGATAAAATAGTTACTCCATCTTAATTGAACGGTCACTACCTACCCTTTCCATTTTGGCCACATACATACCAAATGGAGCGAATCTGGATAGGTAGTGTGACTTATAAAATTGAACGGAGAGAATACATCATGTAATATGGCGCTGTGTATTCTATACTATTTATAAAACAAAACCCTACTAAGTGTTAATTTAAGTTGTCTATCTTGACATACAAGATATCCACATCACCATTTTAGCCATACAATTGTCCATATAAACAAAAAATTTGAACACATCGTACCTCTTATTCATTCATAATCAAAATTATATTATCAACCAAAAGAGGTACTATGTTTGGGGTGAATTGTTGTCAAATATACAACCATTTCATGTCATTTAAATTTAGCCTCTCAACTACAAGTGAATCTCTCATACTTCTGTTGGCAACTTCTTTTTTTGAAACAGGATTTTATCGCAACTTCATATTTCATGTGTGTTATAACTTTATTTACACAATGAAATTTCTAAAGAGATTCACGTCGCAACGCGCGGGGTATTGTACTAGTATCAAGGTAAAAAAGTAGCGTGCTAAGAGAAATAGCGGCGGGCTCCTCCAAATGCTATACACGCTATAGCGTGCAATATTTCAATATACCAATCTGAAAAAATAGCAGATATAGCTGAAAAATAAAGAATTTTAATAAGAATTAAGGATATAATCTAGATATGGCAGGACAATATACGCATAACCAAGTACGAAAAACATTCTCCAATTATCTAGAAGATTAAAATCAACATCTCACATGGCAACAACATAATATAAATTATTTATGCAGAATCACCAGCATTAGCGATGTCATCTTTCAACAAAGAAGAGTAACCACTAGATTGCAGTTCATCATCAAGAGAAACAGAACACAATTTCTGCTTCTTTCTAAGCTGGAAAACTCGATGCTTTGCGCCGATAGGCTGTAAAAAGAAAATAGCACGCTAAAGTTATGCCGTTTTAGCGCGATATAGCGTGTTATTTCATGAATAGTACCATAGCGCGCAAAAGTGGCAAAATTTAGCGGGGACCCTCCAGATATGCTATAGCGTGCTATTAGCGCCGAAATAGCGCGCTATTTGTTTCCATGACTAGTATGGAAGAAGAAATGACAAAAAGTCATTTTGGCTCCCGAATTTCAGTGATCTCGTTTTTTTTTAAAAAAATACATTTATTATGGATGTTCTCAATGATATATTCTACAAGCGCGCAAAATCTCAATGCAAAAAGTTTGAAATTTGAAACTACATATTGTTCACTATTCTCGGATCTGTATATTTTTTATTTTTGTGTAGTTCAAAATGTAAAGTATTTTCCGTTGAGATTTTGTACGCTTGTAGGATATTTGTAAAACTATTAAATTTTTTTTTTTGTGAAAATAGTGAGATCACTGGAGCTCAGAAGCACCAAATCTCCACTCAAGAAATGAACCGGGAACGATCACCATCCCAACCATGGTCTCGGCGGAGATTTGGAACCTCGATGTCTACACGAACACGTTAACGTGTGCCCCTCTAAAGGTAAGGGTGATGCACCACGGACTTTTCGAGGGAGGCCGGCTTCCAGCGTGATACGCAAGACAGGGAGCTGACGCTATTTAAATCAGACGCCCCGCTCGTCCGAGATGGACCCCGTCAGGGCTTGCGGCAACGACTGATCGATATTGGGCCAGTTCGCTCACTCCTAACTCGGTTTCAATCAAAACAAGTGAATTCGGTGTAACGGAGTCGTCGTGATAAACGGAAATAGGGACAATTGTGACAAGAGATAAAAAGTACTCCCTCCGTTCCAAATGACTTCTCATCCATTTGCTTAAAAGTGGATGTATCTATACTTGTAACATGACTAGATACATCCACTTTTTGGCAAATGGATGACAAGTAATTTGGAACGGAGGGAGTAGATGTAAACCTATGATTGATTGATTTATATGCTTAGATTTACAATCGGACATCACCATACATCATATGGTATGATGACTGGACTTACCAGTCTCGGGCTCTCGGCTGAGACAATGGCAGGAGTCTGAGTGACTAAATTAGACCACAAAGTTAAAGCACAATACTGCTCACATTACCAGGCATCTCCCTTTCTCAATTGCGTTATATAGAGAAAGAGTTATTTGCACCGGTGGTCACACAACTCGTCGTCGATGTGCACTTAAGTCACACATCTGGATAACTGAATTTTTTGGTCACACAACTCGTCATCTGGTGCACTTAAGTCACTGGCCCCACCTGTCAGTCCGTTTTCCGTTGAAGTTGATGCTGACTGGACACGTAATTTTGCAAAAACCCCCCTGTACTTTTGAACATTTGCAAAAACCCCCCTGTATTTTTGGACATTTCAAAAATTCAGGGGTTTTTTGCAAAAATACAGGGGGGTTTTTGCAAATGTTCAAAAATACAGGGGGGTTTTTGCAAAATTACGACTGGACACGTAATTTTGCAAAAACCCCCCTGTATTTTTGGACATTTGCAAAAAAACCCTGTATTTTTGGACATTTCAAAAATTCAGGGGTTTTTTGCAAAAATACAGGGGGGTTTTTGCAAATGTTCAAAAGTACAGGGGGTTTTTGCAAAATTACGTGTCCAGTCAGCATCAACTTCAACGGAAAACGGACTGACAGGTGGGGCCAGTGACTTAAGTGCACCAGATGACGAGTTGTGTGACCAAAAAATTCAGTTATCCAGATGTGTGACTTAAGTGCACATCGACGACGAGTTGTGTGACCGCTGGTGCTATTAACTCATAGAGAAGGGTGTTTTTTTTTTGCAGGGGAGAGAAACAGAGAAGGATGCTAATTGGGAGAAGCTTCTGCTGTTGAAAGTTCTCTCTGGGCATACAGGCCCTGATTCTTGGGGCCGTCGAATACCTATACGTTCGGCCGTCGTCAACCAGCAAGACGTGCCGAAAGGCCTCGCGATGCGCTGGGTTGGGCTGGGCTGGGTTTGTGCAGGCCTGAATGACGACATACTGAAAAGGTATGGATTTGCGAAGATGTGCACCTGTGTTGCTTCAGCGAAACACAACTGAAGGTACGGAACCAGCAGCTGCTATGTGTGGGCTTCAGAAAATGGTTCGCTAAAGATAATGCGAGATTGCCAGGACGTCAATGTCAGTGCAGATTCCGAGCTCTAGCACCATGCATGCTTCAGAATTAACCTGTATAGCTCATTTGCCCACTAGCTCATCCAGTGCTCCAGCCGCACACTTCACTGACGCCTAACCGAACTGGTGCCGTACCTATTGCAGCTGCTGATCACTAACAACTGTCCGCGGCACCTGGGCAAGCAAAAGGTAGGAAGGAGCAACTGAACTGATATGGATCGTTCAGTGCAAGAATGATAAATTTCCGACGACCTGGCCGTCCATCAGACCCATCAGACAAAGGGAAACAAACCGAGAGGTTCAGAGAGAGACAGAGGGGTCGTCAGTGGTTCGACCCGAATCGATGATCGTTCAGTGCAAGAATGATAAATTTCCGACGACCTGACCGTCCCTCAGACAAACGGAAGCAAAACCGAGAGGATCAGAGAGAGACAGAGGGATCGTCAGTCGTTCGACCCGAATCGATGATCGTTGCAGCCGAGCGCAACATCGATCTGCCGGTGGTGGACAAACGAGAAGAACAGCAGCATGCATGAGCTTGCAGCCTTGCCCGACCATTCTCCTCTTCCTCCTCGCTGCACTGCAGAGCCACTGTGTGTACGTAGAGAGCCAAGAACACGCAGCGGCCTGCATGCATTCAGGCAGGTGGAGGCACAGTGGCAGGGGAAAAGGGCGGAGGAGATGGCAGCAAACATCGCCTTTTCTCCAGGTGGTCCGCTCCGCTTGTCGCCTCTGCATCCTTCCGATGCATAGATCCATCGTCGACGACGAGGTCCCGGTCTTCCCTGGCCGCCGGCCGGACGGGGACGGCCGGACAGTCGATGGACCGCCGGCGGGGCCGGCGCATACGCGTTGGCCGACTGGGCCAATAATTCGGCGCCGTTCGTCCGATCCGCGCGCGCACGTTGGACCGATCATCGACAGCATGCGTGTGTCGTACTAGGTACTATGATCGATCATTTGGGGGGGATCACTCACCGGCTATTGCAGCAGCTAGCTAGATCCTATATCATGGCTAGCTGAATTATGTGCGATGCACTGCATTTCATTGCCTGGCAATGGCATGGGCTCCCGGCCGGCAAAGTAAAGCCTAGCCTTCTAGCACTGTGAGCAAGTCCTATGCGTGTACTGTCCATGGCTGTGGGATGACTGGAATCTTGTTAGGTTTTCCCTGCTGCTGCTGCTGGGCGAGAGAGGGACAACGGCGAAGGGAAAGGGAGGGTGGACGACGATGCTATGTAGATCATATTTAGTTCATTTGTCCGTTTAGTCCTCACTGTTCGTGGTATTTCACCGGGGCCTTCTCTCTTTGAGGGTCTACTTTTAGTTACAGATTAATTACACTAGCTAAATGCCCGTGCGTTGCTACGGCGACAATAGGGGCAAATGAATCAAACAGATGATTAAGTGACATGATAAGGTTAATGAAACCATGGCCTGAATTGTTCAAATGAAGTAAATAGCTGCCTAGAGATTACGATGCTTGTAAACATAGTAGTGTTGTGAGTAGTAGTAGTTCTGATAGGGAGATGTTCAGTAGTAAAGTTTCACGAGGTTGACAACACTTGCAGAACAATGTTCATTCTCAGTTACCAATACAATATTTGGTATATGGTGAATTTCCATTTAGAATTTCATATGGACCGAGATGGTGATATCTAATTTACATAATCATGATCACGTGGCCTAGTTTGTTTGCACAATCAATGGATGTTTAAAAGCTTGTTCAAGCTATAGGCACATAATAATTTTGAAAGGGAACCATAGCGTCAGGCCTACGACCGAGCACTCGATGCCGACGGAGGTGGAGTGGCAGACCTTCCCCTCCCATGCGTCTGGGCGGTGAATCCGAGCAAGCAAGCTCCAAAGAGGCCCTGCTCCGGCGGGTTGGAGCGAACCCAAGCAACGCAAGTACGACATACTCCCAGAGTGGATAGTCGACGCCCCATGACCGCCGCTCGTTCCCCCTCGTCTCTATTCAAATCGATTATCAAATGACAATTCTTCTGAGAAGATGTCAGCTTTCGATAACTTTTAGTTCCTGCATTTAAGTGATTGTTTGGAGAAATAATGAGAGCGGTTAGTATATAGAAAAAAGTGATGGTTGGATGATTGCATTGTAGAAAGGTGAAAGATTCCTCTTGATCAACCACAGGTTTCAATAGAAAGCAAGAAAATGGTCACCCTACTTATCCAGATTACAAATTAATATCCTATACTTGTGTTTCTTAGGTGCTACAATGTAATTTTAGATGCATGAAGATGAACTCTACAATCATGTTTCCAAAAGTGATGCGGGAAACCTCAAATTCCACAAATTTTCATTCAGAGACAACAGCACCGACGTGATTCATAACTCATCATTCACAAATATGTTATAAGTGCAGCAAAAGGAGATTTCTTCATTCACAAACCTCCCATTTGCTGCAATATACACACAAGGAAACCATGAAGATTAACGAACATTTCACTACATCAAAAAATTTATTCACAAATTGTCAGATTAACAAACATTTCACTACATCAAAAAATTTACCAAATCTCACCTCGAAACCATGAAGATTTCATCTAAAAAATCAAGAAACTATTGAATCAATTAAGCACATAAGTTCTGACCCACCCATACGTTCTCCACAACCTCCCCTTTGCCGCCATATACACACAAGGAAACTAAAGCTTTTCCACAAACAGAGTTTGTATGCTCTATATTTTCTTGATCAGGTATCAGGGATAAAGTTGATTTGTTTTTATTAAAAAAAGAATAAAAAATTCAAGTCGATTTAGTGTGCCTCTGACAAACTCGATCAACAGATTTTAGAATACAAAAGTGATATTCGGGATCAAGGGTTACTTGCCTGTCAACAAGAAGCGGGACTTTAGTGACATGCACCACTTTGGGACGGTAAGGCGCCACTGCCACTGCCGCCGCCATGATCTCAGAGGATATCCCCTCCTTTATTGGTACAGATCCAAGCTCACCTATAGTAGTACCACGATTAGATGAGCATGTAGCAAGTTCACAGACATGCATTCCACAAAGTCGATAAGATGTAGCATTACAAAAGGGTAGACATTCACACACAAATCTTCAAACTGAAACTTCAATACTAATATATGCATATGCTTCATTCACTACTAATGTACAACGATGTAAATGTGAAGGGAAGGTAGTACATCATTTGGAAAGCAAAAGAACAAACTCAAGTCAGTGTGGAGTTCTTAAACTGTCTACAAATGTTTCAAGCTTCAGTTGACAGACATAAAATACTACTCGGACACCCTTCTGTTGAATTTACCTTTACAGTTTTGATTATTGGTACTTTTAAATTTATTTTTGCAAACATCACAAAGTTTACTGAACACGCTTTCCACTCTGTTCAGTACGTAATAGCCATTTGATGTTATGTAGATACTGCTAATACACAGGGAAGAGGATCCAGAAACAGGGGCTTACCGTATAATACACACACTTGCATGTCATGAGTAGCAGCTGCTTCTATTCCAATTTAACCCTATCGTGCAACAACAGAGCTTATGGCACAGAGCATGAAATGTTCAACAACTATCAAACCGTATACAATATTTAGTGGAAAAAGGGTGCATTGACACGGAACCTTATCAGCAGAGTGATGGAATGTCACTTGCAGTGGTATAATCATATCAGCTGTAGTTCGCTCCAGCCATTCTGGAAAAGGCTCCTTTGTATCCTTTGGCTTCAAGAAATACTGCAGGAAAATACAACTAAAAGATAAATATATGTCTTATGAATAATATTGTTACAGAACAGTTAGTTGATAGGAGAAATTTTGGAGTGACATGTTCATGCTTCAGAGAGAATGAAGAGGGTAATAGTTGGTTCTGCAAAAAAAATGGCAGGAGCATATGTAATGGGTCCATCAATACATGAGATGTACCTGGAAGGGTCGAACCAGGAACTGAAGTAACCATGAGGGCATTCATGGTTGTCCACCGTGTGTGCTGCGTCAGGCTAATCACCTCGCTGCGAGGAATGCGAAACGAAAACCATTACTATATATTTACCTGCCAGAAAACCTATTGTCTATTTGAGATTTCCTAATGTCACACTGATATCTCACACTAAAGAAATATCTGATCGAGCTCACTGTAAAGTATTTCAGCAGTATATTTGATAGAAGTGGAAGCCCAAATAAAATACATGGATCTGTTATGAAATTGCTTCCATACTGGAAATAGAAGTTAGAACACAGTGAATGCTTGCAATCTCTGCTCCCACAGTTTGAACAGGTGGAATAACAAAATTAGATGGAGCAACCCACGATTTGTTGTTTTCGATGAGGTGACCATCCTAGATTCCCCATCCGGAGACAACTGCAATCACGGTTCGGTGGGAGCAAAGGTGATCTTGAGGTAGAAATAGGAGCAGGTGAAGCGAATCCTTACCTTGACCTGGCCGCTGTATTCGCGCCGCCGCCACCGGCCGCCGCTTCGTAGACCACTGCACGCTTCGAGCCGCCACGACCTCTTCCTCTACCACCCCGCCCTGCAGTACCACTCGACCGCACCGGGTACGGGGAGAGGCCGCCTAGCGAAGGGGAGGAGCACGGGGAGGTGCTCGCGGATGTCGACTCCGCCGAGGTCGACGATTTCTGGGTGGACCGGCGGAGGTGGGTGGTGGCAAGGGCGGCGGCGGTAGAGAGAGAGGCGACAGGGGAGGGGAGAGGATGCCGTCGCTGGATATAGGGCTTGCGAACAGGGAGGTCTGGCCACCGGCGACCTACGGTGTAGTGCAGCCGCCACGATCGGGTGAAGGTCAGCGAGATTACAGGCAACGAAACCGTGAAACGCTGACGAGATTTGTTGGGCCTTGGCCCATGTATGCTCGCGGGACGAAGCGATGCCTAGCGATCGTCTTGGATGGGAGAGATCAGAGATGGTTCGCTGGTTACACGAACGACAAACTCCCATTTAATAGTAAAGATTAAGTTAGTTAATTAATATAGCACGTGCAAGTTAACTATACTTGACTTTCGTCAATCATGAAGGTCCTTTTGAATTCATATGCTGACATTGGTAGACCATACATGCATGCATGTGTGCACCTAGTACGTACTTTCCAGGTAGCTAGCTAGTTATGATATTCCAAAGTGACAAATTCAAATGAGTTGGTCAGCTGCCATGTACCGACTGCCAACCAAGGTATTGTTTTATGTCACGGAAAAGAAAGTCACATATTGCCGACCAACTTCTGTCGGTAAAGGGCCAGTAACCTGGGCAAACAAACTTTCGTTAGAATATCTACGTATTCAACATGTAATTATGTATTTCTCGACAAACAGCACATGATGTACAAATTATCTACGGATAGTTTCCATATGGATACCGATAGTGATTATATTCTAGTACGCTTTAACGGCTGCGAATATGCCTACAAAGAGTCATAATTTTTGCATAGAGGCGGTGTAAACACCCATACAGGGTGGAGGAATTCCAATGGAGAGAAGGGGTTGGGGGTTGCATGAACAGCCTCGCTATCTTGCAAGTGTATGTGACCAGTGGCGGAGCCAGGAATTGAGATGAGGGGGGCGAACTATCAAAGGTTGTGCCACCGGCGATTTTTTTTTTACAACACATGTAATCGTTCGTGTCGTCGCGTCTCCGCCTCTCCGCCTGCAGTTTCGAGATGATGTTACAGCTCCTGCCCTTGTCGCTGCCAGCGCTGCAACTTCCTCTGCATCCTCCAAGTCAAATGCATCCAACCGTGCTCCAATAGCTTCCCAATCCGGCTCCTCATCTCCGGCATCCATCTGTGCTGAAATAGCTTCCCAATCCAGCTCCTCATCATCTCCGTCCATGGCCTGACGGCGGCGCAGTTCGAGCTCGACCTAGTAGTCACGACGGGCAGTGGGGAATCAAGCAGAAGCAGGGAAGGCGGGCGGTGCGGCGGATGCCGGATGGGATTGGGGAATAGGGCAGGGACGACGAACCTGTGAACAGGGGCTCCAGGGGCGGCCGGCGGCAGCGGCTCCAGGGGCGGCAGTGGCTCCAGGGGCGGCCGGCGGCACTGGCTCCAGGGGCGGCAACGGCTCCACGGGCGGCCGGCAGCGCAAGGAGCAACGAGGGGCGGCCGGCGGCGGATCGAGACGAGAACGAGCAGGGCGGACGCGCGGGGCGGAGCGAGTTGAGGATTGGGGAACGAGCGGAGCGAGGCGACCGACCGAGTAATCGAGGGGGTCGAGGCGTCGTCGCATCGAGCACGGTCGTGCGAGGTGCGTGCGACTGCTCGTTCTGCCTTGTTTTTTCTTTTTTTTATCCCTCCCTTTCACGTATATGGAGTGTAGATACGTACTGAAAACGTATAGTCAAAAAATTAGCAAAAGTTGAGGTGGGGCGGCCGCCCCACCTCGCCCCCCTGGTGGCGCCGCCCCTGTACGTGACAACCATAATCGTAATGACAGTTTTTCATGTCGACCTTGTGAAAGAAGCGCAAATTCCCCATCGGTTACTTAAGTAGATACATGAGGAAAATTCTTGGTAGACCGATTTCTCCCCCTGGCCATCCCTAAAAGCAACGTTTCAGTTTCTCTATTCTGTCTCCAAATATTGAGAAATATCCCCTACGAAGAAGTGTCGGCAAAAGTTCCATCCCTCAGCAAAACCGTGACAGTGTTCACCTTCTGTCAGCAAATCTATTGCCGACAGGTCACATGTTGGGAATCCGAGTTTAGCCCACAGAGGGCAGTTTGGGCATAAGCTGGCCATGTTGTGTTGTTAATTACAACTATTTTTTAATAATACGCGAAATAATACGTGTTTTTATTTTTTTTTCAAAAATAGAATCCACTCGTCCATGGCGAAGACGACAGGAGCTACTCGTCCACAGTGAAGCCGACAGGAGCTACTCGTCCATGGCGAAGCCGTGCCGCCGTGCGCCGGCGTTCCGTGCGTGTCGCCGTGCGCCGGCGTGCCGTGCGTGCGTGCCGCCGTGCCGTCCGTGCGTGCGTGGTGGCGTGCCGTGCGAGCTGGCGTGCTGGCTAGCCGGCGGCGGCAGGCGGTGTCGACGAAGTCGCGAGACTCGGAGGCCGCGCATGGATCCTGTACGCGCAGGCTACACATGGTGAGGACAACGCCAAGGACGTATACCTGGTGGTCGCCAGCCCGCTCAGCAGCTCGCCATGCATCAAATCGGCTTAGCCTAAGCCGATTAGCCCCTGTCGGCTTCGCCAAGGCCGATTGCTATCTAGTCGTCTTCGCCAATGCCGACAGGGTCCTGTCGGCTTCCCCAAGGACGATTGGATTCTATTTTATTTTCAGAATTAAATAAATTTCACGTATTATTTAAAAAAATTAGCTTAATTACATACTATACTAGTACTACTCCAGTATATTTTCAACGAGAATGTTTTTCACCTCTGCAGCCAATGCAAAGAGAGACGAAGGTCAAGAACATGCAGAGATCATGGGCCACGATTGCGCAGTCATCTGCACGACACGGTGGAAGGAGTTGGATCGCCGCCGGAAAACGGATTCTATACGGCTATACCTGTTCATGTACGTACCATGTTAGGGATCCTTCCATCGAGGCTAGCATGCACGAACTCGCATGTGCTGGGATCACGCATGTACCCCCACTGCACATGGCCCACATGATTGGCGCATGAGGTGTCTCGAGAGAATGCATGCATGCTTCCAAGACACCATCGATCCGACTTCTTCCACCCTGATTTTATTTTTAACTTGGGTACAATCTACTATCCTCTGGAAGATGTATACACCCTGGTGATGATTTATTTACTGGTAGTGCGACTTGGTGATCCGAGGATCCACCCGTATCTAGCTAGTGGCAATATGTTTATTTGTTACAGCTAGTGGCAATAGATACATTCACTTTTGGGCAACTTGAGACGCTTATTTTTGGACAGAGGGAGTATATACGTATACATTCTGTATGAATGATGCATCATAGTTTTACAGCAGGGTTTCTACATCCATGGCATGCAAACTTCATCGTAGAATTTTTTCATCGTTGGAGATATTTTTTTTGGAACTTCTTTCAGAGCAACAGGGCTCAAAGATTTTTGGCACTTTCACTTTCAGTTTCTACCATTTTCTCCATGGTAATTAACAACGATGATACATAGCTAATGAATGACCCCTTTTTTTGCACAGAGAAAATTGGCGATTGGTGCATGAAGAGCACACAAATTCTTTCTTTGCACACATAATATTCTTTGTTCGCTTGTAGAGAATCACATACTTTTAAGAAAATCCATAAAATACAACAATTTTCCTCGTGTGGAACGAAAAAACATGATCATACAAATTCGTATTATAACCAAAGTATTATAACCAAAGTATGACCATTTGTTATCCGTGTGAAAAGATGAAATTTTCATGACAAGTTACGCGAAATTGTGGAGTTGTGTGTATTTATATTAAATCGTACTCCACTATTTTGTTTGCTTTTACATCAAGAACCAATTATTTCACCCCAAAAAAACACAAAAGACAAGCCCCGGTACCTTGCCCATGTTCTACATGTATGGATTCTTTCATTTTCCAATCTCGAGAACTCAGAAGGTATAATTTTCTGCTACATTTTCAAATAAACTATGAAATGTCTCGAGCTTATATTCCTCTTGTTGGTGATGATTTTTTTTTTTGGAAAACCCCGTCCCATCACTATCCTTTGCATGCTACTCCCTCCGTTCCACAATATAAGATGTTTTAACCTTTGTCCATATACACATGTACACAAATATATTTAGACATGTTTTAGTGTGTATGTACACTTATTTTAGAGTGTATCTAGACAACATGTACAACACCTAAAACATCTTTTAGGAACGGAGGGAGTACAAGAGAGGCGTACGTGATGAAAAGTGGTCAGAAGAAATCCAAGATTGGGAATAATAAAAATGATTCAGGACCCTTCCAACCCAACATGGCCCATGTGGCGCGGTGGGGCCAGCTTTCGAAATCGTGAGGCGGGAGCTTCGCTACCAGATCTGCTAGCTGCTCCTTCCACTGCAAGCCAGACAGTGGCAGCCCCCGTAATTCTAGCATAATTGAAGGTTCTTCCCTTTTCCACCGTCGGCTAGTAACGTTGATCGGTGGCGTCGGTCTGGAGTCTGGACTCGTTCTGGGAATGGGAATGGGAATGGTGTGGCTGCGTACGTGTGGGGTTACTTTCCTCCCATTCCCATGCATGGTTGGCATTTTGTTTAGGAATGATAAAGGAGTTTTACCATATCTTTAATTTGAATTTTGCTAGGCTTCGCTTTCTCTTATTTATAGGCATGTTTTGCAGTTTTGGTCCGAATCTTACAGCCCCTCCTTTTACCAAACATCTAATCCTTGAGGCCTAGCTAGCTAGAGTAGCAAGCGAGGGATCAAACTAATTTATCCTATCCACTATTTTCCCATTCCCATCCCCCTCCCTGTAAATTCCAAGCTTGCTCCGTACGAGCAGCAGCTAGCACCAAAAGGGCAAATGGAAACTTAAAAGGCAATCCATGCATAGATCGCGCCCACTCACTACAGTCACAGTCAGTGGATACAAAAGCATCCCATTCAATCTTGCGGGTAAGGATCGTGCCCCGTGCATTTCATTAGATCGTCGTGCGCTACTTACGAAGGTCTTCATCACATTATCGGTGCTTAGAAATTATAGAAATAGATCTACGCGGATCCTAGAATTCCCCTTTTTCGGTGTGAAACTTTGGATGATCCATACTAGAAAAAATCCACCATTATTTCTTTTGGGAATAAGATAAAACAATTGTACCATCAGTTGAAAATTTCTACTTCCAAACTATTTATCCTCTTTTCCAGTGAATCAAAGTGTCCTTAAAAGCCACATTGATCATGTTTTCAAATATTGAATGGTACGAAGCATCCATCAGGCCAAAGTAAGTTACACGGATGGGATATGGTCCGATTACAAGGGATACATTCCCGTCATATATCGTCTGGTTGACCGCTTTATCGAATTTTAGTATTTTACGGCTTGTTGCATTTACATTTTGTGCATCCTCATGTTCACTGTGGCGCCCCGACCCGACTGCTATACACAGATGCTGTGTGTCACCGGTTAAGCGATACAACCGGAGGTTACGGGTTTACCAATCCCCGGCCAAAACCTTTGGCAGGCGTTGCTCGGAATGGATCATCGGCAACGCAACGCCCCGATTGATGCCTTAACACAGACACAACTATCAATGCATAATAGAGAGATCAAGACTTGTGGAACAACTGGCACATCACAGACTCTACGACACAAACAATTATAGATCAACTCTTATAATAGAGAAAGATAGCAAATTACAACCAGAGGTCACAGACCCAACAGTACATCATGCGGAAGCGAATTAGGTTGTTCTAAACAACAAGATCAAAATATGGCCTAAGAGGCCTACAGATAAACATCCAACGCCAGCTGTTCCGGGATGTCCCAATCTGCCACCTAGGAACCCCAGACTACTCGTCGACGTCCACAAAGAACCCACCTTCGAGGTCGGTGAAGTCCTCCTCTGAAACAAAACAAACGACGTTGAGTTCGACGAACTCGCAAGATTAAATATAGAGCTTTAGCTCGATGAGGCTTTCAAGATTTTATGGCTGTTTTGCATAAAGCTGATTTTATTTATGAAAACATAACTCCATGGCACCGACTAATCAGAATAATTTTAAAAGGGGGTAAGAAGTACTCTTTTCTTTTGATCACCTTTCTCATCATCAATCACTATCATCACTGTACCTGTTCTACAAAGGCACCTCCCCGAATCACCCTCGAGAAAGCTAACCTTGCATTCTTGAGTAGTACATTTAGTACTCAGATTTTAATCATTCCGTTCAGGTTTTCTATGATCTTATCGTCCTTTCCCAAGTTGTCCGTAACCGTGAACACGGCTTTTCGAAAAGATTTAACCCTGCAGGGGTGTACAATGTTTGCCACGCGTACCGTCCGGCCCATTGCCTAGCTCTTAGCTCTCTTCCGGGGAAAGCCGGCTGGGTGGGAGCGGTGACGACTTCTCCCTCGCTCGAGACTTTCCAGGATCATCAGTGGCGGTAGGATAGGTTCACTGCCTCCAACACCCTGCCCCACGGCCACTCATTTTCCTAACACCACAATTCTCATCCCATTCTCAACCACCATCTTCACGCACGCGCAAATGGAAGCTCGAACTAGAGGACCCTGGCCAGCCCCTCACAAGTTATTTAGTCGAATAAGGGTTCCTGCAATTGCATAGGCCTCACGCATGGTTGCACGCTCAGTTTTGGTTCAAGAGGTAAAGAACTCGCACCTAGGCGGCGAGAACGAGACAAAGCACCACAACCACAGTGGCCTCTCATCCCCACCTTTAAGCATTTCATTACTGTCACCACAATTTCTCCACCATCATCTGAATATTTAAGCATCTGTTCCCAACATGATATATCCATCGGACGAATAAACATTTAACTAAGCATGGCTAAGCATCAACATAGCATAGTTAAGTATCTCAGGCCAACAATACAAACCTATGGATAATAGGAGGGGAAACAGGTAATGGCATCGGAAACTTAATGCAACTATAGCATACTCTAATCCAAACAAATTGACATTTGAAACCGCATGCAATATTATAGTGGAGAAAATATTTGCGGAAACATAGGATAAGACATGCTCAGAGGGGGGATTACGCTTGCCTTGCTGATATGGCTGGTAATAGGGATCGTCACGATACGGTGGTGGCACTTCAACTCCTTGATCTACCGATGCACGAACAACACCGGAAAGGAACCAATAAATACCACGAAAAACAACAGGTGCAATGCACACTCATGATGACATGACATTTTACTGTACTGCACTTAACATAAGCTATCTAGCAATTTTAAATGGGGTGTGCAAAGGATTACTTCAACTAGAGAAGGAAATTCCCCATATTTCACTTAATGATTCTACTAACTTCTAACAGTGCGGTACTGTACTTGTGATCAAGGATGCATGATAATGATGATTTTAGATAGTTCACATTTTTCTGAGCATTTTGGTATAATACACACAATTTTCTGATGAACCAAATGCAAGTTAGTACATTTATAAACTCCCTCTTTTAAACATGTGCTTTTACTAAGTTGTTTTCAACAACACTAAAATTAATTACCCAAATTCGAAAGAGAGAGAGAGGAAACAGGAAATTCATTAAGTATTGATCGAAATCGGATTATCCGGTAAATTAGAACTCGGATTATCCGACTGATCAAAGTCGGGAGTACTGAAGAACTTCGGACTATCCGGTTTTGCCATGTCTCGGATTATCCGATGGACTGAAGAAATGCATTTCTCACGTGCTGACGCTATTCGGAAAATCCGATTGTACCTATGTCGGATTATCCGATCGTGTAACACGACGGCGAACTACCGCGGCGGCTCTCCACGGCTCGGGCGGTACGACGAGCAGGGACGAGAGGGAGAGGATGGGGGTGTCCATTCGGACCGCAAGCTCACCCTGAGCTCGTAGGAGAAGACGGCGAGGTCGGAGGTGGCTCGACGGCGACGAAATCGTCCGCGGCGTCCGCGGCCGGAGCTCGGGAATAATCGGATAACGGCGTCGATTGCGGCCCTCCCGCGTTGATTCCTTCGGCGGAGATGGAGAGGACGACACGGCGGAGCTTCGGGCGGTCTTCGATCTACTCGGAGCGGCCTTTTAAACACATATATCTAGACATGTTTTAGTGCAAGATTCACATGAACCTTGCACTAAAACATGTCTAGATACATGTGTTTGGAAAGTATGTAGAAAGTCTTATATTTTGATACGGAGAGAGAGTAGAAAATAGAAGCAGAGATGGCACTGCCGTCCCTGGCAAGCTACGCAGCAATTGACCAATGGCCATGCAGATCAGCGAAGATCATCAACCCACGAGCCACGAGAACACCCTGACCCCATCCGACGAAGCCAGCATGCAGACGATCAGACGTACACGCAGAACGCCAGCGCCGCGCTGGTCCGATCGATCTGTCCGGCCGCATCCACGCAAAAATCCATCTCCATCGATCATCAGGTCCCCGACGACGAGCAGGGCAGGCAGACCGGCAAAGGTGGTGGTGGGTCGGTGCAGCTGTTGCTGCGCTCTGAAGAAAGAAAGAAGTTGCAGAACTGGAAGAGCAGCCGCTGCAGAAAGGGCGCTGGATCGGGTGTTGTCCGCTTCCTCCTTGGTCGCTAGCACCGCCGCGCTTTTGGCTACCTTCCCAATTGCTGCTTCCGCTGTAGATCCATGGCGCCAGCCGTACTGTACGTCCATCGATCCATCATCCAAGCTTTTCCACCGCCTCATCATCCCTAACCTCCGTCCATCTTTTTGGTTGTACCGCCCGCTGTAGCACATTTAACCCCAGGCCCCTCACGTTCCTCGCACCAATGCACGTACTACACGCCATTCCAGGTAGCTAGATACCCTGCTTGCTTTCCTTAACCGAAAGGTTTTTTTAGAACGCAATGTTCTCGCGGTAGTGATTTTGTCCGCCACACATATCTAGGGAGATCTAGGCAAGGATTTTGATTTATGCGAACTCGATGGACGGAATATGGCGGCGTCATCCGGCGTTACTTGGATTTTCCGGCTACTTGTTATGCGTGTTGAGAGCTTGAGAACCGTCTGTGGATATGACAGTGCCTCTAGTTCTAGCAGAACATAATTACTCATGCAGTAAAAAACGTTACTACAATACTAGTACTTGTCAACAGTTAAGGAGAGTAATTCAAATTATTGATCCCTAAACAACCCCACCGACCAAGTGGGGCCCTCGCTCTACTTCCTTGCACCAACCAATATACACCATACATGCCATTTTGATATAGTAGCTATCTAGTCCTCAAAATCCAAAGAGAGAAGGCAATTTGTCGCGGTATTAATTGTGCATCCAACCAATTTAATTTACGCTAAGAGCTCCTTTGGTCCGCAGGAATATAATATCATGCCATTTGAAAACCTACATGATCGAAAACACGAGAATATGCATCAGGTGTTGTTTGGTTGCACTATAAATTTCGGTAGGGATTGCCTACATGACAGAATTTTCATACACATGTTGGAATTTTTCCAAGAGGTCCCACCTTTTACTAGAAAATACTATGTAGTGTAGAAAAGCAATCCATAACAATTTTTGAAGGATTCAATTGAAATGGAGTCTTTAGGAGAAATTCATATGGACTGAAATTCTGTTAATACTTTCGAAAATCCTTTGGAGCAAAGATCCCTAGATCAGATATCTTGTCATCTAGTTCCCAGGGACGAACGCTACTTGAATTTTCTGGCTTCTTGTTACATGCGTTAAAAATATGCCCGTGAAACGGTCAGGGCACCTGTATATAGGATTCCTCGTACTTGCACAGATATGCTGACACAACTGATGTTGTTTCATCATGCTAGTACTCAAGCTTTACAAAGTTTGACTAAGCATTAGGAAAAAACTATCAATATCTATAATACAAAAATAAATATTATTAGAATCATCATAAAAATATGTTTTCATATTATATAGATTTTGCATTATAAAAGTTGATATGTTTGGTCAAAATTTTAAAAGTTTGACCTTGATCAAACCTAGAACGCAAGGTAATTCCGGACAGAGGGGAGCAATAGTGAGAGCGAATGGACGGTTATCCCATCATAATGAGATTGGATGTAAGGAAATTCAGGGGCGGACCTACGTAGAGCTGAGTGGGGGCAGAGGCCCCCACTCAGTTTTACAAATTTCAGTGTATTTTGTTCATATTTCAAGGAAAAAGTTTTACAAAAATTCAAATTTATACTAGAACTACCCCCACTCATCTAAATTGCCCCCACTAAAGTTTTTGTCGAAGTCCGCCACTGAGGAAATTAATACTCCCTCCGTCCCAAAATAACTGTCTTAGATTTGTCAAAAAGTAGATGTATCTAGACATGAAACAAGTATAGATACATTTACTTTTGTATAACTTTGAGACACTTATTTTGGGACGGAAGGAGTAATAGTTTTTAAGTATGCATTGAAGAATTGTAGCTATGTGTTTGCGTTACATTTGTAATCCAACTTTTTATTAAGCCATACATAATAGACACACGAAAAATATATCCTGTTGAGAAATCAAAGGCCCGCCTGTAAGATGCACAAACTCATGTAGTAAACAGCATCACTGGCTGTCAGCAGTTAAGGCTATAAATTCATGGCAAACTAGTAAAACCCGACAAAGTTGCAATTACGCCCTCATGAATGCTTTTCATTTCTTTCGCCTCCCTGTCACTCTCCTCCGTTCAGTCCCGCTATTTAACACTTCGCGCTACCGCCCCCAACCTCTCTCTTTCTCCCTCTCCTTTTTTTACCCACTTCTTCTTGCACCCACCCAGAACAAGAATTCGATCCAAATTCCCATTCCGCCCACCTCTGTCGCGAATTTTCACCGCGGATTCGGCCGACAGCAATGGCCTCTTTCGCCAATGAAGCCCTGCCGTCGCTGCCGCCGATCAAGACGGCGTCTTTGGCGCCCGGTGATGCCGCCTCGGCCGCTCCATCCCGGCGACATCGACGACGACGCAGGAGTCGGCAACAGAGGAGGACACGACTAAGGCGACAGCGGTAGCGGTGACGGAGGATCGGGAGGAGCCGTCAACGCCCACGTCGGAGGAGAGCAGGCTCCGGACGCCTACGGTGTGCCCTCCGGCGCCGCGCAAGCCGCCCGTGCCCCGGATGCCGGCGGTGAAGCGGAAGTCGCGGCCTACTCTTACGACCACGACGACGTCCCGGGTCTTCCTCGCCGTCCCGCGAGACCTCTCCGCCGTGTTCCGGTCAATGCCCATGCCTCCTCCGGAGAAGCGGATCCGGGCGTCATGATGCTGCTGCCGCGATCTGCCACCGGCCGGCAGGCCGGCCTCTCGATGTCGATTAATTTCTTGGATAATTCTTCCAGTTCTTGGCTTTTCTCGTTTCTCTTTCTCCTTCCTTGGGCTCACGGCCATGGTATAAATTATGATCCTATATATAAATAAGATGTCGCTGTTCTTAATTACTATATGTCCTTGTTTTTTCCCATGGCTTCGATCGTGCGAAGGAGAATTCTCAGCTGTATAATTCGGGAGAAGGTTGTTAATTTACTGGACAGAAGTCGTTAAACGCCAAGAAAAGAGGTTGTAAGACAATTCACAGTGATCTTGGTAGTAATTATGATAGCTCTCTGAATTATAATTATCTCCCAGTTCCTCTGTGTTGTCTCTGCTAATGCCGTATCTGCCAACGATTCGGCCAATTTAGCCGGAATTCTCGTGCTAATCGCCGTTCAGCACACGGCCGGCGAATGGTGACCGGCCGGCGGCCTGCGCATGACGAACGAGACAAAGTGACTAATTAATTTGGGTAGATCGATCCACCAATCTTGCTTGAACTAATCAATTCGGGTGCCCCTCTCTGTCTGGTAATTCAGGGCAATTCCAGCGAGAATTTGGACGGCGAGGGCACTCTTGGTGGCGCTGCTGTCCGGCCCAATGCTGCTGAGAGAACCGACACAGAGAATCTTCTATGTTCATCAGGACATGGCATAGTTTCCTCCCCTCTCTTTATCTCCAGGGCTAAATTGTTTTCTTTTCCCTCATGTGTCTACAACACTGAATTTGTCTCTACTGTAACAGCCTTGAGGTGTGCACTCCAAAATCCTCAATCTGAATTTGTCTCTACTGTAACAACCTACATGTACACTCCAAACTGCACATTTGAACTGTTGTATCGCAACCGAAAGCAGAGGCAAAAAACTCCAAACTAGTTGTAAGAACAAACATTCATGTATACAGGATTACACAGGGCCATCCTCCAAAGTTTGCTCTCATGGTTATTCTGTACATATGTACTGCCACTTGTCAGCGAGACACAGTTATAAGGTAGCAGCCATGAAAACTAAGCTCAACAAACATATTCAGCTTACTGAATTTTGTTAACCAAAAACTAAGCTCAAATTGCAGGTTGCATGAACAAAATAAAGGTTGCTTTCTTGGGTTTTCTGTTAAGACCAAAGCTAATATTCATTAATTCTGCAGTTACTCACATTTCAGTTCACCAAACCAAAACATCTCTCTTTCTCTCTCTCTAGAACTAGAAGAAGATGAAAATGATCTGAGAGAGAGAGATAAAGTTAAGTTGGTGCGTCACATGGGTTGTTACTTGCAGTTACGGAACAGGTCGCAGTGCGCTTTTCTCTATCCTAGGAAGGAAGGAGGAGATCAGGCTGACGCCGTTCTGTTATACTACATCACCAGCACCTACTCCGTTTTCCAAGGATAATTTTTCACTTCTCTACTCGTCGAAAGGAATGTCGTTAATTATTTTTTTACCGCCAGTTGATGATATGATATGCCGGTATACCGCCCGTAATACTAGTATAATCGTCAGCAGGTACGTCGTGAAGGCACGTTGGGCACACTTGATTTTAGAATCAGTTAAACAGGGAGATAAAAATGGGCAGGTGGTGAAGTCAAATGGGGGCCCAATAGAAGATCCAAGTTGCAGTCCCTAAAAAACAAGAAGATGCAAGTTGCAAGATTTCTTTGGATTTTGGGGTTAAATAAATAATCTCCTCTTCTCTCCACCAGAATTGGAAAGCGTTGAAATTTTCCAACAGTAAACTCTTCCAGCCGTTGGTTACCTCTCTCTAGCTACATATATTAATTTCTTACGTTTCTTGTGGTAGTAATGCATGCACGTCAGGCAAACACTCTGCGATCGTGGTGCAATTAACGGCGGCGTTAATTAGCTTATTACTCTGCCGTTGTGTTTTGACTGTTGATATGAGTGGCCTTTCATGCATGAATATGCCGGCCAGTTAAGTTTAGTACTCCCCTGCGATGTCTCTTCTCGATCGTGCTGTGCATCTTGTCAGGTCTGGCTTGCTGCCTGCATCAAGAGGCATGTTGTGTGATGCAGAATGCAGATAACTTTTTTACTAAGATTCTTTGGCAATTAAAGCTCTGAAAATAACTGGATCTCTCTGAATTGATCGTTAAAAAAGGGATTGGTATCCCTAAGTCGTACGAGTATGATCCCAACAGAAGCTGTATAAAAATATGTGGATGGGGCCTGCAGCAGCAGCAGCAGCTGCTCGTCTCCACCCAGTTTGATTGATGGATCGATTCCCTAATTCAATACAGTACAAGCCAAGATAAATATAGCGGGCAAGAACAATAACAGTGAGTGGATGGTAACGGTGGCGACATTTTTCACCTTCTTTTGGTGGAATCTGAGCACAGTTGTGGATGACTTGTTGACAGTTTTGGATCTGCATTTCCTCTCAGTAAACATTTTTGTCCTAATACTTTTTAGAGAGAGAGATGAGATAGATGAGAGGGATGAGAAGAGTGATCACTGATAACCAATTGATTTCGTACATCCAATTGCGTGCAGCTAGCAGCAATCAGTTGAACAGTAAATCCACATGACTCCGCACCATAAACATTGGGTTGTTAATTAGACAGCTTTGGTAGATCCAAACTATGCTGGCCACTTTACTCAACCACACCAACCAGCTATATGTTTCTAACAGTACTAGTGCGACTAAATTCACTATAGCCGCTTTAAGCTTTAGTAACCGCCTTCCTTCCTAGATAAGCCAGTAGCTGGCGGCCGGTGGCGTCTTTCCTTAAATTGACACACTGTTTCTACCTTTCTTCTTTTGCTAATGTATATTTTTCTCATTTCTAGCCTGAAACAGAACATTGTATTTTTTTGCACTATCAGGATCAAAGTTTTGTACTCCTAGAACACTGCAGATTTCTTTGATGCAATATGTTGCGGCCATCTGTCTGGTGCCAAAATGCCAGCAGGGCTCCAAGTGGCAAAATCAGCTGCAACCCTGTCATTGCGTTTTTATTTTCAATTCCACAAAGAGCGATCATATAGACGGGCTTTTGTTGTTTTCTGAATACATATAGATATGCATTTTTATAGACAAGATTGTTTTATACGAAGACCATGATCACAGGTTCCAACCTTGATGTGCAAGCAACTGTTCCTTTCATGGCTTTTTGACCACTGGTAGGTAGCACTAGGCCTTTCGGGCAGAGGGAGACAACCATAGGATGCCAAGGCCATCAGTCCAACTCCAACAGGCTCCAGACTACATGTCCTGTTGCTAGATAATTATCAAGCATGTGCCATCTTCTTCCTCCTATCCTGTGTCTGCGGTAATGTTGCATCTACCTACATGCACAGTGCTAACATGAAAATAGTTGCAGAAAGAAACTATAGCATGATCCATCCGTTGCCGTCAACACAAAAGGCAGATAAACTGTTCAGTGTTCAGCATGAAATGGTTGCTAGCTTGCTAGGAATTGTTTGCAGCTCACAGTTTGCAAATGAAACAGTGGCATCTAAGGACAATCCTAACACTATTCTGGGACGAACCACTATTTTGAATTCCGAAACTAACCAGCTAAAGCTGAGCTACCACCAATCCATTCCATGCGTAGGAAAGCTTCAGATGCCGGTACATGTGCCGTAACTGCAGATCAGTTCGCTACGCAACATCGTTTCCAGCCTTCGGGCACTCACGAGGCAGGCTTAGGTTTCACCATTTTGAGTCACGTAGACAAAAGGATCCTGATCTGGATGTGGGCAATAATACAAGTCGTCTGCCGTCGACCAGGACAGTCCTGCCACTGGGCCCAGGGCCTCTTCGCCATCTTCAATAGCAAGGAGTTCTTCCTCCTCGAAGCTGGTTCAGCAAATGGTGCGTCTATGCTCTCCCAGTTCAGGTCATCTCGGCAAAGAAGGCTGGGCTCTTCACTGACCCATTCATCCAAAACATCGATCTTGTCCAGGCTAATAGGGTCGATGGCATCTCTGCACTTGCGTAAATTCCTGCAAGATGGTGGGTAGGAGTAAGTGGAAGTTACTATGGAGTGTTTATACAGCATGCAAGTTCCAATTGATTATACCTTTCTCGAAGCTTCAGATTGTATTGAACAAAAACGACGTCGGTTAGCCTTGATCGTTCAAGCCTGTTTAGCTTTGTGGAATGAAGATACTCGAAAACATCCCAATTCCTTTCGCAGCCTGTTGCACTACAGCATTGGCTAAGGACCCGTATTGCAAGACTTTGGAGTTCTAAAGTTCCATTGCCAAAGTTCTCCCACCACGCAACTAACAAACAAAGATGTAAATCGTGAGAATAAGTATGCAGAAAGGCAGATACCAACCTAAGGAACATGGACTCTTGTCATAACAACCTAAGGCAGACACCATTACCTGGATTAAGTTTCTCTCGTTGACGAATTGCTATTGGAAGGCCAAAGTCACCAGTTGATTTCTTGTACTCCTCAAGCTGGAGAAATACCTTGTCTTGGGTCTCATCACCGCGGACCAAACTAGTGATTGTGTTCATGAGCCCCCTAGACACAATGCTTTGCATTTTAAAAGAGGGACTGAAGTAAATACTGGGATTGAAAAAGCATCCTGCTGCATGCAATGGACTGTGAAGTTGCTTCTCCAACCTAGCATCAATTACTCTAACATAAGGCCCATATAGACATGCATTGTGCAACATTCTTCTCCTTATTGAATCCTTTGCCTTTTCCATTGCATCATACAGGTAACCCATTGAAGGTTTTTCATTACTATCCACCAAGCGTAGTACACGCAGCAGTGGCTCAGTGACTTTCGCTACATGTTTGCATTGGGCCCAAAAATCAACATCTTTCAAAATAATAGCTGCAATCTCTATCCCGACACCACCTTTAGAGTAAGTTGATTTCACCCATTTGGTACTGCTAACCATTTGACGTAGTTCTTTCTCAAATTTAAGAATGCACTGGAGACTGAGAAAATGTGTAGCATATCTTGTAATGGATGGACGACACAGATCTTGACCATTTGTGAAATCCTTCCTCATCAACGACAAAACCCATGCATGATTATATATGAACTTTGTTATCTTCCTTGCTTTACTTAAAGTTTCATCGATCATAGGAAAATATCTAGGATCTGCAAAATTCTCCAACATCAAATCAATGCAACGTGCAGCACATGGAGACCAAACAAAAGTGCCATATCTTTCTTCCAGAAGATTAACAGCAACCTTGTATGTTGCATCTATGTCAGTGATAAACTGAACAATGTTTTCTGGTCCAACTTCTCTAACAACCTGATCAAAGATCGCAACCAAAGATGCTTCTTCTGTTGATGTATCGACAGATTTCAAAAACATGGTACCACGTGGACAGCGCACAAGAAAATTTGTTATATTACCCTTTCTATGATCTGTCTGTCTGTCAACAATGACTGAGCAGCCATACACACTCCATTCTCTCTTCAAATCATTAATGTATTCACGAATTTCATCAGAAACATGTTTCAACAATGGGCCACGCAGATCATGATACGATGGTCCCTTGAAGGTCAGTCCAGCAGATGCTATGGCGTGCACCATTGGCTGATAGAAAGGAGAATTAGCCGCACTAAAGGGTATATTAACATCGTGCCACCATCTTGCCATAGCAATTCTAGCATTCTGTAACAGATCATTTGGAGCATCTAAGCCATCCCTGCTATCTTGAACCATGTCTTCTGGAGCTACCGGTCCGTCACTGTTTTGTTCTAAACCTATAACAGCTTCTGGAGAAAGGCATCCTGATCTTTGCTTCCTTGACGGTCTAAATTGACTTGCAGAGCCTCCTTCCATCGTCAAATTAGCATCTGAAGAATTGTCCAAACGTGAATTCTGGCCAACTCTAGTCTCACTCCGTGTTCTGTTCCTTCTTTCCTCCTTTATTCGCAGCTCATCAACTAATTCCATCATCTGACGCTGGACATCTTTGGGGACTTTCCTGCAAGATTCAACTTGGCCTGGAACTCCAGCAAGATGATACTTAAGGCGTGTAATGCCGCCACCACCAATCTTCTTTCCACAATGACGACAAATTATAGCACTCCTTGAATCAGCATCTGCCTTTGCATGACTCCAAGCATTGTGTGACAGATCATCTGGAGCATCTAAACCATCCCTCCCATCTTGAACCATGTCTTCTGGATCTACCGAGCCACTAATGTTTGGTTCTGAACCTGTAACAGCTTCTGGAGAAAGGCATCCTGATCTTCGCTTCCTTGACGGTCTAAATTGACCTGCAGAGCCTCCTTCCGTCGTCAAATCAGCATCTGAAGAATAGTCAAAACGTGAATTCTGGCCAACTCTAGTTTCATGTCGTGTTCTGTTCCTTCTTTCCTCCTTTATTCGCAGCTCAGCAACTAACTCCAGCATCTGATGCCTGACATCTTTGGGCACCTTTCTGCAAGATTCAACTTGGCCTGGAACTCCAGCAAGATGATATTTCAGGCGCGTAATGCCGCCGCCACCAATCTTCTTCCCACAATGACGACAAATTATGCCACTCCTTGAATCGGCATCTGCCTTCGCATGGCTCCAAGCAGGATTTTTCGAAGAAGCTGGAGGTGATGCCATTTAGGTGCTCCAGTTGACGGGGCACCACGCCTCGGTTCCTATACACAGAGTTAAAGCAAAATCAGTCAGACATGTTACAAGAACTATCACTGGATAGTAGTTATATCACTGCACATTTGATAAAATGACTAACCATATAAGCAAAGTATAAAGCTATAAAGTCACAAGAGTAATACCCTCATAAAACTAAACTTTTCGATAGTACATCCCGTGCAGCAGAATATTAAGTGCTCATCAGCCAAAAAAACATGCTCATCTTGTTCATTGTGCACAATCATGTCGTAGTACATTCCTGTTAGGCTTGAAATAAAAAACATCCAAGAAAATGTACTTCTACTTTTCGCCTTGTTTGTACAGCTAAACAGTGCATTTTTCGCAATAACCACGGATTGACGGCTTCCCCTAGATCAAGTAGAAAATAACCAATCTGCTGATTCCAGCGGTTGTCGATAACTAGGATCAATCACCAGCTACGCAGCAACTATCACAAGCCACGGCGTCAAACACCTCACAAGGTACTCCGGTGGTAACCGGTGATCCGGACCGTGTCCTGATCGAAAACCGCCCTGTTTCAGTCAGCTCAACTGAACCCGCGTTATCCCCTCTCATGAAACGAAAATGTACTGGCAAGTAGTGCACTGAACACAGTAGGAGGGGAGAGAGCGGGGACGGACCCACCTGTCGTCAACCAGCTGGTGGAGGTCGAGGCCGAAGTCGAGCTCGAGCTCGCCGCCGCCCGCCTTGGGGGTGCGCTCCTGAAGGCGGAAGGTTTGCTGGGCACTTCGGCGAGCTCGGAGACTGGGGAGGCCGGGAGGAATCTGTGTGGCGTCGGTCTGGGGGCTAGGGCAGGAGTGGGCGGCGGCTACCGGCGCACATCGGCGAGGTTTCCATGGATTCCGGCGGTTACCGGTTGGGGAATCCGGGGCTGGTTTCCGTTAGGGTTTGTCTTGTTTTTTTTAGGGCGCCGTGGGGGTTTGGCTGAGATGAACTGCGCGAGCGCGATGCACGATGAAATGTTACTGGAATTGCGGGCCAATTCAACGTGGACTGATGGAGTGTGAAAGGCCCAATACAGAGGTCGAGCCTCGTCTCCAAATCGACATGAAAAAAGATTCCCTAAAAAAAAGACATGAAGAAGGATCTTCAAAAAATACAGTACAAAACCTCTAAGAAGAGGACACTGAACGCAACTCCATGCTCTATTAGATGGCCCCTCCGATGATCATGCTAAGTACATTTAGTTTCGATGGCCTATATCACCACTTAACAAACATCCAAAACGACTTTCCGCCCTAGAATGGAGATTTGGTGCTCCCAAGAATAATTATGCGTGTTCTCAATGATATTTCCTACAAGCGAACAAAATCTCAATGCAATTTTTTTTTACGTTTTGAGCTACACAAAAAACACAAACGTACAGATCTGAGTATAGTGAACAATATAGGTATTAGTTTCAAATTTCCAAAAAAATCATTTTTGTGTAGCTCTAAAGGTATTATATTTCTCATTAAGATTTTGCACACTTGGATTATATCACTGAGAACATGCATGATGTTTTTCTGTTTTTTTGAAACTTTTTAAATATATTTTGATTTTTTGAAAAAAAGCGAGATCACTAGAGCTCGAGAGCCAAAACAACTTTCCACTCTGACTACTACATTTCTTAACCGACAAATTTGCATGTAAATTGCTTCTTATACACTAATACAGCACCAACTCTAGCTGCAAAAGAAAGACGGGTCTCTTAACTTCGTTACAAAAAGTTTGATTTGTTGTCTTCAAAATTTTGCTAAACCGGACATGAGTCCATCAAACTTAGCACAGAAGACTTCGGCAAAATCAAAAGAGTGTGTTAACTTCAACAGCTAACATACATACATTGTCGAACATCATACAAAATTTTCCATTTCTTGTATCAAATGGTAAAGGCGAGCATAATCTTAGAAGAATCTATCAGCAAAGCTCTCAGCAGGTAAGCCACAGCAAATGCTCGAGCAGAGGCCCTTCGTCTGCTGGTTGTCCTTCATGATGGTGGCAGCCAAGTCCCTGGTTTAAAGCTGGCGCCAGTACCTGTCGGCTCGGAAGACCTGAAACAGAACGAACATGGGTTCAAATCAACGGAATCAAATGAAGATAACAGCAGTTTGTTTTCTGCTCTGCCAGCTGTGCAAACATCAGGGAGAGACTGCTAGGTACATCCTTTTCGAGTGCCGATACTCTCGTCGGATCTGGAGCGCGGCTGCCTCCTGGCTTTCCTGCCCTCCCTGTTGCTGTGTTGCAGGACCTAGGATCGAGTCGCTCAACTGTCCTCGAATATTGGCAGGCCGCTGTCAAATCACCTACTGCCCATCCCAAGGGCCTACGATCGGCCGTCACGTTGTTGACCTGGGAGATTTGGAAGGAGAGAAATGCTCGCGTCTTCAACAACATTTCATCCATGCCATCGACTCTGATGCAAAAGATCAAGGACGAAGGAAGGAACTGATCCTCGCCGGAGACAAGCATTTAGCCGAGATTGTTGCTTGAATAGCATCATGTGACCCCTGTTTTTTATTTTTACTGGCTTCGGCCTTCCTGTTTGCTTCTTCTATATTAATATAAAAGGCAAAGCTTTTGCCCGTTTCAAAAAAGATTAACCAGAGTTGATTTATGAGTGGATTTGCTTCAGTTCTATCCTCAACCTTGATATATCAACTTTATTGAAATACGATTGAGCGATACCCATAGTTCATTAATTGCAGAACTGCACTGAGTGATTGGAGCCAGATACAAAACAGAAGGCATGCATCACTCTCTAAGGAAAAGGCACAATAGCATAGACAAGGCAATGATTGGCATTATAGACTTGGAAGAAAATAGCTAGCGAACAAATGACACCTCAACACAATAACATTTAGAGAAAAAATGTTGTATTGGAACATACTTGTCATTATCTGTTGTGCCATCTTCTGTACCAGTCCGGCCATTAGGTTTAGACTCAGGTCCTAAACAGCACAACAGAAATGTTATCGCACATGTTTGAGCTGCACATTATCACATAAGCATAATTCATAACAGATACAGGATACGACCAAGACTATGTTACCTTTCTTTTGATCTACAGAAGTACCAGGGAACTGCTGTGTAAAACTTCTCAGATTTGGAGATTCGGTTTTCCCTATATTCGAAAGAACATCAATAGCAAGCGTTCAAAACAAAATAAAAATGCAACATGACAGTGTTGATTCTCATCCTTTAGTAACACAATAGGGCAAATTCTTTGGGAAAAGTTAATGTTTCAAGTATAATGATTTGCTAGTTGCGTACAAGCTTTGTCAGTAAAGAACGATGTCAAGTATTAGTTTCCCTGTCATGGAGTTTCTGAGGAATAAGGCTGGAAACTAGGCAGTGCAAATAACTACAAAATTGGTCCGAAGGTGTTGGTGGAACAGGACAGATAGCGATCAAAGTTTTCACGCACTAAACAGTCAATTGAAGGAATTCCAAAGGGACATACAAATGCTGATAGAGAAAAATAGAAAATAGGGAGTAACATAAAGAATGTACCAATTTTCTTGACTAGTCGGACACCAGCCTTTCTTTCCTCTTCTTCTTTCTTCTTGAGAACTTGATTGAACATAGATTAAATGTATGAGCAAAGCAAATTCATGAACCAAAAACACATATATAATTATATTTAAGAGGACCTTGACGAGACAAAACTTATGAATAAACTATTCTATTTGCAATGCAACTAGAGTAAAAGACTTCACAGGGGCAGAAGGCAACTTGTACAATGGTACATACACATACATTTGTAACAGTTTTGAAAAATGCAGAAAGTAAGATTACACACTGATTGGTCACCACTCCCACGTGTTTTCTTTATGACTGGGTGAATCTAGATATACAGGCCACACCTGGAGTGATATCCAATGTTGAGGAAATCGTTAATCGGTAACTGATCAGTCAGCTAATCGGTGACCCTACGAGAAGCGATTGACCGGCCAATTGAAGGTTAAGTCGGCCAATGTTTTGACAGTGTCTAAACAGATCAAGAGAAAGGAGCTGGGGACAAGGATGGCGCCAACAGGATCAGGGGGCAGGAATGTGTACTCGGGTTGATGCGAGTCTTTCAAGTAGGGTATGGAAGGGAGACTGGCTGCACGGTGTGCTACGAGTGTCAATGAGATGAACAAAAAAAACTATAGAATAAAACTGAGAGGTTCTAATCTCCATCTCCCTTTCTGTTATTTTCCCTGATCCCCAATTTCTGCAGGTGTTCCACTATCTGTTGTGTTTCTTGAGAGGCAGTCCTATGTCAATATCAAGGACATAACAAAGTGAAGCTATCCTCATTAAGTTGGTTCATGCTTAATAAACTAAGTTTCAAGTGCATATCATTCCTATTATGAAAGGGGGGAACAAAATTGCAAGTTACTCCTTTGCAGTCAATTAAACATTCAAGAAACTGAAGTCTCTGTATTGGCATTCCAATTAATTGGTGCACTGCTTGTAGCGACCAAAATTCCCAAGTTACTTTGCTTCATCCCATACGTTGTAATAGACTCTTGCCCCCAAAATTATTATACAGTTTCCATTTAGCAGGCACAAAGAAAATTTAGCATCAAAGGAGATAATACAAATCCCTGACCATCATTCTCCCATTTCTACTATGTACTGAAAGTAATCAGAGTTACTGAATTAGCACAAAATGCATATAGTAACAACCATAAGGTAGACTGCAACAACAATAGCTAACGCATACCTATGAGTGTGAACCCAACAAACAATAGGCATCACTCATGAGAGCATACATAATTTTTTTTGCATTGTGCTTCACAGTCATCAAACATCTTTGATTCACTCTAACGCACATAATGGGCAGTGAATGAAGCTTGACAACTAAAGCATAAGAGGGGCTAGGAGTTGGAATCACCAGATACATACGTTCAACATTTTGCCTGACACGCTCACGCCTCGCCTCCAGTTCAGTCAGTTCCTGTCTCGGTATAGCAATACATCAGTACCGGATGCAATGAACATACTGCTTGCATTGGGAAGTAAGCAATCTATGCACAATTTCCAGAAAACCAAATGGCTGGCACGGTCTTACTCCTTACCTCGGGTGTTGGAGCTTTCTTCCTTTGTCCGTTCAACCAGCAAATCCACTCAACTACAAGCACGACGCAAGTATCAGATACAGTCTACTCACCGACGAATCCAAGTATATCGGCTCAAAGTCAGAATGAAGGCCTTAAACCATACATGCCTGCAAAAACATTTGTCAGTACCAGTCAAAATAGGGAAACTACAGCCAAACAAGCAATAGGATTTGTAACCTGGAACAGTGGTCGGGTCCCGGTCGCCCTTGAACTCCACCCACCGCTTCTCCTTCACTGTTCACGCCATCACGAAGCAGAAGAAACACCGTTACATCAGGAACTCACGGGTTCTGGTTGCGAAGGGAGGAAGAGGAACACGGGGACACGAGGAATGGACTGGGGCGCGGGAGGGACACGTACTGGCGCCGTCGACCTCCTCAACGAGGGAGAAGTAGTTGTTGCCGGCCCTGTCGACGCCCACCTGCGTCCGCGACCGGAACATCCCCAGCATCCGCGCCATCAGCCGCTTCGCCATCGCTCCGCCGCCGCCCGTTGGACGCTCGCCGTGACCGCTTCCCGCGACGCCGCCTGAGAGGGTTCCTCCCCCTCTGGCCGCCGGGTGTTCAGCCGCGCCGCCGCCTGTTATTTCTTCAGAGAAAAGGAGCGATCAACTTTAGGGTGGGATTGGAGGGATTTGGGGATCGGGGGAGGAGGTGTGCGGGTAAGGGAAGGTCGGTTCAGCATATCAGGGGCACAACAGCGCGAGGCATACAGGATGCAGGGATTGACCCGTGAAGGTCGAGATACGACTTACCCCGCGTCCACCTGCAGCGCCGCCGCTCGCCGGAGTTGGGACCGCCGAGGCCTTCCTGAGGGAGTCGCTGTTGCCGGGTGGGCGGCTGGGTGAAAACAACGGGAGACGACGGGTCCTGCTGTCGCGTAGCCAGGCTCGGGTTTAGGTCCAACACAGAGCAGACGCAGAACGACCGGGGTTCGGCGGGACCATTTCCTTCGGGCTTTAAAACAAGTTCAGTTTGGTAAACAAAACGAGGGCCTATTTGGATTTGGATCAAAGAAGTTCATAGAATTGGAAGATTTCGACAAACAAAATGTTTTTGTCTGGGCTCTTTGGATCACCATATAGAGTCTCTAAATTAGTACTCCCTCCATTCCTAAGGGAGATGTATAAAATTTACCTTTCAAAGTCGAACAATCTAAAATTTGACCTAATTTATGAGAAACCGATAAGCTTTACATTCTATAATCCATTCATTAGACTACTAATTTTATTAAAGATTTTTTTGCCAGGTAATTTTATTGAAGATTTCGACCACCTTGTTTCTCTCTCTCAAAACATAGAAACTTGAGTAACAACGAATTGATTTGTTTGCACGTGATCAAGGTGGGAGACAAAGAAGCCAAGATAACCAAACCACGGTTGACATATCAGATTGTGTTCACGTGAGGGGAGTTAACTGATGCATATAGGCTGTTGAAACTTGGGTAGCAAATCTGCAAATGTTTTTGTTTGAGCCTGAAGTCTCGCTTTGGTGGATAGCAAAGATCATCATCTGGTTTGTTGATTATACTAGTTGCATCTTTCTGTTCCAACGTCCATGCGTTCATAGAGATGCAATCTAGGTTCTAATCGTCACAAAAAAGTATAATAATCTACCTGTAAAATCATGCCATATATTGTACTCTCTCAGTAAAAGGGTGTTCAGTCGAAGATAGGAGGATTCCTTTGATCCATACCGTCATCTGACGGACTTCCTGGTGACTTCGTCAATTGCTCTTTATCGCTTAATAGAAGGGAAATTTCATGAGATAGATGAAAAAAAAATATCAATTGCCACCGGCGAGAAAAAGCTTAAATAGACACAATTCGTAATAGATACAATTCGTAAGGAAGAAGTGATCAAAAGTACGAGGTCGGCATAGGAGATATGATGTGTCGGAGGTAGAAGGCACAGAGAAGTCAAGATCTTCCAAGATAAACCCATTCCGATGCCTATAAAATAAAGGGTTAATTGGATAGACGCCACTACAATTTCCAGCTATTTGAGAAACGCCACTACAACTTTCAAATTTTGAGAAACGCCACTACAATTTTGGATACCATCGATAGATGCCATTGTGGCCACTTAAACACATATACAGGTCAATATGCTCATGTATTCCTGTGTATACACGTACACCTGGTGGGACCCACCCAAAATCAGCTTCAGCCGCAGTAAAATTAGGGAAAGCATGCTATCTCAAAATTTTCATATAGCTTCAGCTTCAATGGCACATCCAGACTTACACAAGAAGTCTCAAAAAAAATCTGGACTCGCACAATTGACATTCGTAGCTCAGCTCCAGAATGCCATCACAAAATATATCTCTAATTATTTGCTCCGGTTGCACCTACCAAAAATTGACAGAAACGACAGTCAAGAATGGGAGGACCAGAGAACCAAAACTTACCACGGACATCTATACTATTAATAGGAATTGAATTCGGGATAGAGAATTAGGAATTGGGGATTATTTGGGTAATTACGGAGAGAGGATTCAGGGCTGCAGTCATCGCTGCCGTCGGGTGATCTTCTATCCTGCTCGAGAGGCGTGTAGGGAATGCACGAATCAGGTGCCAGGGGCGCCATGCTCGCTGCAGTCCGCCGCCGCCATGCTCGCCTACTTCCGCCGCCAAGGGGATAGAGGATGCAGGGGAATTTCTTTCCGGTTGGCGAGGCGGGAAGGGAGTGCGGGAACCAGGAGCTCCCCACCACAAGGATCTCCGGATGCCTCAGCCACCGCCACGCCCATGCTTGCCGCCTGCCGCCGTCATGGTTGTACGGCTGAGCTTGATCGCCATGACGCCATGTGACGAGGGAGCAAGAGGAAAGAAATTGGGACTTTTTAGAGTCAAGCCCCGCAAGTCCAGGTCTATGGGTGATTAGGGCGGGTCCCACCGTACATATACGTATATACACAGGAATACATAAGTATATTGACCCGTATATGTGTTTAAGTGGAAACAATGGCATATATCGAAGGTATCGAAAAATTGTAGTGGCGTTTTTCAAAAGTCAAAAATTGTAGTGGCGTTTCTCAAATAGCCGGAAATTGTAGTGGCATCTATCTAATTAACCCTAAAATAAAGGATATCTCAACCTAAGTCAAATTTACAGATTGAGACATCCTTTTGTGAACAGAGGGAATACAATTTACTTCAGAGACACATGAACACATCACGCCGTGATATTCAATAGACATGGTATTCTACTTTGGCAAGGCAATGCTTTATAACATACTTGGTCAAACACCACATATATTACTGAAGCTGAAGCACACCTGCTCTTACATCTGTTCTGCATCTAGCCCACAAACAGTTTGCAAAAACATACTCCTCACGTGAACAGGCAGGCTCCGTTACACCACAGTCATTGCACTAAGCAAATGTTGAAATTTTACATGCGTATTAAGGTTATCGATGACACCACTTGCACTACTAACTTGTCGCTTAAAATGTCCTGAAGACTTGCCTTCACATAATAACATCCATGCATCCAATGAATTGCCTAAAGAGTGGACAATCGTGCACCAGAAAAGAGTGACTCGAAATCGATGATGAGCAGAGGGTTCACAAATGCGAGGATGACTGATTACCTGTCTTATCATCTTTGTTTGGAACACGGAATATTTTCCTTGTAGAAACCAAAAACTGAATTACTAACCAGCTGATTTGTCGTGCATGTTATAAATGACATGGCAGTGCCATACCCTAACGTAGCCATCTAAACCAAAAGACACAAATAATAGAACTTGAGAGGGCCCAAGGTTACAAATCCAAAATACTGTCATCTGGTAAGGTCTAACACAAAGAAATATATCAAGCCAGCGCCAACTTTGTTCGAAATTAGCCATCCTTGTTTAGGCATCTCAACAAATATAGAATTCAAAAGAACCAGCAGTGATCACCTCAGCACCATGCCAGGTCTCGGCCGAACTGGGCCCGGTCGGTGGTCCAGGGTGCGGGGTGGCTTGTGGGTGGAGGGCGGCCATTCTCGTCGCCTCCTGCTGCCTCATCTCCCCAACACCACCAGTCTGGTGCGGCCTTCCCCGTCCATTTCGTGGAGTTGGTGTCCCACATTGGTCCGAGACAGAGCTCGGCTCTAGTCAGCTGGCAGCAGAGCATTGCGGCGGCGTGTAGGAGACGGTAGAGTTGATCGGGCCTGGTCTAGGCCTGAGACTAGTCACAATGGGGAGTATCATATAGTAGTATCATGTATATGATACTAGTATATGTTACAACCTTCACAATGGGTAGTAACATATTTGTGATATCATATAATATTGTATTTGTTAGATTGTAGACTCATCTTGCATTGAAATCCGTTATGTTACAGTATCTACCTATGATACCACTATCATGTCTCATCATTAATTACAGTGCCACGTCAGATTTTTGCCAACATGCCATGCATGATACCACCTATGATACTCCCATTGTGGCTAGTCTGATCTGGACCGGACCCGGGCTTAGTATAGACCATAACTAGACTGACAAGCCCTGCCTGGTGCGTCTGGTAGGCGACCGCTTTTGGCGGTGGAGGACGGCAGATCTCCTCTGATTCGCTGCACGCACGGCCTGCAGGGGCGGAGCTAGCCTAATTCATGGGTATGCAATGCATACCCAATAAATTTTGCCAAAAAAATTCAGTCTATAAGTTTCTATATACATATGCATGCATGATAGCGTGTTCTGTTTGACGTATAAAACTCGGAAAATTCGCAGAAACACGCCCTCTGGAGCCTCCCGTATTCAACCTGGGCCATAATGCTATCTAGGCTACGAGCAGGCTGTCCTTTTTAACTTGGGCTGTAGTTCGGCCAGGTTTCCACCGCACATGTCGGGCTGCTGTAATAAAAGCCCTTTATCTAAAAAATGTCGGGCTGCTCATCTCTTTCCACCGCACGTTCATAGTCACAGCCGGCACGAGGCATCAGCTTAGCTCGATCGCGTCTCACTTCAGCCTCAAATTTTGAGACGTGGGTGTGGACATGGTGCTTGAATTTTTTTCTTCTTATTTCCCCAATTGCAAGTAAGGCATGATGATTTGTGTATGGGCATGGTGCCCGAATTCTGTTTACAAATTCATGATGATGACATCATTTCTCGCATTCAAAAGGGAGATCGTAGTGTCGTTATTGTTTTTGTGAACCTACATATGATATTGGTGTGTTGATTTTTTTTACTCCAAATACCCAATATGAAAATCCTGCCTCCGCCACTGACGGCCTGCCGCCCGCGCAGGCTTGGATTTGTGGCCGCCCTACCTCGTGCAATTCATTGGGCTCGCGGTACGCTGGTGTCGATCACGGGGGTTCGAGCTCAGGGATAAAAACCAAGTCATCAATCTCGACGATCAAACAGAGGGACAATTACACCACCCATCAGAGTCCAAGTGCACCAATCCCAGAAGAAACTCCGCCGTCGAAGTAGGAATATATGACGGTTACTGCAACCATGATTCCAGTGCCAGAACCGATTACGCCCATGAAACCTGCCAATAGGGTCAGCGCGCCAACACAAAATCCGACGGCAAAGGCTACCATGAAGACACGACGCGTCCATTGGCTCAGAGGAATCGAGTCAGCCTGCGCAGGCGTCACACTCACTTGATCCTGCAGCACGCATATGTACATAAAGTTTAATTAACTGACCATTCAAATTTCAAGGTAAACAGAAGTATACATGCCTGAGTGCACTTACCCCGACAACCCGGTCATCTTTTCGAATGTAGACACACTCGGAAGCAAGCCGTTGATACAAGAGCGCATCCCAAGAGCAGCAACGCAGCATAGAGGGATGCATATAACGGGTCTCTTGCTGCATCAGCCAAGCTTCAGTTCAAGGAGACAGACAACATTCAGTTCTCAGTCACAATGAAATAATAGTTCTGATGATATATGAATGCGTCAGACATAGTATCAAGGAGTATATATATCAATATATGTACATCATGTATGCACTCACGTTGGTGGTGTAGTTAGGTAGTAGGCGATCCCGCCAACCGGAATAAATCCTGCAAAACGTTTAGATCGCTCCCACTTGCCTAGCAGATTAACTAGCTTATTTTCACCAAATTGCATGTATAATTGCTGCAAAACGAAAATTTACTCATGATCCGTCTGGAAGACATGCAACGGAAGTAACATAATCAACTAATTTAAGTATCCGAGCAAGAGATAAAGTAGCATTATAGAAGAAATGGGGTGGGTGAGAGCAGCGTTTTGTAGCTGGTTAGCCCGTGTTTTTTGAAAAATATCAATAACGATACTTTAAAGTTTCAGAAAATTCTGACACAAATCCTAGATATTGATAATGATGATTTTTAGCAGTGTGAAAAAACAATTCGAAATACTTTGTATTTTGTGCTATGTAGAAATGACAAATTTCTATATCACAAGGGGTGAACAGTAACAAATTCGAATTTTTGCATATTTGTCAGAATTTGTCATTTTAGTGTAGGCCGAAATACAAAACATTTCGAGTTGAAAATTTACAGAACATTAAAGTACATCATTGTTAACATCTGTAATTTATCTCGAAATTTTTGGTTACTTTAAAATGTTGAATTAAAAAAACATTAAAAAGCATCCTACATGTAGGACGAGAGCATTTTCTTTTAACGAAATTTCGCTATGACGAACGTTCTGTAACTATCCTTCTCCCCGAATGAACGCCTATCTCTCCTCGACTCCTCCTGCGCTTCCTCGCGAGCCTCGACAAACAAAAATGGGGACAACACTAGTCCACCAAGGGGACTTCGTGCTCAATGATCTCGCAATGGGGATGGGAAGTCTTGGACTGGAATTCGAGTCAAGAGGAGGCGAGTCTTTTCAGCTCGTTAAAGAAGTTATTAGTTTGGCTCAGCTTGTGAAATAAGAGCATTTCTAGCAGATACCGGATAGCTTATACCGGAAAACAAGTTTCCAGGTCAACCGGAAAACATTTTCCGGTACCGCGCGGATTCCGACAAAACAGATACCGGAAAAGGTCCTCGAAATCACGTGGACCCACGGTCGAACCATTTCTTTTTCTTATTTTTCCCCGTTCCCCTTCTTCTACCTCCGTCACGCGCCCAGATTGATTGTCATTCTCTCAAATCTCAATCCCCAACCCAAATCCCCGAGAAGGAACGACTCACCTACATGCTCCCAAGCCCAACCGCCGACGAGCACCGCGTGCGAGATTGGCATCCTGAACGAAGCAGTGGTGGTCAGCACGGATATCACAATCAATTCATCACCAGTTAAAAACCCCAAAATATATCGCAATTTAACAATTCAACACAAGTAAAAAAAATCAACAATTCATACATAGACAATACACAAATCGATAACCACCCCATTGTTGTGCTCCTTAATCTCCTTTTTCTTGTTCATGAACCACGTCTTACGTTGAAACACACACATTGATCATCCATTTTCCCACGGACACGTGTCTGCCATCCCCAAGTCTGCACAGGTAATCACACCCCCACTTTCAACGCTAAAAAACATCGAAACACACACACATTGATCACAATCAATTCATCACTAGTTAAAAAACAAAATAAATCACAATTTAACAATTCAACACAAGTCAAAATAAATTAAATTTAACAACCCATACATAAACAATACATGAATACATCAACCACCCCATTGTTGCCCAACTTTATCTCCTTTTTCTTGTTCATTAACCGCTTCTTACTTTCATCGCCCATGAGGCTAGTGTCTTACAACCTCATCGTCGACTCCTCTGTTCCTCACGAGACTCTTCTTCTCAATCTCAATGGTCTCACATCTTTTCAACTTGACTTTCATTCATTCTCACTCTTCTCCAACTCCATCCACTCCCTCTCCATGATCATCATCTTTTGGACCCATTTTTGGTCAAACTTTATCCTCTCGCGCTTTGCACATCCAAAAAACTTTTGTACATCTCATCCTTCTTCTCCTTCTTATTCTCCTCCATTGTGTTCAAGGACTCCCCATTGTTGGAGAAGATGTCCATCCATGTGGCTGATATTTTACTTGCCACGCCATCACGCTTGACTCTATCCTTCTCCCACCTCCTCCATGTGTCATGTTATTTTACTCTTTGGCATCATCCCTTGTCTGTCTGCCCCTCCGCTTGCGTCATCATTGTCATTCGGTCCAATAGCTTGATGAGATCTTGATCCACAATTGTTCTTCATTATCTCGGTCGGGTTCTTGAGATCTTCAAAGAGGCTGGACCACTTACGTTTTGCATTCAGTTTGAGCCAAGAATGAGCCATAGTGAATGGCCTTTTCTCAACCTGATGATACAAAGTGGCGTCCAACCCCATCTAGCAAACAATAATCACTCATTGTGAATCAATCAACCAATAAAATTAATAACATCGTGAAGCAAGCCAAACTTACACGGCTATCGATGCCAACGCGACTTCGGCCGCCATGGCCGCTAACTTGGGAGAGAGGCCGCATCGTGGGATGGGCATTGGGAACAAAGGAGATTCAATTTTTACCTCGGGTGCATTCGCCACTAGGGCATGAGAAGATGGTGGCAGAGAGGACAACTTCGAGTACAAATGTTCATTTGTGTGGAATTCAATGGTTCGAACAGATAATAAATGATTCTTGGTTAAAATTTCACGGGCATCTTCTTTTTCGAACGCAATGTACTAAAGGCAATGTATAATAGTGTGAGCTTAATAATACCACACATGATAATTGCAGCCCCAGTTAGAGGAGAGATAATGACAAAATGACACGACTATGTTTACAAGGTTCTCACTATAGAACGTTGTGAGCCCTCTTACATGCAAGCACTAAAATCGAAATTGATGATGTCATTGTCATTTATGCGTTTTTTATAGTACTCCATCTGTTTCCAAATATAATATGTTTTAGACTTTGTCTACGTACACATGTAAACAAATTAAATGTATCTAGACACATTTTATGTGTATTTTCACTCATTTGTGTATGTATCTAGACAACATATTTAACATCTAAAACATCTTACATTTAGTAACCGAGGGACAATCTCGAAAAAAAAAGTAACGGAGGGAGTATAAGATGTTTTAAATTTCTTCCACATGCACATGTATGCACATGTATCTAGACATACTTTATTGTCACTCATTTTAATGTGAATCTAGTTAACATGTGAAACATCTAAAACGTCTTATATTGAAAAACTGAGGAAATAGGATATTTCCATAAGTCCAGGATTACGGCATTGTTGGTAAGAGATAATTTCTTATAATTAGAAGGTAAAACTTTTTCCCAACTTTCCCTTTTCCTACATGACCCTTCTTAGATAAGAAGATTGTACACCCTTAAGAAACTTATGACTAGAAAATCTGGCCAAATGACTTGCAACTCTACTAGTAGTCTATTACGTATTCAAAAATTAAAGTACGATATTCATGGATGGCTTGCTTCGCTGTGTATCTTGCTATGCTCGGACTCCGCCATAGCTTCCGACGGCACTGTTCCCGCCAGCTTAAACCTCTTGTTGCTCGCAGAGGCATCGCCGCAGCAGCAGCCATGTCTCTTCCCAGGTGTAGGCGGAACCTGCAAACCAGCAATAGCTTCCTCATCCTGCAGCAATGGAGACGAGCCAGCAGCAGCGTCTTCTCTGTTGAGAAGCGCCTCGGTTGACCACGCCTTCCTCGCCTTGATCGTGTTCAGGGCCGCCATGGCGGCGCGGTTCCGTGCGACGACGTGGTTCTTGCTATAGGTTGCGCTCCCGACTGTCTCTCCCTCGATGACGACGCTCACGGTGTGGCTCCAGGCCCAGTCTTTCTTCTCGATCGTCGGTGCGGACAGACCCATGCCTTGGCACAGCTCGCCGAGCTCGCTCATGGGATTCTTCAGCCGTGGGAGCATCTCGGGACCGATCAGCGGATCCGCCAGCCGCAGGAACGCCTGCCAGAGACGCTCGTGGTTGGAGCCGGAGTCGAGGAAGACGGCGCCCATCAGCGACTCCACCAAATCGGCGAGATGCTTGGGCGCGGTCACCTGCCCGTTGGAGTCGACCGGGTAGGCGGCGGCCTCCTCGGCGAACTCGCCCACGCGCAGCGCGAAGAAGGGCATCTCGTGGCGGAGGAACCGGTGCAGGCCACGCGCGACGGCGGCGCGGGCCAGCTTCTCCGTGCCGACGTTGACGTCGTGGAGGCGGGTCATCGGGCCGGGACGCAGCCCCGGGTGCGCGCCGTACAGGTGCCGCGCCACCGCGGCGCTGATTGCGCGGCTGCCCAGGAACTCGAGCCGCTCGTACGTCTCGCCGGGGCCGGCGCCGCGGAACGAGGCGTGCGTCAGCGCCGCCTCGAGCAGGGATTTGTCCGCGAACGTGTACCCCAGCACGTCCTCCACGGACCCCGCGTCGTAGACGGCGGCGCCATCGGTAACAATCATGGGTGATGCTCCCTCTTCTGCCGCCACCCCGGCGGGAGCCGGCGCTTCAATGAGTTCGCCTCCCGCGACGACGTTACCATCGGCGCCGGGGATAATACTGCTGCTGGGCGATGCCTCTTCCTCTTGCGCCGGCGCGCCAGCGTGGTTGCCGTTGACGGCCGCAGCGTCAACATTGTCCGTGTGTTTCGTAGCCGCGTCGGTCTCGATGCTCGGCGCGGCATCGTCCTCGATCTCATCTGTCGTCCTGGCGTCCCGGCCGTGATCGTCGACGCTCTCCACCGCCAAGGAGGCGGTGGTGTGATCGTCAACCTGCATCTCATCGCGATCTTTTGGCGTCACGGCGGCAGAGTCGTCCGAGGTGACCATGACCGGCGCCGTCGAGTCTGCTTGCATGGTTGCTCGACAGGGTTTGTCTCGTCGTGCCTCAGCGGGCGGCGGCTGTAAAGTTGTCGTCGTGTAGGATACTTTGGTTTAGGTTTTAAAGACCACGCCGTCAAACGTGTTAAGGTAAGGTTCGCGTAGTGTCTTAGCTAGTTGTACGTCTCTTATCTTATTTTGGATGTGTTCGTCTTTTATCTGATGGAAGCGGAAGCTTCGATTCGCCATTTTTACCTTTTCCTGGTGTCCTTGAGTGCTACCAGTTCATCGGGTCTCGGCCCCGGTAGGGCTTTGTGTTTTGAAAAAAAAAATACAAATTCAGTGTTTAATTTTATAGAAAAATCGGAGAAAGATCTAGGCATAGATGATGTTGTAATCCTTATTAAAAATTATAATAATACGGAATTCTACCAGTGTGCAAAATCTCAATGTAAAATTCGTTATATTTTAGGCTGATAAAAAAATGACAAATATGTCGATCTGATTTGGGAACGGTGCACATTTATAAACTTACAACTTTGTCAGATTTACCACTTTTGTGTTTGTCTACAATATGACGATTTCGATTTATTAAAAGTTTGCACACTTGTATACTTTGACATTTTTTTTGAATTTTTGAAACTTAGAAATACCGATTTTGAAGTTTTGGAAAAAAAAAGGGCTACATGGACATCGTGCTCCATTTGCACGTTCCGTGTGACGAGAGTCTACCCAATTCCGTGCAATGGATGTGCTATTCTCGTGGAATCAGTTTGAGTGTGTGGCATTTTTTACACTTGTTTGTCTGCAGAGAATCATGTTTGGGGAAGAGGAACATCTTTGACCGCGATGATCTATCCATGTTTCCAGAAAGAGGTACTTTCCACGGCGCAAGCATCAACTTGATACACATTTTGTACAAATTGGTCCCGCAGGCGAAATATCGCACGCACCAAGAGGAGCCTTGGACATTGAGGCATGTATAGCTTGTTTTTAGTTATCTGAACTTTTCACAATCACGATAAAACAAGACCATGTCCTTGACTTCTAGTGTTCTACAGGAGTGAAGCTACAGGAAAATGTCATCGAACTGGACGTCCATCATTACTTCTGAGATGATCCTTGACATTTACAATCCGACAAACTCACACCAATTTACAATCAGATTCGATCACACTTTAGTCTTTTTGTCTGCCTCAAAAAGTGGGGCATTTTGTGTCACATATCTTTCTTTTTTTGGGATGAATTTTACGTTATATTGGACGATTACAACTATACCTTGGGGCGATGTGATGATCAAACTTTACCACGTTATTAAGGCTGACCCATAGGCCAGGCAAACAGGTCAATCAGTTCCGGTTGTACGAGGGATCCAAATACTTAATGGCCATCTATTATCTAGTACATTAAAGAGGCTACCGGATATCCAAAGGTAAAGTCTTATCTTGTGAAGTAAGGCAAAGTACGAAAAAATGATAAAGAATCATATTTGACTATAGTAACTCGCAAGATATTTGACCAAATTGGTAAAGAACCGTACCAATAGTTCAATGTATTATCTCAAAGTTTCTATAGATATGCTTAAACAGTCATACACCTAAAAGGCACTGTTATGATATTCTTGGACCATGTACGTACTATATAGTTTATGCAGTTGTCATTGTCAAAAAAAAAATAGTTTATGCAGTTGTCAAAATTTAATTACAAAGAAACTATTTACATAATACATACTCCCTCTAGTCCGAAATAAATGATGTGAAAATTGAACTACAACAGTATATTTTTGTAAAGGCCCAGCGACACTAAATTCGGATAGGAGGGAGTATCAAAATTTATCAGAATGCAACTGTATTTTCAACAATAGACATTATAATTTCATGAAAAACAACACTATGATTAGTGCTTAGCATATTTGCTATGTGGTTAAGTATGTAAAATAGGTAATACAAAGTTTTACTCAGTAAGATTGCAGTACTAAAAACAAGTTCTAAACAAGCATTAAAGTTTACTATAAATAATAACATCTACTAAATTGATTCTTTATTGTTATATAATGAATAAAAGTATTGTCATCAAAATAAAGATAATTTCCAAATAAAAATTATTATGAAGATTTTAATTGTTTTTCAGTCAATTAGTTATGGAGTAAAAATTCATGACATATTAAATCCTTATAAAAGTAATTAAATATCCATTAAATCATTTTTGTATGATTATTAAGAGTTAATTTTTTTAAATGCGATAAACAGTTCAAGTCCAAGAAATATTATAAATTCTTCTTTAGAAACATCATATCCCACACATTCAAATGGACCTAGCTGGAAGTCAAATATAGTGCAAAACTGAAATTTTTATGCTGACTACTATTTATGATAGGCTAAATACCAGAAACATGCTTAGGAGGCGAAATGACAACCCAAATTCTGGATATAGCTGTATACTTTGTGCTAGTAATGTGGAAGAGACTCTGGAACACCTCTTTTTCCAGTGACAAATCAGCCTTCAGTGTTGGAATGTCCTTAGTCTTTCTTGGCAGTAATCAGGGGATAGGCTTCAAATTGTGTCCACAACCAAAGCTATTTAGAATAAACCAATGTTCACAAAAATCTTCACTGTCGCAGCATGGGAATTTGGAAGGAGAGAAATAACTTTCTCTTAAATGGAATAGATCCTTCCATCTCCTCCTGGAAAGCTTGGCATGTAGGATAACTGGGACGATGATGACCGGGTCAATCCAGTGGAACACCGTACCATGCGGGGGATAGAATTTTTTGAACGTCATTCGGTGTGCTAATATTCCACAAAAGGTTATAATTTTTCTTGGACAGTGTACACAAACGGTCTTGACATTTAACAAAATTGATTTAAAAACTATTTGGATGATCTACCTATCTAGTGAAGGTGACGATGTGTTTCATGCTCTGAATACTTATAGTAAGATGTATGATATTCACATACAACTTCATGAAGTTTGGAGGCTCCTGAAGGAGGAATTTTTATTTTGTTAATTCAAAGACGAATCACCGACGATACCTTCTTGATAATGTAGACATAATTATGTAATATAAGCTGCTATTTCTCTTTTATGGAGCATGCCATCTTCTTAGTAATGTGATATTTGGGTAAGGGAAAGTTACTATGGTGGCGTCATCTATGTTTTTGCAAACAAATATGCTTTGCATGTTCTGTTGGTCGCTCCTCCAAAGGAAAATCTATCGCGAGCTTTCAAAGGGACGATCCGGGAGCAAAGTAGTGCAAACATGTTTGCACCAACCCTCTCCCCAAAAAAGTTAATGCTGATGTAGGCTTTGATTTGTACCTATCCTCTGAAACCATGCGTGTGATGGTATCTAATTTGAAAGCTAAGATTGTTAGCTCGTTGTCATGTATGCTTTATGTCTACTTATATTGAGTGCTCCTATGTTGAACTACATGCATGTGTGCGAGGTCTTAATGGCATTGGAGACATGCCGGTCGTGATTGAACATAAATTTTATTTGCTATCCCCTTTGCATGGATAGATTTGTCTAAGGTAATGACCTCAAGATTAACCGAGATGAAACATAGGACAGCTCATGCAATTGCTATGTTTTGTAGAATGTTAGGAGTGCGGTTGTGTTGGTGCGATTCCTCATGTAAAGTAGGTGCAAAACATGTTTCCTCTATAGAAAAAGTTAACGTCGATGCAAGCTTTGATTTGCATGTACCCTCTGAAATATACCTGATTCAAAAAAGGTAAAAGATTATGACCACATTTATGGGTATCATTTTGTGTGTACTTCTGTTGAGTAAGTTGAACTAGATGCATGTGTATAAGGTCTTCGTTTAGCATTGGCGATTTCTATGCCCATCGTGATTCAAACATTTTTTTTTTGTTTCACAGCCTCTCTTTGGATGGGTAAACCCGCCTATCTTGTTTGAGGAAGGAAGCATACACTATTCTAAGACCTCAAAATTAACCGGGATGAAACATGGCGGCTCATGTAATTGTTATGTTTTGTAAGAATGTAAGGAGTGCGGTTGTGTTGGTGTCATGCCTGCTAGACAAGTGACAGAGCTAGGGGGACCAGCAGGTGCCCTAGCCCCCTATGGCAGCGTAAAACATGAGGAATATTACTACGAATTTAGATACGAATTTTAGATAAATTATCTGTGTTGCCTCCCCTAATGGAGATTTCCATGTTTGCCCCCTTCAATGTTGAATCCTCGCTCCGCCCCTGCTGCTAGAACTAGCCTAAAACGATTATAAGAATATAAAAAACTTTACTATATTTGGTGCATTGCTTGGAATTACACATTTTCCAGATTCAAAATCGGATTGGGTTAATAATGTAAAATGTAAAAGGGGATTGAAATCAAAAGAATCATGAAACGGGTAGAATGAAATCTTGGTCGCTGAGCTGTGGGCCCGGTCAGGCGAGGCGACACGCACACTGGCCCCTGAGCGAGCCAGAGAGGGCTGAGGCCGTGACACCTCTCTCTTCTCTCTCTGAGAGGTGAGAGCCCCGGCTCCGACGGCCGCGGGTGGCGCGGCCTTCCTCCCTGGGACATTCCCTCTCCCGCGCCCTCCTCCCTCGCCATCTTGACCGTTTCCATCTTATCCCTCCCACTCCCATTCCCACGCCCAACCCACCGCCTCGCCGATCCAGCCGCGCCAACGTACGTCCCTCCCACCACGAGATCGATCGGCCGGCGGCCGGTGGAGGCGCGATCGCACCAATGGAGCCCGACGACGAGGCGCTCAAGGAGCTGGCCGCCGCCTCCTCGCGGCCGCCGCAGCGGCGGGGCATCTCCTACAGCCAGCCGCTGTCCCGCGGGGACGCCGCGTCCGCGCGCCGCGCCGCGCTCCGCAACCACAGCGTCGACGACGAGCACATCCTCCCGGCCTCCCACTCCCTCTCCTACGCCCACCACGACCCCTCCGCCGGCCTCCCCTCCGCAGGCGGCGGCGGCTACCACCCGCCACTCCCGCCTCACCAGCACCACCACCACCCCAGCGCATCCTACTCCGCCGGCCCCAGCTCCCGCCGCTCCGTCGGCGGTGCCAGCGACGGCTCCATGACGCTCGAGCGCGCCATGTCCGAGTACGGCGGCGGCCACGGCACCCTCCCGGAGTTCGTCGGCGCGGGCGGCGGCAAGGGCATCTTCCGCGTGCCGCTCCGCGCCGCCATGCACCCGCTCCGCCCGCCCCCGCTCGAGGTGCGGCCCCACCCGCTCCGCGAGACGCAGGCGGGCTCCTTCCTCCGCACCCTCGCCGCCGAGCCGCAGCGCCGCCAGCTCTGGGCGGGGGCCGAGTCCGGGATCAGGGTGTGGGCGCTCGACGAGGTGTTCGCCGGCTGGGGCGCCGGCGCGCGCCGCGGCGACGAGGAGAGCGCGCCCTTCCGCGAGGGCGTGCCCGCGCCGCCCGCGCTCTGCGTCGCCATGGACAGGGCCAACGGCCTGCTGTGGACGGGCCACAAGGACGGCAGGATCCGCTCCTGGCGCATGGACCTCGAGACCGCCGCCACCGCGCCCGCGCCTCCGCCTCCTGGCTCTGGCGAGAGCGTTGGGGGAAGCGCCCACGGCGGATCCAACAGCGCGCCCGTCTTCAGGGAGGCCCTCACGTGGCAGGCCTACGGCCGGACGCCCGTGCTCTCCATGGCCGTCACCTCATACGGTGAGCATGCCATCTACCTATGATCTCGTATACTGTTGCGCATTGCATTTCTGTTGCTACATTTGCACATTAAGATCCGATCATTGCAAATGTGCATGGAAAATGACGAAATCATATGCCCCGTGCAGGTGAAATATGGTCGGGCTCAGAGGGTGGAGTCATAAAGGCATGGCCATACGACGCCATTGCCAAGTCCCTCTCACTTTCACCGGAAGAGAGGCACATGGCTGCTTTGCTGGTCGAGAGAGCATACATTGATCTCAGGAACCATTGCACGGTTGGTAACGTGTGCTCTCTCCCTGCATCTGATGTGAAATACATGCTCGCCGATCATTCTCGGGCGAAAGTTTGGACAGTGACAAGCATGACATTTGCTCTCTGGTATGCCTTCAGAAAATGTCGATGAAATGTTGTGTTCAGATTACTGTCTTTGCTAGGTAGCTGCCTTTAACATACGATTCCACTGAAATGTTGTGCCACAGGGATGCTCGTACAAGGGAGCTGCTGAAAGTATTCGGAATGGATGGCCAAGTTGAGTCGGCTCGGCTAGAGACACCGGTCATGCCAGAGCAACCTATGGAGGAAGTAGAGGTAAAAGTGAAGCCATCGAAGAAGGATAAGTCCCAAGGGGTTCTCTGAACTTCTTCCAGAAATCTAGGAATGCCTTGATGGGAGCAGCCGACGCGGTGCGCAGGGTCGCAACAAAGGGGACATTTGTTGAAGATAACAGGAGAACAGGAGCAGTGGCTCAAGCAAATGATGGGGCAATTTGGTCTGGATGCACAAACGGTTCCATTTTCAGTGGGACGGAAATGGGAACCGTATCCAAGAATTCCAGTATCATACTTCTTCCGTGCAGTGTATAAAGGCACTAGGAGATAGGGTGTGGGTGGGCTATGCCAGTGGTACTGTTCAAGTCATGGATGTTGAAGGTAACCTCCTTGCAGGATGGACCGGACATAGCTGTCCAGTCATAAGGATGGCGCTCGGTGGTTCTTACATCTACACGCTGGCACATCATGGCGGTATCCGGGGATGGCCACTGACTTCCCCTGGACCTCTTGATGATATCTTGCGAACTGAATTGGCTAACAGAGAATTATCATACACTAGAATGGAAAAGATAAACATAATGGTTGGAAGCTGGAATGTTGCACAGGGAAAAGCAACTGCTGAGGCACTTAGATCATGGTTGGGTAGTGTATCATCTGATGTTGGGTTAGTTGTAGTTGGATTACAAGAGGTCGAGATGGGTGCAGGGTTTCTTGCAATTTCTGCGGCCAAAGAAACTGTAAGATACTTGATCCGCTTCAGTCATTATTGTTTTGTTGGTCAATCAATCTGTCATGCAAATCCTGCATCTAAGTATGTACTGGTGTAGCTAACAACAGTAAGAAAGTTTCTGCTTTAGGATTGTTACTTTGAAGTATACAACTCAAGCTGCCAATTTGCACTATCTTAAGACGTTTTGGCAGCTTGAGTTGGACACTCATTATTACATTCCAGATTTGGTTATGGTATTCATCACATGAGATGAATCAAAATGTCATTTGCATCATGTATTTTTGTTGGTGTCAACTTATTTTGATTTCTTCTACCTTTGTATGAAAGATTAAATCATGATTGTCGCGATTGATCCTATTATTGTTGATTTCATTTGTTTATGTCACACATTTTGTTCATGATTTTAGGTAGGACTTGAGGGAAGTGCCAACGGTCAATGGTGGATAGACAATATAGGCAAAGCACTTGATGAGGGGACATCGTTCCACCGAGTTGGTTCTAGGCAGTTGGCTGCATTGCTTATTGCTGCATGGTATGGGCTTGTCATGAATTAGTTTCTCAGTATTACACTATAAATTTCTCTTGCCGTATAACGATAACATGTTTTGCATTCTCATGTGATATACATAACATGGAAAATATTTAACTTTTCAAGGGTAAGAAAGAGTCTTAAGCCATATGTTGGTGATGTTGAGGCTGCGGCAGTTCCATGTGGTCTTGGACGCGCTATCGGCAATAAGGTACATGATGGTATAGATGTTACAGACATTCATTGTTCCTCATTGAGCTCCCATTCCTACGGCTATGTCCTTATGTATAATACCCTAATAACAAGTTTCTAAACATGGATAATGAAAGTTTGGAGTGACTGTAGGCAGTACTTTAGTACTCTTAGAAATATCCGAGGATCTTTTCTGGTATATATTATGTAGGAACATGAAATTCCAGTGATGATTTCATAACCAAGCTCTGAATAGTAAGAAACACATTCATGTAGGAGCACATTCCAGTCCTTGATCACTGCTCCGATTTATATTTTGTTGCATGTGTCTAAGTCATGCTCCCCAATTATTTTCCTGTGTCATGACAAGAGATTCTTCTGCAGGGTGGTGTAGGGTTAAGAATAAGAGTCTATGATCGTAAAATGTGTTTTGTGAGCAATCATTTTGCCGCACATCTGGAAGCTGTTAACAGGCGCAATGCTGACTTCGATCATGTTTACCGGACAATGGCTTTCAACAAGCCTCATGGATCCACAGGTTCCCTTCTCACTTTTCCTATTATAAGTGCACACGTTTTCCATTGAAATTAGGTATTACTTATATATTACATAATATTGTTTGGTGCTGTCTGTAACCATGTGATTATTTTTTTGCAGGGTCTGCTACATCTGTCCAATTGCACAGAACAGTGAATGTATGTGTTATCTAACCTTCAAATTATCCATATTGATGAATTCTGCTGATGTCCAGATATTGTGGTGATGTCAGGTTAATGGAAATCCGGTTGACGAGGTCAGGCCTGACTTGGCAGATGCTGATATGGTTGTCTTTCTTGGTGATTTCAACTACCGGCTTTATGGTATCTCATATGATGAAGCAAGGGACATGGTTTCCCAAAGAAGCTTTGATTGGCTAAGAGAGAAGGATCAGCTTCGAGCAGAAATGAAAGCTGGAAAAGTATTTCAAGGAATGCGTGAAGGTCTGATCAAATTTCCTCCGACTTACAAATTCCAAAAGGGCGCACCAGGTCTTGGAGGTATGTCTATTTTGATTATAGAAGCATTTGATCAATTACTCTCTGTTCAACAGGTGAAGTATCTTGCCACTGCCTAAGTAGAATTGTCTATTTCTTAATCATATTGCAATTTATTAGGGAATAGTAAATACAATCACTGGTTCTGAATCTTGTTGATCAACTGCCTTGTAGGGTATGATTCGGGTGAGAAGAAGCGGATACCTGCTTGGTGCGATAGAGTATTATATCGTGACAGTCGTGCTATATCAGTAGCTGAATGCTCACTAGAGTGCCCAGTGGTTGCTTCAATTACATCGTGAGATACTGCAACACTTCCTTTTCGCCTTATGATAGTTTATCATTCCTTTCTCTCATGGATCTTTGTTTTCCTTCCCTTTTGATAGGTATGTAGCTTGCATGGATGTCATAGAGAGTGATCATAAACCTGTGAGGTGCACATTTAGCGTTGATATTGCACGAGTAGATGAGTTAACAAGGAGACAGGAGTATGGAGAAATAATCGAATCAAATGAAGAAGTGAAGTCTTTGCTTGAGGAGTCTTGTTTTGTCCCAGACACCACAGTTAGCACTGATGAAATTATATTGGAAAATCAAGAGAATATTGTCTTCCAAATTACCAATAATTGTGAAACAAGCAAAGCAGCTTTCGAAATCCTATGTGAAGGCCAGTCGACTAAAAAGGAGGACGGAACTAAGTCTGAGATTCTTCCAAGAGCATCATTTGGCTTTCCACTCTGGCTTGAGGTACGAGTGATTCTGTATGCTTATTTCTTCACCCATATCAGATGTTGTTGTTGTTGTTGTTAAAGCTTCAGTTCAAATGTAGGTTACCGCAGCAACATATAGGGACCATATGATCCATTGACTTTTTTGTCCATATAAACTTCTTAGCAAAGATTAAAAAAACGCGTATCCTGTGTCCATAAAAACAAGTGTGACTGAACAAACATGACACACAGTAGCTCTGATGAAGTCAGTGCCAACAGGAATCAGTTAGTCTTGGTTCTTGGGCATTCTCACTTTTCCTTTGCCTTTATGCTAATCAATTGATAATTTACTATGTGATGCAGGTCCAACCAGCAGTCGGTCTAATTAAACCAGGAGAAACCATGGAGATTACAGTCCATCATGAAGACTTCTACACACAAGAAGAATTTGTCGACGGCATACCACAAAACTGGTGGTGTGAAGACACCAGGGACAAGGAAGCTGTTCTTACAGTAAACATAACTGGTAGCACCTCAACCGAAACGAAGACACACAGGATCGAAATCCGACATCGCTGCCCAGTAACATCAGCACCCCCACCTACTATAAACCCACCAGTGTCAGTCGCTCCACCAAGCAATGTCATGTCAAGTGAAGCGCCGTCCAAACGTTCTTCCAAGAAGAGCCAGGCCAGTCGTCAACAACAGGACTACGCACAGTTCGGAAGCTCAGAGGTACATGACTTGTGCCGCATGCGTTGCCCCTGAGGCCTGTAGAAAGGAGTACTATCGATATTGCAGTTTCTGTCTAGGAGATGTGGGTCAGAAAAGTCTTAGATGTCACACATAAACCAGGAAGGGATGGAGTTGCTCCAGTTCTGTACATATGCTTAACTTACCTCTACCAGCTGCCATTCTTTATGTAGCCTAAACAAGGAGTCTAGAGTCATCTCACTGCTAAATAATTTGATTTTTTTCCTCCTTGTTTCTTAAAGAGTGTTCTTTAGAGTGCTGAATTCCCCCCTTGGCTCTTAAGAGGGTTCTTTAGCGAGTGGAATTCAGGGAGAGTTATCTTGTGAATGAAAAAACAGTGATCAATGTAACATGTTTCATAGAATCACCTTAGGCATATTCTTTCCTTACTTAAAAGTGCTAATGATCTTGTAATTGATGACTATTATTTTATTAATAAGAGATCAATTTATTGTTCTCTTTAATCATTCAGAATAGTATGTTTTTTCTTTCTTTTGTAAGAAATCAGCCATGATGTTTAATGCCAGTGATCACCTTCACGGAGTATTACTGGTTTCCAAATTCGATCCCGCTTTGTAGCGACAGCAACGCACCTGTTCACATGAAATGTGCTTTAGGTTCTGATGCTGAAAGAATGCAGTCAAATTTGAAACAATAATATTGTGCCTCTCTTGCCCAGAGAACAAAATTAGCATCCCAATCCCCAACTCGGAAGTGATAAAAGGAACTCCCTAAACATTTGTCCCATGGGGGAGTGTCCAAGGATGAAAATGGAATGAGCAACTACATTGTCTATTCAGCTAAAAGGGGAATTAATAAGTGAAATCATTGATATGAAGAAAATGCTTGCAAAGGAACCACGGCCGTGTCTGGGTGATAAGTGCGACGGCCCAGGGCCCAACCCAGTCAGAGGCCCATATATGTGCATCACATATAGCCTATGGTTTATATATGTGAAATATATATGTGAAATAGGAGTATACACTCCTGCCACCGAAAAAACATAGCGAAATGACAAAAAACGTTGAACCAAAATTGGGCGCGCAACTCTTGACATTCTAAATCTGCACGACAAGTTTCGTGGAAGACGAACAATTTTGTGGCATGTGTAAAAAGACAAAAAAAAAGTCTTGTGAGAAAAAAAATTAGCATCGAATTTTTGCTTTTACACATGGCACAAAAATTGTCTGTTTTCCGTGAAATAACTTTGTGAGCATATAGAATGTCGAGATGTATGCGCAAAAATTTTGTCAGAACTTTTTAATATTTAAAAATGAGGTTTAAATGCATTTCAAAAAAAAATCTAAAGTATTGTGGGTGCTTCTTTCAGTTTTACTATGAGGTCTTCCTAACAATTTGTTGGTAGTTGTATCCAGTCTTTGTTTTATCGAGCATATGAGCTCAAAAGTCGTTTGGAGTAGATAAGCATCAACATGTTAGTTTTATCTGTCGAGTAAATTTGCACAAGAAAATTTATTTAGTTGAACGCGTCGTGCCGAACCCACCCCCCCCCCCCCCCCCCCCCCCCCCATCACACACATAATGAACTATGTGCGATGCGTAATCACTTGCCGCGAAAGCCAAAACATCGCAAACGATTTGCTTATGTCAAACGTGTGCATTGTTAACAAATGTCAATAAATGGTCAATAATTAGGAGACGTGCACCAGCACCGAGCAGAAGCAAAGGTTATTAGATCCCGAAGGAAAGCCCGGTCAGAACCACACGTTGCAAGTTTCCATGCATGTGCCTCGTCCGTGATGACTTCTTTAGATTTGTGTGGTATCTCTCTCAAACTAAATTTCTCATTTTAATTAATTTTTTCTTGCATGCTTCAAGTCAACTGGACCACTATTTACATACCTTTTTTGCGAAAATGTCAACCGATTAATCTATTAATCATCGTACAAAAAATCCCAAAAGTAACAAAAATTACAAATAGGTTTTAAGACCACCTAGCGACGACTACAAGTCTACAAGCATTGAATCGAGCCGAAGGCACACCGTCTGACGTGGGCATGCCCTTCGGGTGTGCCACCTTATGTACCTGGTGCACGATTGGACTGAGGCCCACCGGGTGGCCCAAGGGAAGCCCACATAGAAGGCCTATCAAGGAAGCCCATCACAAGGAGTACGCATCAAATAAAGCATAGATTGAGTCGGTTTAGACTTACCTTATGTGTAGACCTAGTCGGTAGCGAACTCCCGAGACCCAGCCCCCTATATAAAGGCTGGGAGGGCCGCCGACCTAGGGCAAGCAATCCGTCCATCATCAAACCTTATGCCGGGATCGCCATTGTAACACCTTGTACACCTCGAGATTAATAACAGACAAGCAGGAAGTAGGGTATTATGTAAACCTTGCTTGTCAGCCGACGATTCCACCAGCGCTACCAACTCTCTCCCCCCTCACGAAACCCTAGGTACTATGACCATGGGATTTGTCGTGGTAACCCCACATCACCGTCGTCCTCACCTCTCCCTCATTGGAACCGAGCAAAGCTTGGCGTAGTAGAGATTGTTGTAGTAGACAGACAGGAAAGTCATCATGCTAAGTCCCCGAAGGACCAATGTACCAGAGCTGAAACCATCGTTAATGATGACAACCGTGGATCGGAAGAGTCAGACCTACAACCACACGAAACAACGCGAAAATGGATCAGGTCCACGGAGATCCGCTGGACACACAACTCCACACACCATCTATCGGCGCTACGCGCACCAACAGAGTGAGGATAGAACGAGGTGAAGAGAACCTTATTTTGCCTTCATGATGTCACCGCCGCCACACCATTCCGAATAAGACACTGAAACAAGCTAAAAACGAGGAACGAAAACCTTCCCGTCGATGAGGCCGTGAGGGCCCCGGCCTGCCGCACTCCGAGGCAGAGGGAGGTCCGATAGCTTTACCGGTGGGAGGGACGAAGACCTAGATCGCTTTTGGATCGCCTCTACCCTTCGCTGGAGCCGTATTGCATATATCTATTTATATATAACTAGAAAGATACCCCGCGTGTTGCGGCGGAACTCTCTTTAAGAAAATTGATGTGTAAATAAAGGCATATATGACACATGAAATATGAAGTTGTTCATAGAAATATGGAAGGTTCAGTTGATCACATTGTTGAAAGGCTAAATTTATTTACATGATTTTTTTTTGTATTTGATTGTTAAAAACTGGTGACGTGGACAATGGATGATGAAAAGTAGATGATATGGATATGTTAGATGCAAGAAAATATTGGCTTTAATTAATCTTAGTGGTATGACATGAACATTTGGTTGGCTAGGAGAATGAATGATGTGGATAGTTTGCATGTTGAGATAGAAAAATAATTAATGCACTTAGTGGGTTTTGCTTTATAAGAAGTATAGATAAAGATTCACGTTGCAACTTGCGGGTAATGTGCAGCTTTTTTTTATGTTGACTAGCTTTAACTTGTACAAATAGGAGGTTTCATCATGTAGCAGTATTTTGATTCACGGGTTCATATACACCATTTATGAAAAAATCGTTTTAAATGAATTTTGGTAAGTCAAAAAAATCTTAAAAAATCTTCGCAAGTACATCTCCACATTCTATGTGTGTATAAAGTCGTTTCAAAAACCGACCTTTCTGTGCCCTGTGTCAAAAGGACAAAATACGGTGATAAAATAAGGCTTTGCATGGGACTTTTTTTTTTGTCTTTTTCCCCAAATAGAAAAAATATCGGTTTCTCACGTAACTTGACGTGGGGACATAGAATGTGGAAATGTATGCGTGAAGTTTGAAATGTGTTTTTTCAGTAAAGATACCATTTGTACCTAAGAGCCAAAGTGAATTTCTCGTTTCATCCAAACTTGCGAAGAAACAGTAACAAGTATAGCATGGGCCACATCATGTACCCCACTTCTTGGAGCACAAGTGCACAACAGTTTTCTTGTGGCAAATTTGCTATAAAATTGCACCCCAAACAGTCAAAGGCCATACTTTTTGGCAAGGCAAAATGGACTATAAACCCATTCAGCCCCTAGTTCCATCTTATAGATGAGCAATGTTTAATAATTCTCAGTACATAAGTCCTACTTAACGGTTACGGGTCAGCATCGTAGGGAGAGCAGCTACTTTGCTGCGATGGAATAAGCAGGATTGGCTTCCCATGCTTCTTGAACTCAAAGACTGCAGGAAAGATAGCACTCGACAAATGCACATTGCCCATCAGATCCAGTCGCGTCAAGTTACCTATGACAAGCTCACCGGTTATTGAATAATCTATTTGGTACATGCCTATTAGAGGACTACATTAAACATAGTAAAGAAAACATAAGGAGGTATATATATATTCCTTACATGTTGTTTGCTTCAATGCACTACAAATTACTTCCAACGAGTCAGGAGGCAAAAGATTAGATCCTGCATCGACTGAGATAAGGTTTGGCGCTTGCAGTATCAATCTGGAAATGAAGTGTGCAGTTTTGATCCCACCGCGGTTCTTACTGCAAAATAAAAATATCAAGCGACTAAGGAAACTGGCACATCAAGCATGCATCATTGTCACACAGGCAGCGTTTATGTCTACCTGATGTTGATGTGGGAGAGATGTAATTTCTTTGGCAATGCTTCCTCAAGTATTTGGAAGCCTAGGGGTCCTAGGCCAATATCTTCAACATTTAGCTCCCTTACATGTGAACCCAGGAATTTCACTAACGTAGCTGACACAGAACTGCAAATCCATCTCAGTTCAAAATGTCACACAAGCTATAAACAGTAGAAACTCTGCACGGCGCGGAAAGACATACCTCCCAAGATGATTATCTGCTATAGAGAGCATATCAAGTGGTTTATTAACAGATGTGAGGCATTCGAGAAGCTTAGTCGCACCAATACAGGACAAATCGCAGTTCTCTGCTCTTAATCTCCAAAGCGGATTCTCCCTTCGCAGAGCCCGTTCAAAGAAAGGAATAAGAAATCTGCAATTTTTATATGCAACTCCTGAGTGCTTACTGATAAGCGCATAAAACAAAAGAAACTATCTTGAAGTTGAATCACAGGCATGAAGAACTATTATGCACTCATGATTGATGCAAATCTAGAAAAAAATAAGAACAAACAGATAGTGAGGTAGTATAATTCTACTGTCTGCAATAAGAAGTATACACTTTTATCTTGTGCAATGTTGACAAATGACAACTACCTGATACCCTCATCAGTGATTGGATTGTCACTTATATCTAAACTTCTCAAATTAGACATCTTTGCTAGAATATTGCATAGATCCTCCATGTCACCCTCCTGCAAATTGTTGCCCCTGACATGAATAAGTATTATATTATGTTTAGGTACACGGGCCATGCCAACTTCAAAAGAGAAGTGGTGACAAAGGTTTCTAATTATGGCCACTTGGCTGGTCATGAAAGGGAATACCTTAGGTTAACAACAGTCAAGGAGTTCAATGATGTATTTGACTCTAGTGCTGATAAGAAACTTGTAGAACTTCTGTCTACAGTTGAAAGCCAACCTGAAATCTGTAAAAGAATTATTATTTGCAGTTCAAAAGATAAATATCAAAGAAGGAAAGGTTATTGTGTGAACCCACATTGTTTTCTGATATTTCAAGCTTTTGTAAACCGCAAGAAGATTCGAGGAGAGTATGAATAATCATTTTAGCAAATGATGGCTGCATCTTAGCATCGTAAAGTGATAGCAACTGCAGCGACCTGCACAATACTAAGAATAAAACAGTGTTGAATGCACCCAATCATTTTGGCGAACGATCAACATTACACCATGTATGCTTATAGACAATAGGCATGCAGCATAACCAGTTATCTGGATATACTAATCTTAAAATCTCAAGAAAAAACAATTATTCTTACAATGTTCTTTTTTGTAGCATTCTAGTCTGTACAACTACTTTCTGTTTAAGGTGAATTAACTGACATACATCCTTCAAAGGAAAAATGAAATTGTCCACACGTGTGACATGATCCTCTGAATAAAATAATATTTTTCTGGTTTATTATGTAAAACACGTAAAAGTTCAACATAACTGGATCTGGCACCCTTTTTGGTTTCCGACCCATGTTTATTTAATAGGACCTTAAACAGCAAAACTAGCAGTGCCCATTCCACGCAACCATCAAATGGTGTTGATCTTCTAGTGTTAGGAAGAGCATTTACTTCAATAATTTATTTGAAGCATAAACTAACAACTACAAAATGGGAACAATAGTTGAATGATCGCTCTGATACATTTGGTAAGTAAAAAAATTATTTTGAAGAAGGATAATGGCATCATCTCTTAGTCATAAACTGATTTTTTTTCATAATATTTTGCATTTTGTCTAAATTATTTGACATGTTGCCGTGAGTAGGAATAATCTGCAGATTTTTCGCTATTGTTAACTTTTATGTTTTTTCTTCTACTATTGATTGCCGGTGCGCATTAGTCCGACCAGATTCTAGATAATCTGCCAAAAGCTCCAACATTTTAACTCTTTCAACACCCCTTCATCATATTCTGAGCCTGCTCCTGCATATCAAATGCATATACTCTACAAGACTGGATACATCTCTCCTGTCTAAATTAGATTATGAAATCATGGAATCAGATAGCTGAACAAGATTACCTGGGCAAAAGTGCCACTGTATACAATAAATGTAAATACAACATTTGCTAATAAAAGAACAATGAAGAAACAAAGGTTGGATTATTCTGGCTATTCCCCAACATCTGTTGAAAATAAAACCAAGGAGAATAAAAGGGCATGCAACTTACTTTGCATATGAAATGAAATTTAATAAACCAGCAGAGATGGTTAGAGACTTGCTTTCACCAACGCGAGATGATTTAATACTAAGGCGCTGGATCTTATGATTTTGGGACCCCAGCTGGCAAAGACTATTGTAGACTTTATCCATGACTGCAGGAGAAAGCTGGCAGTGGATGAATTCAAGATTTAACAGTGTCTTTGCATGGCAACTCAGAAGCAGGCATACACCATTGACCTGACGGTGGAAATTAAAAAGGGGCTTAAGTAAAGCTATTTCTCACTCGATATCAGCTAGCAAACCATAGCAAAGCAACAATACGGGCCATCGTGCAGAAAAGTATACTACAATACGCATGTAGCTGATCTTCCACATTACTTTTTTCCTAGTCAATTTCTTCTTTCGCATGCTTCTTAACTAGCTTATCTTCCACATTACTTTTTTTCCTAGTCAATTTCTTCTTTGGCATGCTTCTTAA